>JAWRVF010000175.1:0-516693 GCA_036785485.1 Physcomitrellopsis africana | reverse complement strand
GTGGTGGATCGACTTACAAAGATGGCACATTTTATCCCTTGCAAGAAGACATCGTCAAGCAAAGATACAATAAGGCTCTTCTTTGATGATGTGTATCGATATCATGGTCTATCAGATGATATTGTGTCGGATCAAAGAATCCAATTTGTATCAAATTTTTGGAGATCTTTTTTTAAAATATTGAAGGTGGACATCAAGCTTTCTTCGGCATTCCATCCTCAAACTGACGGCCAAACGGAACGGGTGAATCAAGTTTTGGAATAGTATTTACGATGCAGCATCAACTATCTGCAAGATGATTGGATTGCATATCTATCGCTAGCCGAGTTTGCATATAACAACACCCTTCATGGATCGACTCAAAAAATACCATTCTTTTCTAACTATGGATATGATCCAAACCTTGATGTATTGAATCCATCAGCGAATAACAATCTAGCAATTGAAGAATGGATGAAGTAGCTATTAGAGCTTCAAACCACATTGAAGCTTCAATTGCAAATTGTTCAAAAATCTTATAAAGCATCCGCGGATAAATTTTGAAATGACGCACTTAATTTCAAGATTGGAGATAAAATATGGTTGCTTTGATGGAATATCAAGACCAAGCGGCCATGTGATAAGTTGGACTACCGAAGATTGGGACCATTTGTTATCCAGAAGTAGATCAATCCTGTGGTATACCACCTAGAGTTACCAACTGCTATGAAGGTACACCCTATCTTTCATGTTTCTCTGTTAGAGCCTTATCAAAAATCGTCTTTTTCCGGAAGAGTGCAATGTCCACCACCTAGTATAGAAATTGAAAACCACGAAGAATACGAGGTGGAAAAGATACTAGATTCACAACGAAGATGGAATAAATTAGAGTACTTGGTACATTAGAGCAGCTATGATATTAATGAACAAATATATGAACCAGCCAAAAATCTTGCCAATGCACTGCGAAAGGTACAAGAATTCCATCGACGATATCCTAATAAATTAAAAATTGGTCATTGACGAAGCGTGAAGATGAAGCCTTTTCTGGAGAAATGAATAGAAAAGGAATCCAGGTCATATCAAAGTATAACAAATTATATTTTGTAGTGTCAAGTTATATAATTTCAAGGTGTATTTAGATATGGCTAGTGGAAATGACGATATTACACTAGTAATGCCATCGCAACCGAGTAGCTCACAACGTCGACCTTGAGATTAAGAATTAGAAGAACCAAGAAGACGTCAAAGAATATGAAGGTCTCTCGTGATTGTCATTGAAGCTGAACCAATTTTTGAAGGTAGTAGCAAAACGATATTTTGATACTAGAGAATTCACAGTTTAGGCATAGTGCTCCAAGTGGAAGGTGTTGAGTGGGTGTCGGTAGCTCTGAAGACCCATGAATCATCTGCCTCGTGAACGACAACTGGAATATATTGTAGAGACTATGCGCCAAATCTTTGATTTTTTACATTTGTGAGTATACATCTCAAATGGCTTTTCGGAGACCTCGAAGCTAGAAGAGTTGAAGTGTCGAGACTACTTGTTAGATCATTAGAACATTACAGAAGGTTAGAGCTCTTTAGAATCTTCCGAGCCTTCTAACGTCTTTACGATTGATAGAAGATTTGCTTGAAAGTTTACAGATTAGTACTGATTCTTTGAAAACCATAGTTGATAGAAGCTACTTGAGAAGCTTTCTAGTTAGTGGAAGTTATTTGAAAAGCTTCCTAGTTGGTGGAAGCTGCTTGAAAAGCTTCCTAGATGGGAATATATATTGGAGTCGAGGCTGAAGAGTTCTTCAGTCTCAACAACACATCTCTTGGAGCTCTAGCTCACCTCTCTGGTGTTGTTTTTGTAGTCATCTGATTAATCCAATTCTTGCCAATTCTTCTTGAACTTCTTGTTTAGACTTTCAGTCTATATTTTGTGTCCGCAACACAATTCTTGATATTGTAATTAATAGGTTCTTTACATCATCTTTTAGGCCATAACAAAATTAAGTCATAAAAGCCTTATTATTCCAATCAAGATCACAAGTAAGTTTTTAAAATTTTGTAATATAAATTGCAGCTGAATGTTGTCCTTGTCATAGATTTTGAATCTTCTTTTCAACCACCTTCTCTCAATCATTGTCTCCAAATGTAATACTAAATCTTTCCATAGAAGCCTCCAAATTGTATAGGATTATAGAATTCTTTTGTAATAGTGGAGCAAATCATGATCGAGCACTTCTTAATAAAAGGGTGCCTACAAAAGTAACTTAGGTGAATCCATCTGGGTAACGAAAAGGATATAGTTGTAAGTAAAGTCATATTTGTTGAACAAACCCTCAAAAATTAGATCTTGTTTCATCAAATTTATCAAGTATA
This sequence comes from Physcomitrellopsis africana, assembly GCA_036785485.1. NCBI lineage: Eukaryota > Viridiplantae > Streptophyta > Bryopsida > Funariales > Funariaceae > Physcomitrellopsis > Physcomitrellopsis africana. Next base: position 514,341 of record JAWRVF010000175.1, on the reverse strand, counting down.
CTAACTTTTGGCTCTTTTATGACAATCTTTGGAGCTTCTAGAGGAATTATGTATATAGCTTGTCTACTGCTTACTTCCCTTAATCAAATAATCTCTTGTTGCAAATTATAAATCTCTCGCTTAGCTTCTTTGGATACTTGCTCGATTTACGGTTTTTTTTTTTGAATTGCGAAAGAATGCCATTTCTTCTCATATAGTATCTAAAAGAGCTTGAAGATCTACAAGAGTTGCCACTCTATTCTCTATTTGTGAGGATGCACCTCCATTAACCTGATCTATTTCCATATTGACATAGAGGAAATTAATAAATCGTTAGTGTAGAATTTTTTATACTAAAAGAAATATTTCTAAATAGTTAATTTAGAGGAGGATAATCTAAAACCTCTAAAATATATGCCTATGTCCTATTATAGGCCTATATCTAAAATATATCTTAGGAAAGGGATAATCCACTATTTTCGAAGAAAAAATCAATTGCAATAAAGAAGCATATCAATCTAGAGGGGGATAGTCCGCACTTCTCTAGAATGCAATAATATCTTGAAGAGAGATAATCCACTCTCTACCAAAAGATCAAAGCTCTGATATGCTTATGTAAGCAAACTTATCAAATTGTCACAGATGCAAGATAGTGGATTAACAAAGAAAAAAAGAGAAGATTTCAGAACTTGAATAATATCAAAAACAAAGAAATGGATGGACAATAATAAGAACTTGATCCAGAATAAGAGATTAGATTGATATCAAGAATAAGGCAACACTTTGAATTGCTCCAAGACTTGTGTTGGCAAAACTAAGGTGCTCTTTGGTTTTACTTCTTATTTATACTACAAGGCCTATGTCCTATTAGAGCTTCTAAAAATATCTTAGAAGATTCTAGAAGTTTGAAAAAGATTCTATAAGATTCTAAAAGTCTATAAGAGATCTTGGAAGATTCTAGAAGATTCTAGAGGATTCTTGAAGACTATAGAAGATTCTTAGAAGATTAAAGAAGATTCTAGAAGATTCTAGAAAGCTATAGAAGGTTCTAAAAGATTACAAAAAGTTCTAGAAAGTCTTAATTTAAAATATGACCGTGATAGTAAGCTAAATATTAATATAATCTAAAAAAAAATTAGATTACTTTGAATTTTTTTTAATAATTTTAATTTGTTATATGTGAGGACTTAAATTCTAAAAAATTATTGATAAATATATTTTATTTATAATACAATTAAAAAAAGAAGATATAATAAATAGAATAAATCATTAATTTTAAAAAATAAAATAAAGCAAATATATTCATCTTGATAAAATAAAGAATTATTTTAAATAAAAGATAAAATATTAGACTTAAGATAATCTATTATATAATATTTTATACTTTTTGGCTAATCTATAAATAATTTTAATATTAAAAAATTCATATTTAGTTTTTAATAATTTTTTAAAATATATTTTATATTTAATAGAAATCACATATTTAATTAAGAGATCTATTACTATTAGTAATAATTATAATTAATAAAATATTATATATAAAATTGATATAAATATTTAAAATATTCAAAATATTAGAAAATAATAATAATATTAATAATATAGAAACTATCATGTAATTGAATTTATATAGCAATCAAAGTATAAGGACTTTATTAATTATACTCTTAAAAATAAAAATTATTTTATTAATAGAAATAAATGATTTCATGACAATCTAAGACCTTCTTAGTCTTCTAAAAGTTTTTATAAAAGATTCTTTGTAATTCCAAAATATTTTATACCTCTTAAAACACATCTTATAAAATCTAGTAAGAATTAGTTGCTCTTATGTAAAGAAAGATACAAAAAAAAAAAAAAAAAAAAAAAAAAAAACCTTAATCTTACCAACATAAGTTTTTGAACAATCTAAGTATTATCTTATTTCTAGTCTTGCATTTAGTCTAAACACTTTTTTACTTTATTTTTTGGTCCTTTGTCTTTATACATTTAATACTATGTTTGGCTAGTGTACAATAAAATCCTTCTAAATCTATATTAATATGAAGTAAAAATTTCTATCAATCAAATAATGATGGTTTTATGCCTTTATAATATTAAAACTATAAATATTGGTTTCTTATCTAGTATAAAGATCTTTAAAGATAATAGATTAATTTTATTAATTAGTCCAAATTCTAATATAGCCCAATTATATCTCTAAGATTTGATCTCTTAGACTTTTACTACCTAAAAAAAGTTTTATTATTTTCTTCTAAAAGATAATTAAATTAAAATTAAATAATAGATAAATTGAATGATTTATGATATTTAGAATTGAATTATAAAGATTAAATTCTTATTAATAGTAAGGCCTAGGCCACATTTGAGTATTTTTAGAGATTTTAGATATTTTTTGGAATAGATAAATATATATATATATATATATATATATATATGAATTAAAAAATAAAAGTTTTAGTTTGTTTCAATATTCTATTTTATATTAAATAAATAAATAACAAAATTTAGAATTAGAAAATCAATTACATATGTTATATGCATTCAAGGAAGTATAGTTGTACTTGGAAGAATCCAACATTGCTATACAAAAGAAAAAATCATCCTACTAATAGCTAGGATATGGATTGAAAGAAGTATAAGACATTTTTAAAGCAATGGCAAAGTTTTGATAAAGTAAACTTTTGTACAAATAAAAAAATATTCTTAATGAGTATATTTCTTCTATCTATGCTTGAAATTATGCAAGTTTTCTAGTAATTAAAAATCATTAGGTTGTTACACTTAATGATAAGATAATAATTAAAAAAATAGAATTCTTTCAAAAGCACATAGTAATATTATACTTTTTAACAAGAAACTCTTATAATTATTTTTATATAGTTAAGTAAATTAAAAAAAATATTGGAGGTTCTATTAATTATAAGAAAAAATATTAAAAATATATATTTTTTTAAAAATCTAATACATATGTAATAATGTATAACATACAAGATCTATACATTCCAACCAAAGAATCCAAATTTTGATTCCATAATAATGTAGAATACAAATTTAGTCTAATTTAAAAAATCAAAAGTAGTCACAAATGAAAAAAAAAAAAATAGAACTCTATTACAAAGCAATGGCACACAACAAGAAATAATTTAATATAAACTAGGTGTAAAGACAAAGTATAGATTATATCAATTGCCAAAATCTTTATGTAAATGGATTATATCAAAAAGTAAAAAAAAATAGGAAGATGGATTAGTATTGAATAATAAATTAATAAAACTCTTTTAAATATTTTAATTAGATAATATATTAGATGCCTATATTATTCAATTAAATAGATATAAATAGAAATATATAATAGATGTTAAGTAGATAGTATCTTTTTAAGGAAATTTTAAAGAAGTTTCTAAGATAATGATTAAATCATTTGATTCCCATAGATATGTTATGTGGCTATTGAAACTTATTTAGGAAACTGATTGAAAGCTTAATGCTTAGACCACAAGACTTATAATCCTTAAGAAGCTTTTATATGGCTTTTTTTGTAGTTAATACATATGGAGGCAAGAATGAAAATATAAAAATTAATTTGCACATATAAATTATTTGTTATAAATATAGAAAAAAATAAGATTTTAAAAAAAATCTTGATACCAAGAAGCAATCATTAAAAATCAAATTAAGACTAAAATTAATAAAAATAACATTACTACAATAAAACTTTGAAGGCTAATATAAAGAGTAATAAAGTGTACACATATTATATTTGCACTATGAAAATTGATTGATCAAAGGCAAATAGTAGTATTCTCCATCAATCTACACAAAAGAAACAAGTACAAAATTTTTACATCCTAGTAATAATATTGTAATTGATTGTAATAATTTGATAAAAATAAAAGTAAAATTTATTTTTAAAGCAAGTAAGTCAATTTTCCACACAAAAAAATCCAAAGAATTATGTAATATCTAGTAGAAAGAATTCAAATATGGTGCTATTTTGGCATATTAAAAAAAATGCCAATTCTATCAATTAGAATTAGTTTTTAAATATTAGATGTGCAAGGCCAAAATAATAATGGTTGTAAAAATTTAACAACTTCTAAGATATTTATAATATTCTATTATCTATAAATAAATATATATTAGTCATTATATATTTAATATGTAGAAAAATAAGAATTTATATCTTACATATATCAACCCTCTATGGATTTTTATTATAACAAAGACTTGTTTTCAAATTGTAGAACTTATATTATGCTATAGTAAGTGCTATAAATTTCTAATTTATTTATTCATTATAGAATTGATATTTTAAAAAAATTAATATATTATATTTGGATTAAATACAACTAAAATAAATAAACAACTATATAATCTTAGAAAGATTATTTGATGTTATAAGACAAGATATTTGATTTGATTTGATTTAACAAAATAAAAGAATAAGAAACTCTAAGTCTTACACAAGTTGATTTATAGAGAAGAGTAAAAATTTCTTTTATTCGATTTTAATAATTTTTTAGAAATTTAAATATATATTTAATCACTATTTATAATAAATTAGAATAGAAAATATATATGCTTCAAGCAAATATAAAAATGATATAATCTATAGAAAGAATTGCAAACTTTGTTATCAAATAAAATCTTATAGGATATTAGAAGAGATTAAAATTTTATAGGAAATTCAGAAGTTAAATCATTGAATTGTGGCAAAATATTAACAAGAGATAAATCAAATATATGAAGTTATTTTAATGTATAATTTTATTTTAAAGATAACTTTAATCTTAGCATAATTTTAAAATATTCTTAAAATAACTATAAAAATAATATTAGAACTTTAGTGAGATTAGATAGAATTTATATTAAAAATTTAATTTTTTATAAAATAATATTTTTTTATATTATGCCTAAAGAAATGTAGCATTGTTTAATCATGTGTCTACTAAATTATTTATTTAATTACAACTTGTCTTCCAAAAGAGAACTTATAAATTGAAATTTTATTATTTAAAAGATTAATCATTAAAATCTTGAGTTTTTTTAATTTTAAATGTATGATTTATTTAATAGTATTAATAAGAGTATTATGTAAAAGAATTGCAATGGATGTATTATTTGTTCAAAGTATGAAAAAAGTTTAAATGTAACAATAAAGAACCAACATTGATGTTATTTTAATAAACATTTTAACATGCTAAAGGACAAACTTATTAATTTTCCATTAAAAAAAGCCAAAATAAATCATACAAGATGATTTCACCAAAACAACTAAATCAGGTAATTAAAAAAATTATAACTTATAATTTATTAAAATATTTCAGAATATATATATTATATTGATATAAGAAAATTTTAATATCTGTAAATAATTAATAAAAAAATAAAACATAAAATTAAATAAATCACATATTATTATAATATTATAAAACTTAAAAATGTATAAATAGTTCTAAATTGAGTTTTAAATAGACATATAAATTTTAATATTTTTAAAATTATAAGATGATTTGAGCTAGTTTAATAGAATTTTAATTTAAATTGTATTATAAAAACCTCTCACAATAATAATTTAAAGGAATATAATTTTTGTTGATTAGTCTATTATTTTTCATTTAAATTACTTATTTATCTGTAAATCTGTAAAATCAAAAGATACATATCTGAATATATTTTATATTATTAATAGTGATACTTAAATTAAAAGTAATACATATATATGTATATATATATATATATATATATATATAACTTTAAAATCTTTCAAACAATAACTCTAAATTTATTCAGTCGAAAAGTAATAAAATACTTCTAATATTTCAAAGACATTAATAGTTCAATTAACATTTTAAAAAACCCTATTGACTGCAAATAATTTAGACATATTAAATTTGTTTTGAAATTTGATAATTAATCACAAAAAATAATAGATTTCTTTGAGAAAAATAATAATTAATTTTTGTTTTCTATTTTTTTTTTTTGAAATACATACTTTTAATTTATTTAAAAATATCATGTTTTAAGACAACTAAGCAAAAAACCTATGGATTTATAATTGATAAATCATATAAAAATAAAATTTAAAACTGAAATTTTTTGTAAAATTAAAATTTATATAGTTTATGGTATTAAAATTTTAATTTTTATCTTTAAAGAAAAGCACAAAAAAATTAAGTCCAAAAATAAATAGCATTGATATAAAAAATATATGTCAATTTAGTTTAAATTTACTACTTCAACAAAAATATTAAGCAAAGCTACTGAAATTTTTTTATTCTTATTTTAGAGTTGAAAAGATTTAATTTTTATTAAAAAATTATAAAACTAAAAAAACTAATTTTTTTAGAGTGAAAACCTTACTATGTGGTAATAAAAATATATACAACTGTTTTCTTTGCCATAGGAAATGAAATTGTTGTGATTGAATAGCATATGTGCACCAAGTTTCATATCATTTAAAGATATTGAAATATAAGCTTAGATATTTCAATATCTATATTACAAGTTTTATTTAAATTAATTTCTATATTAAAATAAAACTTATAATATCTATGTTATAATATAGATATTATATTTACATCAATAGTTTTATTTAAATTAATTTACATCAATAGTTCCACATAAATTAAATAATGACATCAATAATTTACATCAATAGTTTTACATAAATTAAATAATTACATCAATAATTTACATCAATAGTTTTACATAAATTAAATCATTACATCAATAATTTGCATTAATAGTTTCACATAAATTAAATAATTACATCAATAATTTACATCAATAGTTTCATTTAAACTAACTTTATTTCAATATCTGTATTATAAGTTTCATTTTAATATCTATATATTGTCATTGTATAAATGTATAAGTAAGAAATATAATTTGTAATTTTTTTATTATTTCATCCATGTAATTAGAAGATATTTGATTGCATACACAAAGAAGTATGGAAAGTGGGCAAATTAAAGCCACTTGTAAATTTTTAGATGTTTGAAGATCTATGTATTGGATGAAGCCAAAGCAAATATCAAGTTTGAATAGAATTTTATAGCAAAATTATAAGAATCAAAATTTTAAACTTTTCATCAAATTTAGAAAAGAGAGCTAAAATTCATAAGTAGGATTTTTATTGCAATGTTTATTAATTTTTAACTTTGATCATTTTTAAAATTTTAATTTCTTAGATGATTTACAAAGATAATAGTATATAAATTTTAAAGCTGATCTAATAGTCTAATTGGAAGGTGATGCATATTGAACTTCATTGATTTGAATTTAAGATATGATTAGAGTTTGATTGAAATTTGTTAATGTTTGCTAGGATTTATTTAGGATTTTTAGGATTTAAGATTTAAAATTTAATAAGACCTTAAGATCTAGGATTAAACTTAAGATTAGTGATTTAAGTAAGATTAGAATTTAATAGCATTATATATCAAGAATTTATTTTCAATCAAAATTATAAAGACTTCCACAATTAAGAGCCTTGTATTTTTTTGAAAAAACAATAAATTTCACAACATTGAGAATATACAATTAGATACTATCAATATTCTTTAAATCCTTTAAAAAATTAAAAAAATTAAAAAAATTAAATCTACATTTTAGAAAATAAAAAAAATTGTATTCAATATTATTTTAAATAGATACAAAACCACCAAATAAAAAATATAATTCTAAAGAAGACAATGCTTTACAAAAAATTAAGCCATATACTAAGTTTGAACAAAAGTTAACAATTAAATTATAAGAATTGACTATTGGAGTTTTTTATATCAAACTTAAAGAAAGGAGCAAAGATTCACAAGTAGAGGTTTTATTATAATATTTATCAATTTATAAGTTGGATTTTTTTCAAAATATATAAATATATATATAACTTCAAAAGAAAGCATTTTGCAAATTTTAAAGCTCATATAATAACCTAATTAAGATTTGATGTCTATTGTAGTTTATTAATTAGAATTTAAAATATGCTTAAGATTTTTATAGTGTTTATTAAAATTTATTAGAATTTAGTAGAATTTTCTTTAAAATTTTAGGATATAAAATTTGGTATTTAATAAGGTGTAAGGATTTATAATTTAATTGGATTATGATTTAAAGGCATAGAATTCAATAAGAATTATATTTTGATAGAAATTAGAATTTAGGATTTAAGAATTAATAAAATTTAAGGTGTTGTCAGCATTATCAACAACTCTATCAATCAAATTTGTTGATTTTTTTAAATTTTTTAATTGATTTTACTAATTTCAATGTTAATAGTTAAATAGTATATTTAACTATATCTTTTTTCCAATTTTAGCTTAAAGATCTTTTAAGGCTATCTATTAGTGGAAAAACCATATTTTAAGGTAAATTTTCTTTTTCATCCATTAGTGATGCTAGATTGTCCAAATTAGATATTTAAAATTTTCTTCCTTATTTATGAACTAATTATTTGCAAAAAGAATTATTTAATTAATCTAAGGGGGTTAAAATGGGACTCTAAAGGTTGCTGTGTTCGAAACACAATGGAAGCAACATGAATTCCAGAAAATACTTTCTAAGCATCATTTTCTCTATTTTCTAATTAGTTCTATCCAATTATAATGGAAGAATTAATGCCTCATTATTCCAAAAGTCAACCATGTTAAATTCTAGTTTAATTCTTCATTTCTATCTAATGCATAAATTTTCCTCAATTAATTAGCCTTTAACCGAATTTCCCTTAATTTCCTTCAATTTCCAAGATAGTGCAGATACCCTTGGAAATTCACTAGAAATTGCAAAAAATTCCTAAAATTTCCAAAATTTTCTTTAAGACTAATTGATATATTTTAAATCCAAGTCCAAAGCTATTTTTTCCATTGCAATTACAGTTATAAAGATATCTAAAATCCAATCCCCCCTTTTTTCCCACTAATTACTTCTAAAATTTATGTGAAATTATTTCTATCTCCAAAAATTATGAAAAATTTCCTTCAAGTAGATCCAATATTCTAATTATAGTAGTAAATTTTTTGAATTTTTTTTATTTTATTAACTATAGAAATTTAATTTCCTTCATGCATTATTTTTATCACTTTTTATAAAGACTATAAAAAAAGGAAAGGGATCTTGGGTGCTAGTTAGGGCAGCAATGAGGGTTGGCTTGGTTGGCCATTGCCCCTTCTTGCTCTCTCTCTCTCTCCCTTCCTTGTTTTGTCCTCCTTGTTTTTTCTTCTCTTGTGGGGTTTTTTTTGTTCGTTTTTTTTTCCTTCTCTTCCTCTCTTGCCCTTGGCAACCGCCCTCTCTCTCCATATCTCTCCTCCTCCTTGTCTTCCCTCTCTTGCCTCTACTTCTTGTGTGTTTTCTAGGTGGACCAATGTTGAAGCTCTAAAAGAAGACTGGTACAAGATCTTGGATTTGAAGAAAGGTCTACAGCTAGAAGCATGGATCAAGACCTTGGAGGTGTGGATCTAATGTAGGAGTGGCAAAAACCACCATTACAATAAGCTGCGGCCGCACCTGATCAATACTTTTCAATTGCTCCAATCTGTGACTTGATATTTTATATTGGTAGATCTGATCATAAGTTTTCCAACGCCATTTAGAACACTTTAATCGGAGTTAGAGCAAATTAGTTATGAATTTTGCAAGTCTGACTACATAGTGGGAGTTGGATCTGCAAAAAGTTTAGGAGGCAGTACGCTGAACTTAGATCTATCACTCAACCTTGCTCCAATTTGTGATTTAATATTTTATATTGATAGATCTGATCATTATCTTTCCAATGCCACTTAGAACACTCCAATCAGAATCATAATGAATTAGTTATGGATTTTGCAAGTTTGGCTACATAGTAGAAGTCAATTCTGTGAAAATCCAGTAGGCCGCAGCTGAACCTCTAATCAGTAACTTGAATTCATTTTAATTTTCATTTGAAAATTTTATTCTTACATCCCTTGTTGCTGGCTTCCCAATTTTTTTAAAACACTTAAGTTGGAGCTACAACGAATTCACTATGAATTTTTGAAATTCAGTTACATTATGAGAATTTGGAATTAACATTTAATTTCTTCACATAAATTCATGGAATTGAACGAATGGAAAAAATTGAATCAAAAATTGGGAGTGGACTTCAATACAAATGCACTTGAATATCATTTAAAAACTTGATTTATAAAGAAAATCCATGTGGATTTTAAAGCCATCCAAAGGATGTACTTATTTACCTAACAAGTGTGATAGGATTTAAGACTTAGGATTAAAAGAATTTTAGTTTTAGAGTTCATAGGATATAAGATATAGAATATAAAGGTTGCTTAGAATTATGATGTTTAGGAGGTGGAAGGTTGTTAAAAAATATTTTTTTAAGCACCTTATTATTTATAAATAAAAGATAGTTTTGGTTATAAAAAAAACTTATACATCTAAATATTTGATGCATTTTTATATTATAACTCATATTATATGATATTGGTGTTTCTACTTCTTTTCTTTGATGGAAAATTTATTAAATTTCATAAGATATTATTATTATTAAAAGCCAAAATTATATATATATATTGGATATCCATTGGATATCTTATAATATTATATTATTCTTATCTAATTCAAGAAAATATCTAAAAAAAATATGATATATATTTTAAAAAATTAAATCTTTATATAAATAAGATAGGACATTTATACAAGTTGTAAAATGATGAGGTTAATTTATCATTTATGCACTACCAAATCCTTACTTAATCAAATATTATAATAATATCCTAGAGCAATATAAAAAATATTAAGATGTCCCAAATAAATATATATTGATATATGGTTAAAATATTAACCTTATAATTGTGTAATTGACCTTCAAAAAAAGATCTCAACCACCATTTGGACCAATTTATAACTTTTTGTAGAATGAATTAGCTACTTTGAAGGATTCCATTAATAAAAATCTTGTGAAGATTTTTTTTTCAACATTCTAAATTCTTTATATGTGTGCAAATTATCTTTATAAAGAAAAAAGATAGATCCTTGTAATTGCATATAAGTTATTACGGACTTTATATATTAACCATTAAATATTATTTTTCTTTGTCTTTAATATTTGGACATCTTAATTCACTATATGAAGCTAAGATCTTTTTTAAAATAGATCTATAATGAATCTTTAATTTAATATATATAAAAAATAATAATAAATAGAATACTATATTCTAAACTAGATATGGCTATTTTATATATAATATCATATAATTTAGACTTACAAATACTCGAATATTTGATAAATAATGTATTTTGTGGATACTTAGATAATTTTATTGTATATTATTTGAATAATATTTTTTTCTATTCTAAGAATATAAAAGAATATGAATGTATTTGCCTTATATTATAAAAAATTAAAAATATAAAGTATAGGCTAAAATAAAATAAAAAATATAGTTTATATAATTCAAGTGGATTTTTAAAATATATCATCTCAATTTATTTTTTTCAAATGGATTCTAAGAGCATAAAGAATACAACATATTCAAAAACTCCCAAAATAATGAATGATGTTCAATATTTTTGGAATTTATAAACTATTATTAAATTTTTATCAAGAATTTCTCTCAAATTTTTGTTCTTCTTACATAATTTTCTTGCAAAGATAAATTGAAGTTGAACAAAGATGTATGAGTAGCATTTTTAGATTTGAAAATAAATTTTATTTTGATTCTTATTTTATGCTATCTAAATTTTTTAAATTATTTTTTAATAGAAACAGATTGATCAAAATTTATATTAAATATAGTTTTGTTACAAATAAATAAAAATGATAGACTTCATCCTATTACTTTTTATTCAAGTAAATTTTCAACAATTAAATCAATTATGAAATTTATAACAAAGGACTTCTTACAATTATAGATTTATTTCAAGAATAGCATAATTATTAGAATGTGGTTCTAATCTAATCACTATTAATACTAATCATAAGAACTTTGAATATTTTATATCAAAAATTGACTTAAAGTATTGTAAGTTCCATTAAAATATGTCTTTGTAACAATTTATATTTAATATTATATATTATCTTAAAAAACAACAAAACTTATCAAATGCTTTGTTTAGATACTTTTATCATATATTTGTCAAGGATACAAACTAAAATAGATGCATAAGTTAATAAAAACTATATCAAAGGAAAATAACAAGATAAAAATAAAGAAATACACATATTCAAGAAGAAATTGGAATGGCTATTGCCAAAGACTATAAAATATATGAAACTCTTGAACTAGATTAGAAGCAAAAAAGGAGTTGGTAAGAGTGAAGAAGGCTTCACTCTCGTCTCTATTTATACTATCTATTTAAGAGTTACATGGCGGTATTCTATAGGATCTCCTATACGTGTCTAATTTGCAAGACACATGTCAAACTTGTAAGACAAGTTTCCGACATGTGCGCCACGTACTTGTCTTGTTCCGTAAGCTATCAACATATGTGACACATGGCTAGCTTGTTCCATAAGTTTCCAATATGTGCTACATGTGACTAACTTGTTGACCAAGTTTCTAACCTACTAATCACATATATACATGTATAAAGGTGATTCCGTATCTATGAAGTTTTTAGGAAGCTTCTCTATAAGATATTATCAAATTAACTTATTTTACCTACTTCTATTAATCTATATTAACTAGATAGTTACTGGAATAAATCTTATGTCCGTGATAATATCAAAAGAAGAAAATGTTGCATGTAATTAACAACACATTGTTCTTTTAAAACTAAAGTAGTTATATCTTCAAAGAATAAACTAAATAATATTAATTGATACTATAATTTCAAAAAAAATTATTTATATATATAAATAGATCTTTTTGTTCTAATAATTAAAAATAATATCTATAATGACTATAATGAATTTTATTTTTTAAAAAAACCTTGTCTACTATAAAAAATATTTATATATTTTGAAAGGTAAAATACAATTATGTGTACTTCAAATAAAATATGAATTTTTAATAAGACAATTAGATACAACAAAACTTTGGAGCTTATTTTATGAGGCTTTTGATGGCTTCAAATGAAAGGCAATCAAAATTGTTGTTTAATCCTATAACACTTATTCTTAAGCAAAGATTTTATATTATTGATTCTATAGACTTATTCAACATCTTTTTATTCTAAAATAACTTTAATCATTTGTTTCATTGGACTTTATTATAGCTTTTTAATTTAATATTCTTATAAATTTATTTTTTTATTATAAACTCTTTAATATAATGACAGAATTTATATCTTATATAAAAATAATTATTTATAAAGAAATAAATAAATATTTATTAATAATATTTATTAATATTATAGATTTTTAATTCATATTATATTTAATCAAAGATCTTAATTTGCATCAAGATTTTAGAAAACATCTTTTAGTATATTTAAGATTCATACCAAAAAAAAATTAATTTTTTGTCTTCAAACTAATTGACAAGCAAAATGTGTGAATTAAGTATTGAAAAGATATTTGCAATGTACCATCAATTACTACAAAGATATTAAAAAATTCCCCTGCCATTATTTTTTATATAATAATATTGTATATTCTTCTACTTACCAAATATTAATTTTTTTGTCAATTATAGTTATTACTCATAATTTGATATATTTTAATTTTTAAAAGTTAAAATTTGAAGATGGAGAAATTTAGCATATAGAATAACAAAGCTTCACACAATAATGAAGATATAATTAAAAAACTAAAAAATAATAAAAAACCAATATAGATGTTTTTAAGAAAAAATAACATTTATTCAATGTTGGTAACAAGACATGATTACTTTGTTGTATTATCAAGACAAATCAACCTTATTATAAATTTGATGATTAAAATTTTAATATATTTATTATTTTAAATCAAATTCATTTAATTACATAATAATTATAACCACCTTGTTTATTGAAGATTTATCTTATATTTTATATATCTCTTGTTGAGTCTTATACTACAACAAATATATTGAAAAAGAAACAACTACCAATACTTTCTATTGAAATAGATAATAACCAAGAGTTTCAAATCACAAAAACCTTTGATTCAAGGTGGTACCAAAGTAAATTGGAATATATTGGATTCAAGGTGGCAAAGATATGATATTAATGAGAGCACATAGGAGCTATCTAAGAATCTTATAAATATGTCAAAACTTATTTTTATTTTTTATTAACATCTATTAAATTTAATAACCAACCAATGACAATAAGATGGTATAAAATATAGAAAAATAAATTCAAATGTCACTTCTTACAACTTATTTACAAGATAAAAAATCAACGCTTAAAAATTTTATTTTAAATTTTATTTATTTATAAAATTATTAGATGAAATACTTAGATTATCTTAATCTTTATAATATGAAAATTAAAATGAAGATCCTTAATAAAAACATATCCTTCCTTAAATAGATGATAAGATTCAAAATATAAGATATTATAATCTTCAAAGAGACTTTTAATGCTTAATGATACTATTAGAGGTAGGTATTACATCTAATAGCATTTAGAATGTATTATTTTAAAGTAGTTATAAAGACTATAATAATGATGATCAAATAGTTGGATGATCTTTTTATATTGGTATAGAATATCATCAATAACTTAAGGGACCTATCAACTATCTTTGTATAGAATATAGATCATAGTTTGTTACTAACAATATTTGACAAGTCTTAGATCTCATTAATATATCAAATAATTTGATAATTCTTTATAAAACTCATGCCTAAAAAGAAGAGATAATATAACAAATTTTAATATTATTTAAGTAAATAAAAATAAATAGAAGTAGATAGAAACATGGTATATAAATAATATTTTTATCATACAACTTTAAAAAAATTTCATAGATGCAAAATAGATCTTTGGATTCCTTTAGATATATCATGTGGCTTACTAAAACTTATCCTAGTAGTTTCCTATTTTTTAAGAAGTCATGTTAAAAGCAACCTATAACTTGGACGCTTAGACTACAAGCTTCATGGTTCTTAAGAAGCTTCTACAAGGCCTTCTTGGTAGCTAGTACATACAAAGATAAGAACAAAACTATCTTCACTCTTGTAAATACATTTCTTGTATTTTTTTAATCTTAGTTCAAACTCTCTAGTTTATTTGTATTTAATAAAAGCAATTCTAATTATTTCATATCTTATATCTATCTCTTATCTGCTTATTTTTTGTATTTTTTAGTGATAGATGAGTTTGTTATCTTTTTACAATTTTTTTTAGATTTGTATCTTCAATAGATATGAATTTGTAATAATCCTATTTTAAAAAAATCAATAATAGAGTCTTAATTTTGAAAGAGTTGTAATCTCCAATCAAAAATAAAGTGAAGGTTTTAAATTCTGACTTAGTACATGCAAGGCATAATTAAAAATGATTACTTATTTAAAGATTAATTTATAAACTTATTTTTTGATATAAAAATGATATTTATAAATTTTTACTAATTAAAATTCATATCAAATCTTATGAGGCTATAAAAATATATTTAAAAATAATACAAAGAATTAAATATATATACAATAAAAATACAAAATATTCCATATTAATTATAAAATAAAATAATATTTTCAAATTTTTCTATAAAAAATAAAGATTTATAATAATATTTTTTTTTAAATAATTAGATATTAAATAAGAAAATAAAAATATCAAAAGAATTTAAAAATCACATATATATATATATATATATATATATGTGTGTGTGTGTGTGTGTGTGTGTGTGTGTGTGTATTAGAATTAAATATTTTATGTTATAACAATAAGCTTTAAAAAAAAATTATAGCATTATAAGCAATATCAAATAATTTAAAATTAGTTAAAATAAATATTTCATAAAAATAATTAAGATAAATATAAGAATAAAAACTATATATTTAAATTTAAAATATTTTTTTATTTTTTTATTTTTAAAAAATACAAAAATATTATTCAAAATTAGAATCAAATATCATAGCTTATTGTCACAAACATCCATCCAAGAAAGATTTTTGAAGATTTTAGAAAATTTAAGAAGCTTCTCAAAGGTTCTTGATAGTTCTCAAAGGTTCTTAAAGTTGATTCACATTGAAACAACAAGGAAGCCACTCAAGAAGCATCTTAGAATGACTTGAAGACAAAGCCTTCTACAAAAAGGTACTTAGAAGCTTTCTAATTCCTAGTATATATATGTGTTAAGGCTGAGGGGCTCCTCAATCTTCATAACTATGTCTTGTGGTCTAGTTTGGACATTCTACTCTTGTTTTTATTCTTGTAGTACAATGCTTTGCAATAAGAATCATATATTCTATTATTTTGTTATTGTCTTGTATAATTATTTGACCTTATCCATGACATATATATATATATTAGATCATGACTTTTAATAAAAATACATCCTCTAAAATTTGATTACTTCCAAGTAGAATAAAAAATTACAAATCAATTAGAAATTCAACTATAAAAAATGTGTAATATAGACCAACAAGTCAAAAAGAAATAATATCAATATAGCATGTGTGTCACAAAGCCATTATAATTAATGCATGAAGGACACAATCAATTAAAGCTTCATCATTTTATTGTCAATTTTATATAATAAGCTTTTTAAAACAACTACTATGTTTATTTTGGAAGTGTGTTAAAGCTTCATGCATTTTGAATTAGATAACATTGATATTTTATAAATTAGTCAAAAGTCATGAAGTTTAGATTTCTTTAAAAGTATTTTTACAAAAACCAACCATATTTTTTAAGAAATTTTGAACAAGTTTAAGAACCTTAGAATAATTTTTGTTGTTAATTTAAAGATTATATTTCTTAATAATTTGGATATAATGCTATTTATTCTTAATTAATAGAGAGTTATGAAATAATATATTAGGATGATAGTTTAGTCAAATTTTAATAAATATTACCAAAGAATTTTGAAATTAATTAAAAAAAAGTTGGAAAAAAAATTAAACAACAAAGAGTCACTATTAAAAAGATATGACACATTTTAAAAATCTATAAGTTAATTGGAGTTAGAATTATAAAAAAAATATGTTGAAGTTTAAATTTTATTAAATAGATTGATTATTTTTGAGATAATAGAAAATAACTTATTATAATAGATCTTACAAAATTAAGTGATTATGTTTTAAAATTTGTCATAATAAAATAATATTATTATCTTAGATATCTTATATTTTATTCTAACACTATTCAAAGCAACAAATAAATCTTATTTATATCAAAGCAATAAGTAAATATTATTTATATTAAAATAAATAAAATAAATATCATCTAATATTTTATTAATATTAGGTAGAAATTTCTCTTTTTTAGTTAATATTTATTATATCATTCTAGACAAATGGTGTATTAAATTTTCTTATTTCAATCAAAATAACACACAAATAAAAATTTGGATATCGAAAGAAATAGCCTTCATATGATAAATTTAATATAAGGTGATAGCTATCAACTTATAGAAATTCAAATTTAACTCTCATGCCAATCTTATTCTTGTGTTATATCTTGTATTCTTATATAATATGTTGAAAATACTTTACATCCCATTTAGTTATATTGTAGCATACACAAAGATATGAAATTAGAATCTAGACAATTTTTGTTCTCTTTATTCTTTTATCAATCTATGCAATAAGAAAATTATGTAGTTATATATATATATATATATATATATATATATGTGGTATTGCTAATGCCACTATAGTTTTTGCTATTGCCACTATAATCTACCATCTACCACATGTCACCTATATCTTTTGTCAATGTTAAATAAAATAATATATATTTAAAATTATTTATTTATTTACATTTATGTTTATATATTTTTAGTATTTTTAATATTTATTTATTTATTTAAATTTTTAATATATATATATTAAAAATTTATTTATTTATTATTAAAATTTTATTTATTTTCTATATAATTTGATTAAAAAAAATTTGGAATATTAATAAAAATATTGATTGGAATAAAAAGACTAAACAAACATGTTGAGTGGGTGGCAAATTGTGGTGACAATAGCTAAAATTGTGGTGACATGTGGTGGATGCCAAATCATGGTGGCATTACCAATATCCTTTATATATATATATATATATATCTGAAAAAAATTCTTATATTGTAATAAATAAATCAATAAAAGATGACATTAACACATCCCATGGATGAATATTCAGTAGAAACATTTCTTTATTTCTTCAAATCAAAAACATTTTTACCCAGGTTGATACATCGGGGGGCTATTTTACCGTCATTAGAGGTGCAACTCTTTAGACGCTTTGAATTGAATACATTGATCAAGTGGTCAAGAAAGCTTAATAATTTGGTCAAAAAAACATATAATATCATAGATAAGAGAACATGATATATTAGGCTAAGGCAACTTAGAGTAGGTCCCAGACTAAAATTCTTGAAAACATTCATCTTAAACCCTTTGACTAAACATGGGGTGTGGATGGAGTCTTCTGCTCTAGGGAAATAAAAATGTCTCCACTTGGAATGAATATACTCATTGGATATGAATAACCTCTAGTTGATTAATTCTCCACCAATCCTAACCTTCTAAACACTAACATTTCCTCACTGGAATGGATCCCACCAGACTAGTCTGCTAGTGGTCGTTCTGTCAAAGCCGTTGACTACCACTTGCACAATGACAGCCTTGATCTGAGACGCAGCGTGCCTTGCATTCTTTTTACAATTAATTATTTAGATGCTGTTCGAATGGACTGCTGTTCGTATTATTAAGTGTTTTGTGCATCGAAACTCGTGCACGAAGGTTCTGTCAAAGTGTTTGAAATCTGAGACATATTCGCTGGAGAAGATATTCGGCAGACAGATTTTTCTTCTTGAAATCCTGAACCCCGTTCAATACGATTCGGTAATAAAAGGCAGAAAAACAGTGTGCATGTTGACTGAAATACGGCAAGCATGTGTTGAGCGCAACTGTCTTGGAGTCGGCTACCTCCGAACGTTGAAATCGCCATCTGATGGCTCAGACCCAACAAGATTCCATCGACCTGAGCCTACTTTCAGTAATCGGTAACTCGAATCGGCACGTGGTATGACAACCCACTTTAGACTCTCAAATTATTTGCCAGTTCACGAGCACTGAGTATGGAAAAAGCTGGGATCCCGTCGGTAAGATGAATTTCCGCCACGGAATACTTGCGACAAGTAGATTCAGTCTTCATTCGACCTGCGGCGATCGCCGCTTGGACAGTACTGGTCAATCATGGGTGCCTTTCCAACGGACCTCCCTAAAAATCAAACTCGTGGTGAGACTTGCGGGATCCAAATCCGAGTGGATAAAGGCGCTGTGGCGGGCATGCTCCTCCGAATCCCCTCTGTGGGTGGAATTCTGCTTATCCGTAGTTCCTACACACGCATCGTTCTCCTCGGGGTTTTATTATCGTCTTCTTTTTGCATTCACGTCCGTGACAAAAAACCACGGATTCGTCGCCTTCCTCGCATTGTCGGCTTCGAGCTACCGCTTTGATCGAGCTGTTCGCATAAGTCCAACGACGCACGCGCGACCTACTTCAGGAATCGCAAGATTTAGGGCCAGCACAGTTTGTTTGAAGAAACCAGTGCCATGAGCTACAGCATGTGCGAGATCCGCACGGCCCCGAGTCGTATTCAGCAGAAAACTGTGACATCGGACTGATGCTTTGCTGATCCTGCGATAATGCAGTCAACACTAAAAAGTAAAAGCCTCGAGGCCTACTTCATCGTAACCCGTGTCAAGGTTGTATAGTTTGCTATGATTTTGTGATTTGTTGTTCCTGTGTGTGTGTGTGTGTGTGTCTCTCTCTCTCTCTCTCTCTCTCTCTATATATATATATATATATATATGCATATCTTGGGTGAATGGAATCAATAGTGGTGAAAAAAGTTTCTTCTCAAGAACCATGAGGTTCTATTCCCTTCACTATTGTGACACAGCCATGACATATCTCATTGCACAATAGCGTGGAAAAGACATTGAGCTAATTTTTCCACTTTCGGTATCAAAAATAAAATAATAGAAAAGAAAAAAGAAAAATAGAAAAAGCTCTTAAATAAATTGAAGTTTAAACTTTCCCGGAAAATAAAATAAGATTAAGAACAGTAAAAAAATGTAAAAATAAAAATCTCACATGCGTGTTAACACGTAAAGCTATAAAACTTAATATAAAAGAAAAAAGAAATAGATAGTAAATCTGTGAAAGTACAGACTATCTAAAAATTTTAGCTTGTAAATAAAATTAAAATTTGGAAATTTGATAATAAATTATTATTTTAACAAATATACATTATTCCACTGAAATTGGGCAGGTAAGTATAGTATTTTTAAAATGCATTTTTAAAAATCCTCCTCACCCAGGATGGATGTACAGGTGAATGAATCAGCATTCAACTGGATGGTCATATGGATGTAAAATGATTGGAGTTCCGTGGAAGGACCTACAGAAATCTTTTCCCACTCACTCCTTGTACCCCCCCTCCCCCTCTCACGTTAAAATTTTGTAGTTGAATTCTTGACTCCGGAATAACTGGCCAACCTTCCGAGGCCTCCGCTTGGTTGGCCCTTACTTTTAGCACATCATTGTGCCTCGAGCATGAAACTAGCCAAGCTTCTAAGAGCGCGGTTACATCCGGCCTCAGAAGGGCTGCCCGAGTCCTTCACAAAGGGAAGACAAGCAACGGGTTGGAGGGAATCTAGACTAAATTCGGCCTCGGGCTGCCCTAACTCCACGACGACAAGCTTCATCGGTCACTCCGCCCTCCAGCTCACACTATTATTGCCTTCACGATGACACGTTGTCAATGGAGTTCGAAAGAAAAAGTAATGATGGAACAACAGAAGATAAAAATGATGGTTGGCACTTACAAAAGCTTTTAGACAAGCACCCCAGAAGTGCGAAGGCAAGGCAGGTATAGAAGGATGCATGAAACAATCAGGGACGTGGAGGGAGAAGAAACTGCAAGAACCAGTAACTTCACACCACATGTCCAGTTTAGCAAAGACATTATGAGTGGCACTCACCCCCCAGAGGTGCCACCCTAGCATTGACCTGGATACAATCATGGGTGGTGGTCAGTATGTGCTGGCAGTATCTCTGACATGTCAGAAGTCTTTCCCTACCCCTATGTTCTTCCGACCTGTAGCTCATTAATACGGTTTTCTGTGGCAAAGCAGCTTTAATTTGGCGTTTCCTTTCGAACCGGCCGGGCTGGGCTGAGTCGAACGTGGGTTCTGCCCGCCACGTCACCTGGTTTGCACCCATATGCCTCGTCGGTGTGAACACGATTATCTAATATAAATTCTTATATAATTATCTTCTATTTGTTTTTTTACAGATGATATTGATTTTTGGATATTGCTGAAAAATACATTTTTTATTAGTGTTGGGCGTTAAGTAAAAAAGTAATATAATGATGGAAACCACTGAATCACTACAATGCCACATAGAAAAAGATATGAAAGAAAATGAGCGGAAATAATATGCCCCTTTAAATTTTGAAAGGATGACATTGTTCAATTCTAAAACTTAACACAAACTTTGCATCAATTAAGAAGTTTTTATTTATTTTTACATCACCAACTGATAAAATCTACCATGTCTCGAACAAAAATTAGCAAACCATAGCTCGTTGATATTATTGATATGAAATTACTGTAAAATATCAGTAAACTGTTGGTAAGCATTCTTATTTTTAAATTATTCACATCGTTTTTACCAGTCATAGAATATGTGCGGAATTGTCTAATTCTTAACATTTAAATAATCTATCCTATGTCCATTGGTAGCTACTGTAGCTGTACTAGATATCCATCCTCCAATCACCTCAATTCAAATAAGTGACATGATTGTATAAAATTATACTTCTAAAAAAACAATACTATTGTTGATGTCATTATAAAATAATAGTAGTTGCCTCAAACTTCTTATGTATTTATTTCATATTATACAACTTAGAAACATTTGATAGTTCTATTTTTGGTCCATGAAATTGATTAATTACCTTAAAATACATATAGACAACATTCAGTATATTGTGAATCTAGCAAAACTATGAACTAAGAATCTTAGTGTGCATAGTATCATTATTTTAGACAAATACTGTTTAAAAAATGCTACTGCTTTTTATAAATGGATAAATAGCTAAAAATATTTTATAAGCAACATTATAATCAGAATTGTTGCAATTAAGTAGTAACAGGCTTTAATACCATTACATTGGAAGTGTATGTTGTTTACAATATTATTAGTAATAGTATAATAATAGATTAATAAATGAGAAAAAAAATCACATTAATTCTCAATCACCAATTTAGTTATTCTAATCCTTAGTGGCATTACAATAAAAACTATACCTTATTCTAAAGATTAGATACTTATTATTATTATTATTATTTTTACCAAAAACATCCGAGACATGCATGTCACAGGATGGATCCAATTAGAATAAAACTTTCCTTCACTCCATAATTAGAGACTTTCACAAAATTGTTCAAAACTTACTTCAAATTCTTGTTAACAAGAAAAATGACATGGGGCCAAGCCTTATTTCCACAATATACAAGGACATCTTTAAGTGGTTATATATTAGTTTTAAAGCATTCTTTAAAATTGATTAATTATAGGATTACCTTGACTCTGATTTTTTTCCTTAAAAAATATTTTTAAATTAATTCAATTAATATAAAAATATCCCAATAAATATACAATAATTTCCTTGAATACTTTTGATTTAACCAATAACCAAATTATATGGTTATTATCAATTGAAATATTCTTTAGAGGAAAACAGAAAAGTATAAATTTGTGTCACTTTGTTCTATGTTAATGTCATTGCTATAAAACATCTTTATTCTCTATATTATTGTGGATTTTTTTTTAATTAATTAATTTTTAATTAGAAAACATAAAATGTGCTTGTTTAGATATGGTTTTGTAACCTATGGCCAAATAGAGACTAATCTTGCAAACCTTTAGAAGACTTATTTATTAAATAGAGTGTGTTTGTATGGGTAAGTATGTTGTTTGACAAAACGAAAGTTTTCTCTTATTTATTAGTGTATGGTTAACCATACATTTTTGGCTTATCTTGGAAATTTTATGATACAACTTTCGAATAATTTAATTATTTTGATTCTTATTGATGCTCATTTTAAATAATAAAGATTAAGATTCCAGAAATGCCAAAATATAGATTAAATCTTTATCCAAAAATATGCACATCATGGTATAATGTAAATTAACTTTCAGATTTATTGTGTCCAACCAAGAATTTTCTCTCAACCCCTTTGAATGAAGATGAAAGTACTTGTAAAAACGCCACTTTTTATATCATCAAGAAGTACATATATGTTCTTGATGATATATGTACAATATTGCTTACACAAAATCTCCTAGGATTATACAACCTACCAATTTCATGTGCATTTTAATTCTTGCATTATGTAAAAAGAGAACCACACAAATATAATTCGGGGCTCTTTAGGCATACTATATGTGATACAATAAGACTGATTTTTATTGAGTATATCTAAATAGTATCTCATACTAATGAAAAAGTAAAAAAGTAAAAAAAGAAATGTTGCAAATGTTTTATTTAAATATTGCAAATGTATTAAAGTATGTGTTTGTAATTATTAGGACATTTGAAATTGAAACTATTATATTGTGACCTTATTCATCTATCTTGGTATTTTTAATCCACAATGCTCATTCCAACGTAACTTTGCAATACTACTTATTTGCATTGTTAATGTCACTCTGAGACAAGCACAGTTCATCTTATATAATTTCTTCCAAAGCATTCAACATTTGTGTTTAGAGCTGGTTTTGAAATTTATTGATATTTTATGCAAATTTTATAGGGGATGTACTGAGATTTTGATTGGGTCTTGCTTCTAAATTGGAAAAACAAAATCTCATTAGGTTGAATTCTACTAGTTATCACATTAGAATCTTTAGGATCTTCCATAATCAATCACGACAATAAAAATATTATAAAATAAAACAATAAAAAACCTTTACTGTGATCTAATGTCTTGGTAACCTTCAATTGTGTGGGCCTATTATTTGATAACATAACAGGACACTTTGAAAATATTATAACATCTTGCAGAATACCAAAAGATAAAAAACTCCACCATATTGTGTTTAATAAAAACTAAGTGCCTCTTCTTTCTTTCCTCCCCTTCCTTCCAAACTCATTAAGATATGTATATGTGTGTGTGTGTGTGTGTATATATATATATATATATATATATATATTTTGAAAGACCATTTTCAATGCTATGCCTCTCTTAATATATTTTATTCAAGAAAGGGAATGCTTAAAAACACTAATGTGTTGTTTACAATTTCTATTTCCTATTTTTCTATTTGATAATAACAGTTTTTTTTTTTTTTTTTTTTTTTTTTTTCTTCTTCTGTTCTGCAGTACATAAGATACTACAATATTTTACAATTTTTTTAAAATTATTCTTTGTATCAAAATAATTCTCAAATCATGTATATTTTTAAAAGTAAACTTAAATTTTTTATTGTTATTAAAATATCACACATGGTTAGTTATTAAGCTTTTATAACAATATTGTTTTTAACAGACTGCTCTTCATGTTATTAATCTAAATGATTACTTTTTAAAATTAAAATGAATCCAAGTATGTTTTGGCTGATATATCTTTTAACCAAAAAAAATACTGTTTTAATGATTATTAGAGTAGGTGGTAAGAAACATAAGTTAAAAATCTTAATTAAAAACAATTTTTAACAAGTTTCTTAAGATTATATGAAAATCCATTTAGTATATGCTTCATGAGTGATTCATGAGTTTGTTAATTAAATTCTTAATTGTCAATATATATATATATATATATATAACAAAAGTGAATTCAAACTTACACCAACTATATCCTTTCCAATACCCTAGTATTTAAATATGTTGAATTCTGCACATGACTGTTGGTGACCAAGTACCCATGCCAACTTTTTCAATAGACGATTAAAATGTAGTAAGTCTAATATTGTGAACAAGATTGTAATAGTAATAAGGATAAAAGTGAATTAATCATTTCATTTTGATATTTTAACCAATAATTTAACGTAGATTCATATGATTACATTTGATGAAATTCCTTGATTAAAAAATTGTTTAGTCACAAATAATGGATTTTACAGCTATCAACAACCAAAATTCATTTTACATAAACATAATGCATTGTGAATTGCATAGATTATAATCTATGTAACTGTTCTTGATAAGAAGAAATTAATGTTTAAAAACTGTCACAATGGATTTGCAGTAATCATTGTATGACAAATTTGATATACTTATCACTTCATAGTTACAAATGATTAAATCATGAGAATGCAAAAGGTTAACAAGCCAACTGAACTGAAAGGACTACTAAAATTTCGTTGAAATTTAATACAAATAAACACAATGAACTCATTATGATTGAATAAAACAATACCTAATTTTTTTTTTGTTTTGTTTTGTTTTTTTTCATTTTTTCATTTTTTCATTTTTTTTTTTTTTTTTCAATTCACATATACAAAATCAATTAATAAAATTTTGCAAATGTTTTATAGAAACAAAATATACAATTAGATATACATGAAATGTATCATAAATGTGAATGCATTGAATTTTATACATCAAATGGTTAAAAGTTGGATTGTTTTAGGTGCACTAGTGGTAGCATTATTTGGTGTGTTCTACCTGCAATGCATTGTGCATGATATACAGTCCAATTTTATTATTCTATTCCTCATAATTGGAGACACTAATTCAAAGATCGACAATGACATTTAGTCAAATAATTTGAATTTGAGTTGCTGTAGTTGGATGAATTCCTGCTCACATATTCATATATCTTGACAAGGGTCATTCGACATCAAGTTTTGATCTTACATTCATCAATCACCTTTGATGCATAGATCAACAAAACTAAATCAAATCATAATCTTTTTAAGAGGATTTTATGGTCATTATGTGTAAAATGCACATTACAATTAAAAACATTTGTGTAGCAATTAGTTTGGAAAATACAAGAATGTTACTTTTACATGAAGTATGGATTTTTATACAGTATTCAAGTTTTTTTTTAAAAAAAAGTGAATAACGGTGTAAAAATTAGCAAAAATGTTCGGTGAAAAACAGAAACATTTGGACCCACCAAAATGCACTGTGAAGTGTACAAACGTGTGCATTTGTTTGAGTACTTCATTTCACTGTCATTTGTAGTATTATACTACTTTATTACTCCATAGGATCCTCCTTTTTTTATATTTATTTAAACCGCTATTAAGATCATTCTGCAAAATTATGTGGTGCATTACGAAGCAAATGATGAAAGACAAGGAACAAGACCCCCCATTCAAAGGGGTAAAAAATGCAGTAGAAGAAGTCCTTCCATGACAAAGGGGGACATATTATGCCGGAAGCTTCAATCTGGCTTCCTCAGCCATAAAAATAATAAAAATGGAGGAGAAACTGTGCGAGCATCAGCCCCCGTTTCTCATTCCTGGAAAATACCCTGCCAGCGTGGGATCCAGCGTGGCCAACGGAATCGCGGGTGCGGAACCGCCCTGCCCCAAGTAACCGGGCGGTAAGAGACCCGGCCCGGGTGCCCGTCCCCCGAACGCGCCTCCCGCTCCCCTGTCCGTCCTTTACAAAGAGCTTCCGCAGCGAATAGTAGAGGACGTATTCTGCCGATCCAGCGCCTGCTGCTGCTTCTGCTGCTGTTCGCATTCTGACATCCGCCTGCCGTCTGGACCTCGTCTGCTGAGCTCCAGCTTCCCTTCGCCTTCTTCGTGTGTCGTGCTCTTAAAACTCGCTACGGTTTACATTTGGTCTGTAGTCGAGGTTTCAGAGCTCGCAATGGCTTTCTCCGCTGTGAAGAGGGTTGCTATTGTCTCATTTGTGGTGGTTGCCACCATGGGATCGGCCGTCGTAGCGCAGTCTGCTCCTTCCCCGACCCCGGAGAGTAGCGATGTCAGCTCACTCGTGCCTTCCTTGATGGCACCTGTGATTGGCTGCGCCCTTGCCTTGGTTGCTGGGAAGATATGGTAAGCTTGTGGAAGAGTACTATCGCCTTCGGAGCCGAGGAGATGAGTTTCAGTCATAGTGGAGCAGCTCCATCTGCGTTGGTTGTTGGAAAAGGGATTTAGTCAGGGGATTGGATTTTATGAAAAGCTGAAGTGTGAGGTAAAGGTACAGGGCTGTCCGCGGGAAATAACCATCCACGGAAAAATGGAGTGGATTCTTGTGCGGGCGAGGTGCAGCGTGCATCTGGATGTGGAAATGTGCGGCCTCGTTGCGGACTGCTTGGTGATTGTATCTTTTGCAGAGACATTCTCGAAGTGTGCTAGTTTGTAGGATGCGTACTGTGCTTATTACGGCACTCACGATGTAAGATCTGAATTATGGGATTCTTTCCAACTAATTTAAAAAGAGCGTGTGGCGTCCACCTTTTTGTTCTGAAAATGCAGTGTACTGTTAGGGGTCGCCGGAACTGCTATTTTTCACATCTGTAATCGGTCTGTTGTTGAATCGTCCTCAAGTGTCGATGTGTCGGTAGAGAGTCAAATGCTGTTGGAACGTTTTTCTGCCCTGAACACTGTAGGAAATATTCTGTCGACCTGAATCCAATTTACTTTCTTGGACCATGACTACGGCTCTACAAACTCCTACAGGTGTGAGTACCAATGGGTCTGCCTGTGCTGCGCGCAATTGCTTGAGATGTAGCTTGGTTGGGATGCATGTGTAATGGTAGTGGTTAATGTGTTGTAGTGACTATCATTTACTTTGTCGCTATTTTATTTCATTTCTTTCCATCACCAGCATAATGCTGCTCAAAGGTTGCAATTATTTGTGGTAGTCCTCACTCTTTTTGAAGACTTTGTTTGAGATTCGTCGTTTTGTGAAACTCAAATTATTTATTTTTAAAGTCTAATTTGTTATGATGATAGTTCACTACACTCTCGCGAGTGCCATTCAGTAATTTTCATATTGATTAGTTGTTAAGTATCTCGAACTTCACACTCATGCTGGAGACTTTTTGTAAGTAGTCAATTCTATAGCTATCAGATTATTCCAGTCGAATGGCGTCTTTCAGGGATGATTGGCTCGGACATGTGTTGTACGGTTGATGTTACATAAATCAGTTGCGTGTGTGGTTGCCAGCAATACCTCTCCCTGCTGCATTGACTTTTATCATACACCTATGATTGTGAGGCATTACACAGTTTCAAAGCTTGGACGTTAATTTGCTTCCATAGTGAGTGGGAAAGTAAATACCGAATATTCACTAAGTTTTTTTAACCCCTCATGTTTTGGTGTTAAAAGAATCCAAACTGAGAACCATATCAAGCAATTATGAGAACCAAAGGCTCGGCCGAATAGGACATTTTCTTCCAGCACAGTGCCCACTGTGGTATGAATATTCTTGCAGACACATGATTCTTGTTTGAGAGGAATTCTTGAATGCTTCAAACCTTGCTGCCGACAGCTGGTGGGGATGAGGTCAAAACAGGACCCATCAGCTGTTCATTTCTCAGTTGTCGCAATTTGCTGGTAACCACCAGCACAGCGACACTTCCGAACCGTCGAGAATATTGTTTGTGAGGACAGGTGAGAATATTTCATGTGACGGCACCACCCAACGCTCTTGTAACATACGCATGCATTGATCGGAATCGCTGTCGAAACTAAATCTGTTGTTCATGCTCTACATGTAACGACTCAACACGTGACATGTATCTACAACACACGAACTCGGATCGTTTAAGTATTACATCTCAGTGTACCTGGTAGACCTTTGCAATGCTGTCATGCTGAATAATAACAAGATCCACATAGTCAATTCTCTCTTTCCGAATATTCCTGCCACCTCCCTATCACAGTTTTGCATAAAACAAACCAGATTTCCTTAATCTTCGCTGGGAAGGACTTCAAATGTTTGGGTACGTTTCACGACTCATGTGAGTTGTTTGCATCACCTAAGCAGGCTTGCATAGAACCAGA
This sequence comes from Physcomitrellopsis africana, assembly GCA_036785485.1. Taxonomy (NCBI): domain Eukaryota; kingdom Viridiplantae; phylum Streptophyta; class Bryopsida; order Funariales; family Funariaceae; genus Physcomitrellopsis; species Physcomitrellopsis africana. The sequence continues at coordinate 485,312 of JAWRVF010000175.1, read as the reverse complement.
TACGATTGACAGGTTAACGGTTCAAGTACAGAAACTGTAAAAAACATCTGTTTAGCGTACGAATTTCGCTAGTCCTGCACATGAATGTGTGCAAGAGATGGAACCACGCGATTCTGGAGAGATATTTTGGGACCAGCGCTATACAGGTGTCTCTCAAGACCAGGTTCACCGGCTTGCATCTCTTCGACTGAATCCTTATTCAAATAGAACTGTTTGAATTTAATTGTTGGCGCCACACCCAAAAACTAAGCGCGTGTACAAAAATTTGACAAAAAATGATGGTGCTAATCGAGAATAACTGACACTGCAGTGCCTACAGGCGCGAGGAATTTGTCCCGGCTGTTAGATGATGGTAAATCAAGTGGATGAATGACGAATTGATTTAATAGTTCAGAAGGACAGGTTTTGCACGCATGGGTTCTCCGAGTACCGAGATTTCGAAGGCTGCGAAGAAACTCACACATCGTGCAGCCAAGGTGGGGATGCGACACTGTAGTTACTTGGCGGCGGGATTTTCTCAGGAGGGGTTTTAACCTGGCTCCGCGAAATGCGAGGAGGGTGCGGGTGGGTGGTCATCAGCACCGAGAAATGCTCCAATGGCCACAGTCCACGTAAAGCGGGGGCGATGAATACGGTCCTCTGCACAACTGTAGCGAGGCACATCTTCTGTGAATATCATTATTGCGCTTGCATCTATGTTTGTTGCGTCGTCTGCATCTTATGTGCAGGTTGCATTGTGCCCTAACATTGGATTTGGGCTTGTGTTCGCGGTAATCCGAAGCTGCAGGGTGTTTCAGGTCCCGGGACGTTCTATGCTCTGTAGCTTTGCATTAGATTTAGATTTTGAAGTACTGCTTGTGGTGAAGAGGCTGATTTTGGGCTAAAGCAGTGGATGACTCGTCCTCTGTGAAATTTCGTTTGTGGGATGCCCATCACGATATGGGCAGTTTGAAGAGTAGGGGCTACATAAGTGGCCGGGCGGGCTATGGCGATAGAGCGGCTGTGTCTTTGGGAAAGGGCGCGGGGAAGGCCAATGTATACCGGATTTTAATCGCTATTGTAGCTGTTTTTTTCCTGGTCGAGACGATCGCGAATGGGCTCGTGTTCCTCAAAATGCGAGATTCTGACTTGCAGGGAGGATCCCTGAACTTCTTCCCAAGAGCTTCTGAGACGAAGACGGTGCAGCCCGGTGATGGCGTTCGGTTTGTTCCCCGTCTGCTGCTGTCTAGAGGGAAGGCCACTATGGTCGAGCTGAGGAGGGAACTACGAACTCCTGTGCGGCCTCCGCGGTTGGCATTTGTATGTACCCGGATCGTTGTGTACCTTCAAGAGTGGTCTTCATTCATTGTTTGTAGTAATTGGGTTTATGTATGGCATTTTCTCTGCTTCAGTTGGCCTAACGTCCAGCCGGACAATGCCCAGTGATTCTAACTGAACCACTGCATCGGTCCTCCTTCTGCCGTTCTAGGTTGTGGTAATCTTCATTCTATAAATTTTAGGTTATCAATGTCTGAATCATGATTCAGACAACTGTGGTGAATTATCGGCAATGTAATGCCCGCCTTCATCATTGATAGTAGCTTATGGTTCCAATTAATTGCTTGTGGCGATCTGGAATGAAGATTGCATGAGTGGCTGTGGTGACGGTTGAATCTTATTGACTCCTCCTTTTCTCTACATTTTACCTCTTCTCGCAGGTATGCCCAAATCTTGCTGTAAGTTCTCTATCTCTTTACGTGTTGTCGATCGCGACAGGATTGAGAGAAATTGGCTACCATGTTGAGGTAAGCCCGTCTTTCTGATGTCGAGTTTTTATTTTATTTTATTGATTTATATATCTTCATGAACTTTCTGTCCTAATGTTGAAGATCGAATTCCTTAGTATCTGTGTGTGAATACACGCGTTTATTGTGACTTTACTTCCATACAACCTCCTTGTGTATGTATATCAATTTTTAAGATGACTTGTTCACTACGTATGCAGGTGCTCACTCTAAAAGATGGGGAGTTTCGATCCATTTGGGAAACCATGGGTGTTGCTGTCAAGGTTTTGAAAGCCAATTCGGAGAATGTAACAACAGTCGATTGGCTTAAGTGAGATCTGGATTCCATTTGAATGAAGTTTAAATTTCCTTATTCCAGTATCTATATGTTCATGTTGTCACAGCTGAGTGCCGCTAGTTTGACGAAGACTAAAAAAGTACATATAAAGAGTAACATTCTAAATGTTTCAAGATCTTGTAAGAACATTGCATTCGATTAATCTGATATTCTTCGATGCGTCTTGGCGTTTGGGAACCATGTGCGCCAGATCGTGAACAATATTTGCAATCTTAAGTCTAATACATGAATTCCACTAATCGTGTGCAGCTACGAAGGTGTGGTTGCGGTTTCTCTTAATACGAAGTCTATTCTGGACAGGTTTATACAGAATCTTTGTTTATTAACTGCTTTTCTAATTATTATTGAAAGGACTGCATTTCTTGGTTTATGCTTTTCTTCATAACTGCTTCAGTGCAGAACTCCCATTGATAGTCTTGCAGTGGAAAGTCAATGCTAATCAAACATCTCCTTGGACAGTCTTGCACAGGAGCCGTTCACGAAAGTACCAGTTATTTGGGTAATTACTGACGATGCATTAGGACGACGTCTTGGGAAATATAAAGCAGAAAATTCGACGGAGCTAATTACTGATTGGAGACGAAGTTTCAAACGAGCTGATGTCGTAGCTTTCCCAGACTATGCACTTCCGGTGCGTCTCACACGGCCTGTTCAGTTTTCTAGTGGAATCTATTTTTTCTACAGTAATTCAGCCATCATTTCAAGTTGACGTGGCTCATTCTTATTAGAGCTGATAGCATATCTTCCATTATTCATATTGCGAAATCCGCCCCTTCAAACAGAAAAGTAACTTTCAAATAATTTTTTTATAATGAGCTTGGCGATCAATTCCACAAAGCTGCAGAGGAATCGGTGCCAGTGCGTGGTTTTGTCGTTTGTTCACTTACAGTTATATGAGCAGATAATTTCTTCTGAAATGTCGACAAAATGCGACTGTTTATGTGTGGCCTTTCTAGTTGAATCACTGCTGCAGATCGGGAGAAACAAATTTAGTGACGGCTTGCTGACTGCTAGTTCTGATTGTGTTGCGTGCGTTCCTCCAGATGATCTATACCACGCTGGATACTGGGAATTTCTTCGTCATTCCAGGGTCGCCTATAGAAGTGTGGACAGCTGAGGAGTATAAGCTTACACATTCTCGAGACAGCCTACGTGCACAGTACGAAGTGCATCCTGATGACTCCGTGATTGCAGTTGTTGGGGGTCCTTTTCTTTACAATTGGCGCTGGAGAGAACATGCTTTAGTGATTCGTGCGTTTACGAGGACTGTATCAATGCTGGGCAATGCTTCTCAAAAAGGTGGTAGGCATATTCAACTATTTATCATTGGCCATGCCAACCACTCAAGCAGCTACGGTGCTGCCCTGCAGGTACTCTGGTAGATTGTGTTAGTACCCTGCCTTGCTCCAAATTATACTTGTAAAGTTTACCCCGAGAAGCCGGAAGCTTAGGAGGTGATAAAGTGCCGATTCCAGAACTGGACAAAGTATGTTTGCTGTAATGAAGTGTTTTCAGGTTTGTTAGGGCAATATGGTTCAGATGAGCTTATTTGATCTGATAAGCAAGGTTCTCCCTGTTGGCAGGGAGAATGAGGAAATAGTAGTTTTGTTAAGACAAATGTGTGGTGTCGGTATGTGGGTGCGTGGCTTGTAGCAATGACATGGTTGCTTGGTGATGGCCACAGGTAATGGCAGATCATCTCAAGTTGAAGAATGGCACAGTGCGCTATGTCGGTGCTGGTGAGGACGTGACAGGCATTGTGTGGATGTCGGATGCCGTTGTGTATGGTTCGTTCCGTGATGAACAGGCATTTCCACCGATACTATGTCTGGCTATGAGCCTTGGGCGGCCTGTAATCGCACCTAATCGGAGAGCCTTTCGAGAGCAAGTAAGATTAGAGTATATGGTAGAAAAGATAAGATGGAACACAGGATTTTGTTTTGTTTTGCTTTGTTTTTATTTATTTTTTTGGTCCTAAAAAATGAAGGAGGAGTTGGGGATGTGCGTGAGTTTGGTTTTGTATTGTTTTTGTGTCTTATTTCTTTATTTATTTATTTGAAAACACATAGTTGTATTGTTTGTGTGCAATTTGATACGATGTAGGTGATAGAGCTTGTGGGCATGATAAACCCGTGGATCGTGTGGAAGTCGTACAGTATAGAAGTATTGTTGATTGCTACGTTTTATCAAGTGCAGTTGCTGACAAACGGTATATGTGACTTGTTCATTGTGTGGGAATGTGGCACAGATTCCCGATGGAGAAAGTGGCGTGTTATTTCCTGTGGGTGATGAAATGAAACTTAGTGAAGCTATGATGCGTGTATTAGGAGGCAAAGCACTAGCAGGTGCGGTGGCATTGACTGGGCAATGGAAGGCTAGGAACATGCATGCTTCGAATGTGAGTCTGAGTTACGGTGAGCTTCTGGAGAGTATTTTGGAGTTTCCTGCTGAGGCAGCGCTACCGCGGCGATTAGATGAAGCTGAGAAAAGTTTGAAAGGAGGATGGCGATGGGAAATGTTGTTTCCAGCGAATACTTCCTTCCAGGTGTCTTTTCAATCCCGGATAGGGAAGCGAGTCCGTGAGAATGATGACGTGGGTTCTGGTATCATCGATACCTTGGAGGAGCACTGGAAGTTAATTAGTAGTGAAAGTCAAAATTTCGCTGAAGAAATTGGCTCTCATATTTCCAGTGTAGACCTGGAGATTCCGAGCCATACCGATCTGGACGAAGCTAAAGCGATTCAGGAAGATATAGTAGCAGAGAAAATTGAACGAGAAGAGGTATGCCTATTTCAGGTTTTCTGTCCATACTTTTAAGAAGTGTCTGCATAAGAATCAGACCATGCATGTGGGGCATAAGGCCATCCAATCATCTAAAAGTTAACTGAGATGAGAGATGGTTGATTTGAATTAAGTGGTTTTCGTTTTCATTGCTTCTCGGCCTCGTATTTGTCTTGCCTGCATTGAGTTTGTTTCGCGGGTAATTTATCCATTTATTTTTAAAAAAAAATTCTGTTCTTTTCAGCTGGAGTGGAGAAAAGAACTAGTGCAAACTCCTTTGGAATATATCACAAAGATGATTCGAAAGACCGAGGTCCGCAAGGATGAACTGAAAGAACGATCTGATGCAGAAATTCAGCGCAATGCACAGCCCTTAACTATATATGAACCATATCATGGGAAAGGTGCATGGCCCTTCCTTCATGAGGGGAACACGCTCTTTCGAGGCCTCAGTCTTGTAAGGAATTTTTTCTTACCTGTTGCTTTCATTGTTATTAGGTACCTGAGGGTTTGGATATCATGACTTGTGTAGACCTGAATGTTCGATTTGACCCGTACAAACCGATGTTCTGTGCATAGTGTAAGTTCGACTCCTACTGGATTGAAGGGTTTTGAGGCGATTTTAAAGCTTTGTGTTGGTGATCTTACAGTAAATTATCAAAGCAATCAAATTTCTAAGAAAAAACAAGTTGTTCTCCTAGGGTTAAACGGTTTTATTAACTGCTTTTAAACTGCTTTTGCATATGACAACCTTTGTGGATAGTATGCAATGTTTCATTACCAGGGGACGAAGCTGTAGCTAGTGAGAACAGTGTGTTATATAACATTACTATTTATCTATTTATTTCTCTTTTCTGTATGTATTTTTTATGTCTGAACTAGTGAGTTACCCAAAAGTTTGCCACTAAGATAATGATAGTGATGATGCTTGTGACTGTTCTAATATTCTGACTATGATGCTTTTTGTAGTCAACACTGGATAGGCGTCCAGGAGATGATGATGTTGATGCAGAGGTGCGACTGCCTGGTCTCTTGAACGAAACATACTACCGAAGCTTGTTGTGTGAATATGGAGCCTTTTTTTCCATTGCCAACCGCATTGATTTGATTCATAGAAATCCGTGGATCGGCTTTCAGCCTTGGAGAGCTTCAAGTAAAGATGTGCGTCTCTTTCACCTCTTTATTTGGAAGAATGAAATTCGTGTTATATTTACGATGCTATAAATCAAATTTGACAATGCATTGCACATGGAGATGAATATGGATTGTTAAGCTTTCTTACAAAAGCATGTGGAATCCAGGTTGCATTGACACCTGCTGCTGTAGCTGCTTTGGTTAAAGCAATTAGTACCGGGAGGGATGGTGATGCTGTTTATTTCTGGGCTCGTACCGACGGCCATGCTGGTACGTGGCATCGAGATTCTTCTGTAGAGCATCCAGAAGATTTCTGGGCTTACTGCGACTCTGTTAACTCTGGGCAGTGCAGGCATGGTCCCTTTACTTAAGCCATGGATGAGTTTTTGCTTATTGACTTCTTCTTATTTTTATTATTAATGTTATTGTTATTCTTTTATGCTCAATAATGTGGTGATGTAAAATTTTATGTGTATATCTTTTGGCCGTTTGAATGTGAAGTGGACGTTGAGGGTAACTTCATAAAATATTGTTTTCTTTGTAGATAGGGCATTTGCCTTTGTTCATTACGTTGTCCGCAAAATTTTCAGGTTAGAGGAGAACGAGAAGGAAGATTTATAAGCTGTGTGTATCATGCAGAGAGGCATTTTCTCTGTGTTGGAGGCATATGTATGGGCTGCCTACTACTTGGACAGATTTGCCACCGATGCCAGCTGATGGTGGCACTTGGTCTGCTATGCACTCCTTGGCTATGCCTACACCATCATTTGTGGAGTTTATACTATTTGCGAGGTAATTTCTTATTAATGGTGAACTGGTCTGTATGGGTAGATTGTGTTCTATATCATACAAAGACTTAGTAATTAAGAACATGTATATTTTTTTTGCTTATGGATCTTAATGTAATCTAGAATGGTACTTTTCTTTATCAGGTTTGTTCTTTAAGATCCATATGTTATCATCCAGCATTCTTTACAGCGTGTTGAAATCTTTCCATTCTCTTTTGGCTGGCTTTGTGTACATAACTGAATGCTTCTGCTTTGGCTTTCTGTCTTTGTCTTGCTGTTTGGGAATTGTCGTGCCTCATGGCATTTCTTACTACATGTCACCATGTAGCTCTTCACTGATTATTAGTATTATCAAATTTGTTATGCTTGACAGAATGTTTGTGGACGCACTGGATGCTCAGTATTACGAAGAGCATCATGATCTTGGAAGGTGTCGATTTGTTAAGTTCCTGCGCGAGGTAAAAATATCAATCTGATTTCTTTCCATTCTCCCTAGGTTAAGGAGCATCATATTGAGGACGAACAGCTCATACTAGCAAAATTTTCAAACATGCCTCTTGATTTGATCCAGAGCAGAGGACGCTTCTTGTTCCGAGCTGACGATTCTTGTTTTCTTTTCCAGAGTCAACATTGCTACTGCGGGCTACTTGATGGACTAGTCAATGTGTGGGCATATCACAGCGCGAGGCGTATGATTTATGTGGACCCCAAAACAGGAACGATGGAAGAGCAACATGCTCTTGATTCACGCCATGGCAAAATGTGGGTTAAATTTTTGAGCCGGGATACCCTCAAGGGCATGGACGAAGATCTTGCCCAGGCAGCCGATGATAGCGACCTTCCTAGAGAGAGATGGTTATGGCCTCTAACAGGTGAAGTGTTCTGGGAGGGCATTTTTGAGCGTGAACGACAAGAACGATGGAGATTAAAGATAGAAAGAAACCAAAAGCAAAAAGAGAAGCAAGCTTTGATAAGGAGTCGCATGAAACAACAGGCCATCGGAAAGGTAGTGAAGCATCCCCGTGCGGGAGAAGACAAGCCCCTTGTGGGCACATCTCAGCAAGTTAATTGAACCAGACAACTCTCTTACGGAAGAAGCAACTTCATGGATGTAGCTTGTATCAATTTATCCATCTTTCGGGACTGATGGCATAATCTGTAAAGGTTCTCCACTGGAGTCGAGTGCGTATGCATTTTGTACAAGTAAATCGAAGCATCCTGGTTTCAGTGCAACAGATGGTATGTTCTTCCATTTCCAAATAAACTCGTTAAGTTCATCAGGCTAGTGGAATACAAGATTTTGCTAACATGAGACGCCAAACGGAAGCCAGTAAAATTGTTTCACTCAAGTATCACCCTTCCCATGGGCGAACTGTATCCGCCACACGACCTTTGGAAACGGTTTATTAAAATTGATGCAGATGTTGTGGATTATCCTGCTGCAGTGTTGTCTTCTTGGAGATGCAGAATATCCTGTCCACTGGTTCTAGAATGGTCTAGTTCAATTGCCTTGATAAGAGTGAAAGTACCTAGAAACATCAAAATCATAAATTGCATTATTTATGTCTACAGAGGTTTTGAAAGTACTTGTCCGCTCCTTGAAGAGGCAACTTCCAGGAATATACGGGTATTCGAATATTTCAAGATGAGGCTCTAGGGTGAAGGAGAAGACGTTCTTTGAACGTTGAAGAACAGTACAGGTTATTTCTTTTGCAACGTATGCATCCATTGTTTCACGTTGCTCATGTGTAGGACAGGAATCAGCAGCATTGATTCAATAGAGGGAGAAAGTTATTACATGCCAGTGCTTGAAAAGCTTTTTTTATGATCCTAGGGCCTGAAGCGGAAGGATAAAGGAACTGTACCGTGAATTACATTTAATGGGGAACTTCAAATTTGGCATTGTTTCAAATGTCATTGGGTCTCTTTTATTTTGTTCAATCGTGGACTCCCGAGGAGATTCCACATGCGGTGATCAATGATTTCTTTTCAACTATGGACAGTAACTGTATTCGTGGGGCTACATGTTGACCGGTTCTGGTTTTTCTGCGACGCTAAGTTTTGCGTGTGGTTGGTTCTATGGTGGTACTGATACAAGCTCCTGACAGCAATGGTCTCCATCCGGTTTGTAAGTTTGAGTGATGCTTGTTCTTTGCGATTTCGTGTCATGGTAAACAACATACTGCTGTTTTTTTGAGAGGTAATTCTCTTACTATCCACCCTATTTTGCTCTGTTTTTGGTACATAATAATCTTGTCGTAAATACCTCAATCATAGTTCTTATATTAATTTTACTCAAAGAGGAAGCTTTGTGAGAAAACAAGAAAGATGGTGATATGCAGTTATTATATATGTTTGAATATCATATTATATATAGTGGTAAAACTAATATTCTTGTATGTGTGTATTTCTATGTTTAAATAGTGTGAACATTGTAAACAAATTCTAGTAATCAGATCTATTGTTGTATTCTTATTCAATAATGATGAGTGGTGCAAAGTGCAAATAGTTATGATTGATATGTGTAGCTAAAAAACATTCAAATTATGTTTTCGTCTTATATTAATTCTTTTTAATGTTAATTTAAGCAATACCATACATGAATCAAATGAACTTTATCTTATAAGAACTTTTAGGTATTAATTAAAAGTAGAAGCTATATTATTCCCTTATTATCAATAGCATCCTCAAAAATGTTAGCATTACAAAACAACTTTATTACCACTATATGGTATTTAATTGTTTTGTTGATGTATTATTGACAACACAATATGATATATATATATATATATATATATATATGTGTGTGTATATATAGTAACATCCAATTTGGATACATTTTATTATTTTTTTAACTTGCCAATAAAACAAGTAAAACACTTATATTAAATAAAAAGCACAATATGATTGCACTTAAAGTAACAACAAAAACTTTAGTCCTCATTGCAAGCATTCGTAATTATTTTTTATCATTTATAAAACTTACTTTCTCCAACGTTAGAAAAAAGTTGTATCCTCCAATTACTATACAAACATCATGCTTGCTATTGATCTAGGATTTATTATACATTTCCCTCCATTTCATTCTTTTCTTCTCACACACATCCTAATCAATCAGGACCAAAACCTTCATCCCAATTGCAACATTCTTCAATACCCACATTGTGTAGACCACAAGGCTCACGCATTCAATAACAAAATACAAAAAAATAATTAAAAAAAGAACTTAAAAACCAATAAGCTTACACAACAAAAAAAAAAGAAAAAAGAAAAGAAGTTGTGACCTCTTTCAGGAGAATCTCCATGAGTGAGCTTTCAGTTTTCCCAACCTTTTTCTCCAGGAAGCCTTTAATTCAAAATAATTGATAATTATTGTCATCCTCAAGGGAAGGTCACAACCCATTTCTTTCCTGGAGAACAAGTGAGCTGAAGATAAAACTGGCTTTTTATTCTATTTCCAGGGTGTCTGACAAGCCATTCATAGTTGTTTTCATCCACTGCCCTTGCCAGGTTAATAATGCAGTTCGCTTCACTTGGTGAAGCTCGGCGCTACACAGTCTCTCATCACCTGCACGATCACTGCGACGTCGAGCTCCCCCGAGGTGTGACTCTGGCTGCCTATGTCCTGGTGATTCCATATCACCATGCTCATCTTGCTGATGGTTTCATACCGCCTTGTGTTGCGTCTGAATGTGCGATTACGTTGCGTGTGAGTCTTCCCTGGATGGTGGAGTCCTTGCATTTTTATTTAAACATGGGTCAGTCAGCGCACGTTGCCCTCGGCAGATCCACATCTGCAAGTTTGGTTTCCCCTGCTGTTGTTTTTCTACTCTCTGGGGATGCGTGGTCGTCACATCTCGGGTGGCGTAGTCTGTGGAGGATCTGAGGGATTTGGAAATGAGAACGCTAGTCAGTGAGGGGCTTGACGGAGAGAGGCCTCCAGTGACGACGACGACTTGCGACATTGATGTGTAAATAGCCATTGTTTTGCTCACCATTCTGTAGAAGCTGGAATGGAAAAAAGCACGATCTGAAGTTCACGGGTTAGCCTCACTGACACCCCTTGCAGATTTGCGCTGGTTGAATGTGCTCGTCGACGTGATGCTATAAAAGGCTTAATCTGGGCGGGCATCTAGAGATAAGTATGATCTAATTGCATCTTTTTATATTCTCCTTTATCTCACCCAACCCTGTAATTACCCAATTATTCAACCTCTCGTCACCTTTTTTCGCCTGTGGATAATCAATGTTAGTGTGTCATGCACTGTAATAACCCCTGGAAGTTATCACGGACTACGATTCCTTGAACTGATTCTAGATGGACAATCTTATCGAGTCATGCTTGAGGTTGACTGAAATGGATTGGAGAGTGTCTAGTCATGTCTTTCAGTTCTCACTGCACAGCCGATAAGCGACTAATCCCATGTTGCTTTCGCATTAGGGAAAAGAGCGTCACATTTTACGTTTGAAGTGTGATTTCTCGTGTAGAGATTGAGTGCTTGTCGATTGATGGTTTTCTGTGGAGATACTCATTTGACAGATACGTACGTATTGTCCGTGTAGCAGAACTAGGAGCGAGGTCATCTCTAGAGCAAGCTTACCATGGCTGAAAACCTGGCGTCCTCCATGGCTAACCTGCGCACGCCCAGCTCTGGGGGGCTTATTGTCTCTTTCGGGGAGCTCCTCATCGACTTCGTGTCAACAGTTGCCGGTGTATCGTTGGCTGAGGCGCCAGCTTTTAAGAAAGCCCCCGGGGGAGCCCCTGCTAATGTTGCCGTGGGAGTTAGCAGGCTTGGCGGTCGCTCAGCCTTCATTGGAAAAGTCGGAGACGACGAATTCGGGCGCATGCTGGCGGACGTGCTGGAGAAAAATGGTGTGAACGTTAAGGGACTGTGCTTCGACACCGTCGCGCGCACCGCACTTGCTTTCGTTGCGCTGAAAGAATGCGGGGAACGGGAATTTATGTTCTTCCGAAATCCAAGCGCTGACATGCTCATGGTCCCCTCAGATCTCGACGAGGGATTGATCCGAAACGCCGAGGTGTTCCACTACGGGTCGATCTCATTGATATCCGAGCCGTCGCGGTCGACGCATCTAGCGGCCATGAAGCTGGCGAAGCAGAGTGGGGCACTAATGTCTTACGATCCCAACTTGCGGTTGCCGCTCTGGCCATCCCCCGAGGCTGCTCGGAGGGAGATTCTGAACATCTGGAATGAGGCCGACATTATCAAAGTCTCGGACGAGGAAGTGAAATTCCTGACCAACGGAAGGAATGAAAAATTGGACGAGGTGGTGCTCGGGACTCTGTGGCACGACAAGCTGAAGCTCCTGCTGGTCACTGATGGACCCGACGGGTGTCGGTACTACACCCCTACGTTCAAGGGCCACGTCGACTCCTTCAAGGTGGCGGCAATCGACACTACGGGAGCGGGCGACGCTTTCGTCGCGGGATTGTTACACACCCTTGCGCAAAACAAGAGCCTCTTGTCGGACGAGCCGGCTTTGCGAGCTACATTGCGGTTCGCGTGTGCGTGCGGGGCGATCACGACCACCGAACGGGGCGCAATCCCCGCCATGCCGGACTTGCCCGCGGTGACGAGGTTTATTGGTACCGTGGCCGCTTGAATCGGGGCCATCGCCATGCAACCGAGAAAATTCCGAGTACCTAAATGGATAGTATCCTCAGGTGATAGGATTAATATTTCTAGAGAATATAAGATCGATCGATTTAAATCTCTAGGAGTGCCGATAAACAACGCTGGTTGTGTCTCCGGTACGCGGAGGCGTCATCCTTGCTCTCCGAGATTCAGCTGTAACGTTGTCTGCTATCGCGCTCTCTTCACCGGAGCTCATGCATTAAACAAAACAAACAAATCAAACAAATCCTGGCACCGATCTTCCACGATTCTCCGTTATTTTCCAAATATTTCGTTGAGTTGCGTGTGTGTGTATGTTCGTGCGCGCGTGTATGAGGTATTCGGTATCTCGTAGGAATCGTGCAGCGCCGACTAAAGCGAGTAACGGGCTGCCACAAGCACGTGCCATGGGTGCCCGAAAGAGCGATTAGGGATTAAACAGGCAAACCCTAAAGGCCAAAAAACACCAAAAAGTTCGACGAAACCAGAAAAGTGATCTGCTTTCATTTGAAAGCAACGCCGCGTGTCATCTGAAGATTCAAATGATGGATATTAACGATCCTTGTCATTGGTTGAAAAGTTCAAAAATATACAATAACTATTTTTGGTGGAGATATTTTTTGGGTTGGAGAGTAATATTTACTGGTCACATGGAGTTGGCATGATGAGTTTTTAGAAAGAAAACGTGTAAGAAATGGATAGGAATTTAAAAGGAATACTTTCTTTTGCTTGTGCGAGTGAATATGTATGTATACGTGTATACATACATATATAGATGAATGGTTGTACAAAATGTTGGATGTGAGTTGATTCTCATCCAGCCAAACATGTCGGACAGTATAAAAGATATTGTCAACGAGCAAAGATCAACATGTTTCTATGTGTGTTGCATTTTATGACAGTATTTTAAAGTTGATCTAATTCCAAAATTTTGATTTTGTGAATGAAAATTACACTTTTAGGATTTTATAGTTTGTACTTGTCCTACATGTTTATACTTCCATATAAAAAAGTGAATCATTTGTATTTTTGAATGTATGGTACTGATACTTTTTATAATCTGCATCTGAGTAATATTTAGCTCAAAATAATTGTTTCTCCCAAAAATTTTATGCAAGAGGTTGGTGCTTTGCAGCTCTTTGGAAAAATCTAACTTCACTTCAGATGTAGAACAAAATAATTTAAAATAGGCCAATATTGTATTCTCTGAAAATGATCATTGTATTGTTGTTTTATTTATTTTTTTTTTCAAACCATTTCTTACAAAGATATAAAACAAAGCAAACAAAATGGAATAGTATTTCTACAACTAAATATATCAATTATAAAATGAATAATTAAGACTAATTTGAAGACTCCATTTATTTAAAAAAATCTTAAATATTCTTCTTATTCTCCAAAAAAAAACCTTAGAGCATTAAGCATTAATAACATATTAAACACATGGGTAGAACAAATAAATCCTTAAAAAGGATCATTGTTTAAATATTCCATGTTAATGTTATGAGAAGTGTACAAGGAAGATTATAGGGTGGCATACATGAATTAGTCAAAGAATCCAACTACCGCTCTTGATAGTTTTAAATTGCTAATTATTTTAAAATAAATTTAATCCATGAATATTCAAATTAATTGAGTGTAGCACTTCAAGTCATTGTATAGAAAAAAAAGATTTACAAAAATATAGAACTACTACAAAAATATAGAACTACTACAAAAATATGATAATAGTATTTTTTTAAATAGAAAATTTATGATATTTAAAAAAAAAAAAAAAAAAAATTATAAAAAAACTAATAAAAATTCTATATAATAAATTATCTTTAAAAAAATTATAATTTTTTTTAAGCATCTTTTGTGTACAAATAACTACATGCAACTATGATGTGAAATAAAAAAAATATATTAAAACTTTTTTATAATATATGTAATAATATCATTTAATCTTTAAATTTTACATTATTTTAAAAATTATAAAAAAATTAGTTTGATTTTTTATATTTAATATTATTATTGTGTATACAACTTATATTTTTTAATACATCATATAATTATATATAAATATAAATATAAATATTTAATATTATTAAAAATTAAAAATTAAAAAATCTATTATTTTTTTAGTTGATAAATAATAATATAATAGACTTTTAAACATAGTTTTATTTATAGATATATTATTTAAGAATTTATATACATAGATTTATAAATTTAATTTTTACCAAAAAAGATTTTATAGAATAATTGCTAATACATCAATAATAATATTTATTCTATCCATGTGTTTAATATGTTATCAAAGATTGCAAATACTTTTCAATTAAAAAAAAGTAATTATATAAAAAAGAACTGGGAAAAATGATTATTTTATATTTGTGTAGAATAGATACTTAATATTTGTATGTTCATATATATTATGGGAGATAGTATTATTATTTTAAAATATTATTATATAGATATGCTTGAAGAATAAATAGATAAATGACATATTTTTATACAACTCTATTATGATGTGAATAGGTGCCTAAACAAATATATAATAGTTATCTACTTTAATTTATACTTATAATTGCAACAATTTTGACAATTTTTATTTATAATAGATAATACAATTGCACAACAAATAGTTATAATGATAAACAATGATATTTTCAAATATTCTAAAAAACTCTTAATAAAAATATATATTATATTAAATAATTAATTTCAGATATATATTTTTTTTTATAAAATAATTTTAACTTTATAATATGTTTCAAATATTACCTTTATAAAAATTTTTAAAACAAATTTTCATTGAAAGAAGACAATTTATGCTATCAAATTATTTAATTATTACACATATATTGCTATTATTCTAAATATTTATTTGTTAAAAAAACCAGCAATCTTGATGTTGATTAGACACTAAAATTTAAGTGACTCTCTTATTTGCTTATAATTTGTATATAATTTTTTGTACTTTTTTATATAACTTCTGTGAGGTTTGAAATCCATGTATTGTTGTTACTATTTAATCATATGTTCATATCTATTAAAAATTAATTTTATATTATGAGGAAGAAAAATTAAATAAAAGTGATAAAAATTTATTTTAAAAGATTCAAAATTTTTAAAAAGAATGATTTAAGTAATAGTAGATTATATATATATATATATATATATATATATATATATAAAAGAATTGATTTCAAGACTTCTTTTGTTGCACAATTCTTTTTTTTAATAAGTAATTTTTTTATTGCAAAAATTGAGTCTTATTTATTTATATACATAAATATGTTTTCAAGAATATATTCTGTAAGGTAAGCAAAAAAAAATGAAACACAAAAAACAAAACAAAAACAAAATAAAAACAACAACTTTTTAAGGTAGAAAATTATACAAGAATATAGACAAAAATAACTATGCTTTTCACCATTAACATGGATTTTTTAAAGGCTATAAATAGTAGGTAGAATTTAAACTTAAAAAAAAAGACAATCAGTTTTGATATTAATATTTTTTTAATAAGCATTTTTATTGGTTTTTGACAAGGCTTCTTGAAGTTTTGTAAAAACCAACTCCTTAAATGGACTTGATGCAAATTTTAACGGACAACATTATGCATGTCATGTAGGAAAAAAATTAATTCCACATCATTTTTTCTTCTTATAGTTTTTAGATTGCTTTTTCTAATTATAATACCAACTCAATGATGCTTCTCAGTTTCAACTAATCAAAGGATTTAAAAGTTGCTACCTTATACCTTCTCTTCTAAACATAAACACCCCCAAAACTAAAGTTGGATAGCACAAAGAAGTTGAAGGTGGTTTGCTTGAAGAATAAGACCCATATGCAAAGTTGCAGAGAACGTATATCAAACATCTACTAGGATTGAAATATCAGGTTGCTTAAGTTATGGCAAAGGCGATCTTCACATGATAAAATTCCACAGACCTATTTGTTACAATACATAGTGGTCTAAAGCTTTTGACTTGATGAGTCTTGGTGAAGATCATAAGCCTACATTCATCACATATATTGTTGCAAAAAGCTGGAAAATTGAAGACTGCTTCAGTGAAGGCAGCTTCAGCTGTGGCTTTCAATGCAACCAGAATTCAGAACGTCCTTGAGAGCAGAATTTTCCAACCATTTAAGTGAAGTCCCCCCCCCCCCAAAATGAATGCAATAACAACAGCATCAAAGAGATACCACAAGAAACAATCTATGTCTCTACAACATGATCTCACAATATCACTCAACTTTCAGATATGAGGCTAAAGAAATGTATCCATGGGATGCTGAAGAATCCAATGACACCCCTACCACATTACTGGTATGGCATGAGCATCGTATTATAGACAGCCCTCACTGCGTCCATAGCAAATAAAACTTTAGAAAGAAATGAACATCGTATTATAGACAGCCCTCACTGCGTCCATAGCAAATAAAACTTTAGAAAGAAATGAACATCGTCGATTTACTGCTAAATGATGCAATGCTTTCATTCGAAGACCCAAACCATCATCTGAACTTTAACAGTGGACTTCGTAATGTTCTTCGTCAAGGTGAGAACTTATAATCGGGCAATACTCGACTTAACCCAAATAGTCTCTGCAATAGCAGAAACCCATTAATGCTGATGTTAGCATATCAAGCTGTGGATTAGTCGCTTGCACGGCTTTTGAATTGATACAGCTTGCTTTAACCGTGAAGGAACAGCTATGTACCTGTTAAGTGGTATTCTACCAAGCTGTCAGTGTTAGCTTCCTTCGCTTCCAAATGGAGTACTGTACGTTTGCAGCAATATGAAGCACAGTGGAGGAAAAAGTGAATACAAATTACATGTTTCTTGTGTCAGCCCTTTGGCAAGAGAAAATTTAAGAGAAAATTTACATGAACATACCTAATTACTACAGCCTTCGTGTTGACAAAAAATGCAGTGACTCCTTCATAGCTACACAACACGAGAATGGGCCATCTGTGAGATTCAGGATTGTAGAAATGAAATTCTAGCCGACCTGAAACTATCCTACACTGAGATATCTTTCTGCATTCTGATATTTGTACGAGAAACTTCAATGTTTGGCTGGATGGAATGCAGATCTTATTGTAGCCAGCCAATGCCAATTACATTCTCAACATCGAGTTTCAGTTACATTTTCAATGTTGATGGGCAGACATAACGCCTCCCAATCTGGTCGAAGTTCTCCATCATTAAAAGTACACATGTGCATCATTATCAACGAGACACCCTCGAATCCCATTTCGAGCAAAGAGAACGTTGAGCTAACACTAGCACGTTATTTCACAATAGTTGAAGTGTTGTGGCGATTTCAAGGTGTTCGTCTACACCAGGTTTGAAGTTCGGAATTGAGGAAGCTAACTTTCAGCTAGACAGAGAATCCGCTCAAGATCTGCACATCAATTGAAGTGGTGCACATACGAAACATGGAAATCATGAAATAAAACAGGTCCATCTCTAAATTGTTACGCAGACCATGCAGACCTGACACGATAGTTATAAACGTGAAGAGAGTGCCGGTTCTGGAGGAGGTCTGGAAAATCCAACAAAGATGCAACTAATATTGTTTTCAAACAGAGATTTACGTGACATCCAACATCAGTGAAATCCAACATTCTTCAGAGTCAACCTGGCTCATCCTGCACATTCCCATACTACAATATTTTTGATACATTCTATCGTGTTTGGGTTCTGTCATTTTATCAAAAAAAAAGTTTTTTTTTTTTTTTGAAATTGTGGTTGATTATTTTTTAAAAAAATTAAAGATTTTTTTCAATTCCAACATCTTTCCTCTTCTTATGTCCAACTTTTGGTTAAGTAGACAAAGACATTTTTTTATTTTTTGATAAAACAAGGGTGGAACCCTATGCAAAGATTCATCAAGCATGGTTGTGGTTTTATAGCTAAGAATTAAATTGCCCACTTTTTTGGAGATATTTTTATAAATTTAGGTATATTGTACTATTTTCTAATAGTTTAGAGTCATTTTAAATCAAGACATCTTGTATTTTAATAATAATATTTTATTTTTATTGCAATTTTATATGATTAGAAAGATGATGGTATATTTTCTTTTCTTTTGATTTGTACTCACTTTACCTTCTTCATTCTTGTCAATGATCATGATTAAGAATTTTTCTTTTAAATCTTTATTTACTAACTCCCAAAAAAAATCTATTTTTAAAAAATTAAAGTATTATTCTCTTAAATAGAAACAAATGATGATACTTCTTCTAAATTTTTTTTACCAATTTATTTAGAGTAACTTACTTTCTAAGATGTTTTCTTACCTACTAAAGAAAGGATCTCATTGCTATCCTATTGGAAGTATAATTTTAAAAGAAATTTGTCTTTAAATATTGTTTATATTCTTTTTATGTATCATCCATATTTTCTTTTTGTTCTTGTAATTTAGCAACAAACTTTATGAATGACTCTCAATCCAAAATTAGATATCACTTCATCTCTTAAATCATATTTAATCTCTATTAAGATTATAAAACCTATTTTTTATTTTTTATTTTTTTAAGGAGCTTTTAAGAGCTTTTATTACTTTTATTTTTAACTTATTCTATTTTAATTATTCTTTTACTATCTTTCTAAAAACTATATTATTATACAACATATTTTCTTATTTTCTTATTTTCTTATATCAGATTATTGTTGTAAGGAAAAAAATTATTATTACAACCCTCTTAGCAACCATGATTATTGAGAAACACATACAAAATAAGCAACTTAATGATCATTTCTACTATTGGAAAAAATTGCATTGTTTAAAGACAAACTCTCTTGAATAAGCCAACAACACAAGACCATCACCTCAATTAACAAAATTACAAATTCTCTCTAGATCACACTTTGTATCAATAACAACAATAAAAATATAAAATAAAATATAATATAATATAATACCATCTTATTAAGATAAATAATACTAATATAATTAAAAAATTCTTTTGTTAGCCAAATTAATATCAACATGGCTAATAAATAAAACATATATATATATATATATATATATAAATTAATTAATTAAAGATTATAAAATTCTTTCACTATCCAATTTAATATTTATAGCAAGCATCACAAAGTTACTTTGTTAGTCAAATTAACATTAAGATGATTATAAAACAAAACAAATAGCACCAAGCATCATGAAGTTCTTCCACCAACCAAAATAATACTAATACAACAAAATAAAATAATACAAATTTGTTTATCAATTGAATTTCTTTTCAATTGCCAAAATCTTATACCAATAACAAAGCTCATATCTACATTTCTTCTGTTCTTAAGTCATTCTAGCAATGCCATCCAATATTAAGAAAATACAAAATTTAGCAACAACTTGCTATAAATTTGTGCCAATAATATTCTAACTAAATGATATTTTTCTATGCAAAAGATATTTTTTTAATATAAAAAATATTTATCTTCACAAATAATACTTTTGTAAAAAAAATTATTTTTTGTAGAGATTATATCTACCAATATAATTGATATGTGCATATTTTAAGGTTGATACATAATCCTTCTAATAAATTTTTTATAGATTTCTTTGAATTCTTATATAATCTATATAACTTCCTATATGATAAAAGATTATTACAAAATCCAAGAAAAAATATTGATAAAGAACATGGAATATAATACTGAAAATACTTCAATATTTTATATCTACAAAAAATATAAAAATACAAAAACCACAACTATTAGAAACTACTATATCAACAAGAAGAGAGTTTCTATAAATATTTTGTAAAGAAAAAGTCTCTTATTAAAAGGCCTCCTAATCCAACTCTAGCTCTAAAAAAAAATAATAATAATATTTCAAAAAAGTAAGATACTTTATTAAAGACTATATAATTATAATTGCTAAAAATAAGATCATTAAAAAAAACTTGTTATTAAAAATAAACTTATATTTAATATTTTTTAATATTTATAACTCTAATTTTGCATGTTATATAGATTTTAGAGCTATCCAACATATGTGCCATAAATAAGATAATTTTTAAGAATACACACCAATCAAATAAAAAGTAATTTACTTAGGTGATGACTTTATTTTTTATAAATTAAAAGAAATTCAAATTTATAAATCAAACTATTAGATGGTTAAAAAAAATATCTATTCTTAACTAAACAATTAAAAAATGTAAGAAGAAAAATTAAAATTAAAATTACTATACTCCTAAAAAAACATAGACAAATAATTACTATCTATAAGTTGAATTTGTACATATATAAACTTGAAACAACACTTCTATTGGCTTCTC
Source organism: Physcomitrellopsis africana (assembly GCA_036785485.1). Lineage (NCBI taxonomy): Eukaryota > Viridiplantae > Streptophyta > Bryopsida > Funariales > Funariaceae > Physcomitrellopsis > Physcomitrellopsis africana. Next base: position 464,562 of record JAWRVF010000175.1, on the reverse strand, counting down.
AAAGTTCTAATATAACAATTAAAAAATTAAATCAAGTCAATTAATAGCATCAAAGACTAGGCCATATCAATTAGACCAAACTTTATTAGATTTAAGAATTATCTAGAAGAATACTTTCTTTTAACTCCAAAAACTTCACTATGTATTTTTTTTGCTTAAAAGACAAACAACATAGAAAAACTTTTCTTACACAATAAATAAAAAAAATACTAATATACTTAAATTAATGCATTTATAAATATGTGGTCATGTTTAAGTTAGTACTTATTTGTATTGATATTACTTTGTTATATTTGTAGATCATTAAAAAAAAATTAAATTAAATTAAATAGATAATAATTAGAAGCCTTTATAAAAATTCTACTTCACACGAATTATGTAGAAAATATATAAAATAATAAAATAAATAAATATAAAATAAATAAATAAATATGCTTATATTTTTTAAAATTTTAAAATAATTTATGTCTAAAAAGATATAAAGTATGAAGTAACTTTAATAGAATTAACTTTTGTACTAACATTATTGTATCAATATCAAATTGATACATTTCTAACTTTACTTATTAGTAGTAATTAAAAAAATTAAAACAAAATATAATTCTATTATAGATATGACAATCAATATCTTTACTAAAATCTTACTAAAGAAAAATTATTTCCATTGAATGTATAGAATTAAATTAAAATTAATAGAAGCTTTCCAAATTTATTTTATAAAATCTATTTTATTAAAAATTTAAGTTTTTCTAAGTGTAATTCCCTCTTATTTCAGTTTTCTAGAAGTCTTAGACTTCCTTGTCTTAATTAGAGCAAGTGTTGAAATAATACAAATACAATTTTATTTCATAAATTTTATTCTCAACCTTGTAAAATCAAACAAAGTGCACTACAAGCCAATACAAGTTTGAATAGCACTACTATATAATCAAGCAAATATAAAGTCATCATTCTATAGAGTATTATAAGTTAAATAGTAGATGCAATGAGGCCAACAAAAAGAATTAGAACATCAAACACCTAATGCTTTCTAATATACTATGTGGCTATTAAAACTTATCCTAAAAAATTTTTACTTTTAAAAAATTATATTAAAAGCAACCTATAACTTGACGCTTAGGCCACAAGTCTTTTAGTCCTCAAGAAGCTTCTACAAGGCCTATTTTAATAGCTAGTATATGTATAGATAAGAGTGAGGCCATTTAAGCTAATTACATGTATTTAATTAAATGTATTTAAGCTAATTAAATATATTTAAGCTAATTATAATATATGCATTCAAAAAAATACAAAAGCAAAGTTTGATCCTCCAAATAGACCTTAGATGTAGCATGAGTAGTAATCCTTATGTGTTTTTTGCCTTATACCAATTGTATCAAGAGAAACAACATTTGTTTTAATTGTACTATTTTAATGGATTCTTGCACAAAAATATACAAAATCTTTAAACATTTTTTTCTAAAGAACAATCTAAAATCAAATAAGTCCTTCTTCTAATGGATTTAAATATCACCATAAAACAACTTCTATAGAGAATCTCAATTTAGGAATTGTTAAATATAATTGTAATATTAAAACAACTTTGGCACTTTATTTCCAAAAAAATATATTAGGCAATATTGGTAAATACCATGTTGCTTGATACATGAGTCCAAGAACCAAATTTTGACAATTGGTAGTCTTTGAGTTGCATACAAGAACAAACCAATATAGACAATACAACTTAACAACAAACAAGGCAACAAAACTAATAAAACAAAAGAAGGAAATACAATTTGGCAAGAAGGATAATACAACTTAACCATAAAAAAAATACAATAAGTACAACATTGTATTGAATATTATATTTATATTTTTTTAATGTTCTTTTAAAGCAAACACACTTTAGATTAAAAAAAAGTAAAAACTACTACAACTAAGCCAAAAATCTCTTCATACATCCACATGTATTACTTTTGTGAAATGTGACGACATAAAGAAAGTGCATTACTACTTCAAACAATTGAATGTACGGAGATAACAAATCCTTCTATTTGCACAAAGTTCTCTCTAAAAACTTACACCTTAAATTACACCTTAAATTACACCTTGTGTAGTTGATTATTAATTTCACAAGAAACTTTCCATTGTCCTACTCTTCTTTCTTGCAGCCCTTAAATTAACATTGAACATTTGAATACAAGGTTATTTCTGTAGTTTCTTTTTCTTTTTATCAAGGAAGTTTTATTTTTTACTTTCATTACTCTTGGTTCCCATGTTTGGAATCCTCGATCAAAAATCTAAAACCACTTGGGGTCCTTCAACGAAAAGGGTGAATAAAATTCTTCTACACAAGAACAGCAATTTTCAATTGCCGGCAGGTTTCGAAACAATCACGAATAGGCCACTTGGATTGACCCCACAACCACACGAGGCCGGCGACTCTGACATCGAGAATCTGTTCAGGTTTAGCATAAATTTATGTTCTCATAAGCCGAATTTGATCTCATTGGTCTTTTCAACTCCAGCACGATCAATAAGCTTAGCTAAGAAATGCGACGCCAGACTCCAAGAGACGCCGAATGTGTTTGGCGTTCGCCATTCATCCATCCAACTCACCGACGTTTCCAACATTCAATCGCTAACTTGGGATGAACTGTAGATTCCGTTGCAACAATGGCAACACTGCTTCAAATCTTACACCGCAATGTTCTCAATCGTTAAGCTGCAACCCACCTTGTCAAAGAAACTGGTCTTGCACGTTTCAATCTTACTCTCGTACCCATCAGAGGCATCTGTCTACACATGCTTTTCATGCTGCGAGAGTCCCCAATTAGTCGCCATCAAAACAACGCCCTCGAACCCTACCCCACAATTCATTCGATGAAGACCCAGAGAATGTGGGCTCGATGTACAAGCTCAGTCGAGAACGCGATGGACCCAACAATTGTTGTGGATCCCAATGCCGCGCTTGACGGATTCTACCGTTAGATTCCGCATTAATCTAACGTCACGACTTGACAAGCCCGGTTGTTTGGTTTTGTCTAAAGATGGCAAGGATTTTGGATTCTTAACTTTATTTGAAGGTGGAAGATTTTCTAAGAGAATGATTCTATCAGAGATCTTGATGGTGTGAACTCTGAATCCCACTCATCTATTAATATTCAATTCTTGAAATCTTAAATTTGTAATTTTATTTCATTTGAACGACTTAGAAGGAATCGAATAAAACAAAACTTGGAATGACTTTAAAACATATCAAAAATTTGAATGAACTTGGTTTTGAAGTTGCGTTAACATATAAATATTCTAAAGAAAAATTCGCTTCGGGTTTTTGGAATTTTTGGAACTGAGTGATTTTTTAAAAAATAGATGAAGAAAAGAAAAAGACATGTGTATGAGCATTTCAAGTTCTGAAAAGCTTCAAAGGATGTGAGTTTGGAAATGATAGATTTTTTTTAGGTTTATTTGAAAATTACCATTTATATTCAATTCGTGGATATATATATATATATATATATATATTTATATGAGGAATTTATTAATAAAATTATCCATCTGATAAAATCAGTAACTGGTTTTAACTCAATACTTTTTTGAATCACCATCGGTATTGTTGTTTTTGTGATTTTTGAATGGTTATTTTCCCATATATCAAGGCCGAGTGTAATTTCTACTAATAATTGTAATAAAATTTTATTGATTATCAACATGCTTTGAAGATCTACTAACATATGAAATAAACTTAAATTGTGATATTTTTAATATTTTTAATTCATTAAAAAAACTTAAAAGACTAAAAAGTTTGCTATGATTTTTTAGTATCCATACAATCTATAATTTAAAAATCTATAAATTTTAGTTGAAACATTAGCAAATTATGTCAATAAAATACATCTTATATTTTGAAAATTTCTATAGATATTAATTCTCATAATACCACCAAAAACATCAAGAAGACACAAAAAAAACTGTAATCAATAAAATTTTTTTTAATTTTTTTTTTATTCATCACAAGTTAAATTTTATCTGCACGTTAGTGTTTTGAGTTTCATTCATCAAAATAAAAATTAATCACTGAAAATATATTATTTTAATGCATTTCATTAACTTTATTCTTACATTCTTCCAAAGATGTCTATAAAAAAAACCCTGGTTCTAATATCCATTAATGCAGAAGTTCAAAAATCTTCCACTTTCAAAGCTAGTATAATTTTCTAGAAAATATTTAGTACTTTAGTTAATTATTCTTTAGTTTCATCTTATGAGAGGTGCATAAGTAGCCCTTGGATGGATGTTCATCCTACGCTTCAGGAACATGTAGTAAATATTTTATTACCTAAGGTAACAATAATGTTACTACACTGTAACTAATTTTACCAAACGTGTTATGAGCCGTTGTGTGTTCGAAGGAAGCCAGCGACCCTGGCGAGAGAGACGAAGGGGCCTCTGGCTATGGCGTCTCCCCACCTGAAGCCTGCTCTTGCTATCGTTGAATTTCGTCGTGTTCTCACTCCTGCTTTACGCGACCGGCATGGTTCCAATCTGCGTCAGAGTAGGTTTTGATAGCATTATTCCTCGGCGTTTTTGGTGAGGTTTAGCGTTGGATCTGGACCCGATAGGACGACCTACGTGTGCGGTGGCGCTCTCGAGGAGAGGTGGGTGAGAAGCGAGCATTTCAATATTGTTGAATATGTTGCGATCTCAGCGCTTTTTCGGATTTGTTTTTGAATATGAGTTTTGTTACATAACTGAAAATCTTGGTGTTCTTGTACAGCGATTAGGTGCTTCCTCCTTTTTACCCGATCGCGTTCAATAAGCTGATATTAATAAGCTGAGATTAGTGTCAGGATTTTGAGTCTCTATTTGATTCTTAGTCTCTGTTTGTTTTTGAATCGCTGCGAGGTTTGGTTTAAAATGTGGAGCATTCAATTTCTTCAGGGCCAAACTTACTGGACTATGCACATTCTGCTTGAGATGCAGGTGTGTCTGCAAGGGGAGATTAGGTTACTGCACTGTCGGAGCTATTTTTGAGCTGGTAAGCGATTTCGTTGCGATCACATGACTTGGTGATCTAAAGGGGGGTTTCACAATGATTATTCTGCTGGATTTGCAGTGGAGAATGTGAGTGATGATAACAAATTGATGCAATTAGTTATCATAGTAATTATTATGACTGGACTTGCTACAATCGGCCCTCACTAATGCTACTAAGCTTTTGTAAAACCACACGATCATGAAACTATGAGCTGCGAACTTGTTTTTCTCTACAAAATACCTCCGAACTGATCTGTAGACTCTTGCCTATCGAGTTGAAGGTTCGTAGCATGAAACCGTTTGAAGGTTGCATCGTTTTGTGTCTCTTTGCATCCGAATTTGACTCAGGGATAAGGTTTTTGTCCAGGTCGATCACTTCATTCAGTTGTAGTAGGGGTATTTAGATGACAGAATTGGACATCGAGATACAGAACCTCCCTCAGTCTTTTGAGTGATGTAATGGCCTCCTACAATGAATTTGTGGGCTGTTTGCTGTTCCTTCCTTCATTCTCATTAGATTACAATCCTGTGCTCCTGTCTTTTCGCAGATGGACTGATTGCGTAAGCTGTGAGGAAGTCTATTCAACATGGAGCCTGTCGGAGACACAGTTGTGAAGCCTATCCATGCAGAGGCTTTTGCGGCCCTCATGGAACCCGGCAACGGCGACCCGGGATACGTCTCGATGCGTCGTCTGTTACTCTACAGAAAAGCTCTCTCTAATAAGCTTGTTCGGCAGAAGTGGGAGCTGAATGGAAACGGATATGTCGCCTTCCATGACTACATACGCCACTTAAAGAAGCTCCAGAATTCTCAAAACTCGCAACCTGCTAGCCCAACCAGCACACAGGCTGCCCTGGACAGTGGCCCCTGGGCAGCTTACGAGAGAGGAAGCTGGAGCTCCAGTAGAGGCGGGCCAATGAGCGAGTCTGGGGCTCAAGAGATCCCATCCGAACCCGGCTACTCCTTTGTGGGCATGCATTGCGTTTTTGATGAGTGCAAAGCCTCGGTGAACATAGTGAAATTTGGACATATGAGCTCTGATCTTCTGGCATATGGTGCTTCGAACGGTCTCATAACCGTATGCAGTGTTCCGCAGATCCTGCACCGAATGACTGGGCACTCTAAGGAAGTGACAGACATCGACTGGTCGTCGAATAACCAGTATTTGAGTTCCTCGTCACTGGATAAGAGTGTACGAGTGTGGGATGTTCAGAAAGGAATGTGCCTTAGGGTAATCTACGGCACAGCTCCCCAGCTCTGCATTAGATTCCATCCTGTAAATAACAACATTCTTCTCGTAGGGAATGGAAACAAAGAGATCACGGTATTCAACTTCAGCACGGGGCGCGTGATTCATAAGCTGGCGCTCGACAGCAACGTTACAGCTCTGGATGTCGACCATTCGGGTGCCATTCTGTTTGCTGGAGATGCGAGGGGGACTGTCCACTGCGTGACCATAAAGATGCACCACGGCAACTTTGTCATGCGGAGCACTCATCGATCCAGCTTGAAAGGGCTGATGCACAAATCCGCCACTACAACGATACAGTTCCGAACTTTCTCGCGGCTAGCAGCTGGGCCAGTGCTGTTGGCTGCAACGCAAGATGGCCTACTTCGGTTCTTCAGCGTGGCTCTTCAAATCGAAGGCTACCTTTCGCTTAAATGCTCTCTGCAGCTGCCACCAAGGGCCAGAAACATTCGAGCATCTTTCTGTCCGCTGCTCTCTCTTCAAAAAGGTGAGTTTATTGTGTCTGGACACGAAGATTCAAATGTCTATTTTTATGACTTCACTCGTCCCAGGCACCCTTGTGTGAACAAGCTGCAAGGACATGCTGTGCCTGTTGTCGGGGTGGCTTGGAATCACGGCGAAAATTTGCTAGCGTCCTCCGACTGTGAAGGTCTGGTAATTGTATGGAAACGAGCCAAAATGGCCGGCAGATAACCTGTCCCAATTCCTCATATAAATTACCATGTTCTGGCTGTCTATACTTGTCATTATCTCATTGTTATGGACACAATTCTCGTTCAATAAGTGCAGAATTTGACGACTTGCTTACATGTTATTCATTGCTGTTATGGGCGACCATTTTCACACTTGCAGCACTGTTCCTGTGCAATTTGTGGACACTGTTCCTCTGTTTGATTATTGACATTGTAATATAGTGGGATTAAAGACTTGGAAGTCATGTTAATGTGGTGAATGAATGGATCATGAAATCGGTCAGATTTTCAAATAGAATATCACTAAATCAGAATACACAAGCACTTGATAATAAAAAATTTCAAGAGGAAGTGGCATTTCTTAGAACGCAGAGCGTATGATAAATATCAAAAAAAAGAAGTTGCAAGCAGCAAAAATCAGCAGTGGTACGCCGGGATCCATTGCGGTCACTGCAGATGTGAGGGATTTACCCTCTAATGTCCTAAGGACCACATTCGCAACTATGAATGCAATACACAAAACTAGAAACAACATAGATGACATAAATGATTAGATGCCCTAATGACAAGGTTAAAATGAGCATAATTAAATCTCCATTTCTTTTAAGCAGAAGAGAACTAACGTAGTAAATTCGCATAACCTTCGTCACCATCAATAATGGCGAAGTGTCCGATACCATCAACCATGAACTACATAAATATATGAAATATGATAGCTCAGTTGGTAAATTAGCCTAGTACACTGTGGTCTTGGCCTAAATAGTCCCGCATGCCAAAACCAACGTAAATTACACTATAATATAGACTCATCAAGCTCCCCATCATGACATATGTTGCACCTGTGAAGTTGCTCAGAGACGCAATTAGAAAACTATCCCCAATTTGGATCAAAGCACAACTGAGCGTCGGCAAAACTCTCAAAACTCTCATTTCTGTTTCACCACATGCATTCCCAAGTATTCTTTGGAAAGGAAGGACCTTCCTCAACACTCAAAATAACCTCAGACTGAGGTATTCTAAATTATAGTTACTGGCCACATAAGCTTCTTGTCCAGAGAATAGAAAGTAATTCACTTGAGATGAGAAAGCTGAATCTCAAGCGTTGCACCGAGATTGGACTCGAGAATGATGTAAAGCGATATATCTGCAACTGTCGTCTAGGATGCAGGAACAGCACAGCTTCATGAATTAGTGGCGTATCTCGGACACTGCAAATGATTATCAGCCTGAAAATCGCTCCAATAGTACTTCACCGCATCCACCAGCTACTTCACTAGTTATGAGTTCGGTGAAACAAATCTGGAGTCAGATAATTGACGAATTCTTTTCGTTCTATGCTGAAAGCACTCATAGAACGATGCAGCTTTCGGAAGCCGACCACATCCGTTCATCCTTTGGTGCAACTCCATGAGGTTGCTGCAATGCTCGACACCAGATAACGGACTTGAAAGTGAAAGTTTAAAAGGGTCATCGACTGTAAAAAGTAATGAATTTGTGGCTTTTCTCCGTGCTGACTGGATTTTCCAGCTGGTGAGATCAAGAGCATTCTTGGAAGAAGATAGAATAGCGAGCTCCTTCACCTCTGGTTGCGTCGCACTTGTTTCAAAATTAGCTATAGACAGCAGATCCTTCAGCGTTTCTGAGGACCTGTACATCACTGTATCATGTAGATCGAATTTAAGTGATCCTCCGTCCATTTGATGTATGTGTCTGCTAGATAACATTGTGCTGAGCGGGGAGCGGATAGTCAGGCACGGAGTTGACAGATGTAATGAAGCAGCCCGACACTGACGCTGCACTTCAAGTGCTTCACAAAGGGCTTCATTCGATGTGACAATGCTAAGATCGAGGGACTCCAGAAGGCGACTCAGATCAACCCCACTCGTCCAATTCTCCGGCTCCTTCCAGTTATGAAGTTTTAGACGACCCTGTTGAGTGGTGCCACCCCAAACAACTCCAACCGGCCTTGGCTTCTCTCCAGCCTCCCCTCTTACCAAAATCAGGCTCCCACTGTCGCCCTCTAACTCAAAAGCATTTTTGTCATCACTCACAATGAGGAAATCGTTGAAAAAACAGTGCCCTTTGTCGTTGTTGTATTCCAATGCATACGCCAAGATGCAGCCTTCAGTAAAACCAGAGCTTCGGCCGACTTTGATCACATGCTTACCAATCAGGCTGTTCAATGGGGCCTGCAAGTCCACCGACATCACCTCCCCAATCTCCCCCACGCTCTTCACAAATGGACTTACAAAGTTCCTTACATCTAGATTGCTATCAAATGGAATGAAGGCACCATCTGCCCGCACAAATGATTCAGGGTTCGTGCTGGCAAAAACGCCATACCACAGATCATCCCGTATGAAGGTCGTGGTGCGCTCCACCGCACCCAGATACACTCCTGGTCCGAGATGAGGAGGCAGGGGATGGAACAACTTCTGAACGGGGTGATCGAGACTCACGGCGACGTGTCGATTCATCAGAAACCCAACCTGGCAGAGACCAGTTCGACTTCGAACAATTGCACCGAGCGTACCATAAAGCTCATAGCATGCAACCTGTGAGCCTGATCCAATAGTGGCGTCGTGACCTTGAAGACCCTCCACAAGATCGGAGTAAACTGGCTCCTGAGGCCGCTGCGAACCCAATAGTGAGAACTCAACGACATCCACATCGCACCATACCCCGCCCGGACCTTCAAGGATCAAGGGAAGCTCCTGGGCCTCTTGTAGCCAGTGCCTGTGCACTTTGCGAGCAACGAAAACAATAATTGCTGGTATGTCGGTCTGCACACCGCCACGGATGCGAAAACCCAGTGCGGTCCCCAGGCTGAAGCATCGTAAATCTTTGCTGTGAAGTGCTCGGATTGTCATAAGATCTAGTAGAGTGGCTGCTTGGTGGCCTCGTGGACGCTTCGATGGACATGACGTTTTCTTTTGTAAGCTGCTGAAATGGGTGGCCCTTTGCTCCGCACGGCCATTTTGTAACCGGGGTGTTGGCCATACCTCAAAGTGTCCATTGCCTTTAGGACCTCCAGTACATTGTACAGCTGACCCTTTCGTAAGCTCTGGCTCTTTTGCGGGTTCCGACTCTTTAGTGAGCACCGATACAGAACCGTCGCCACTTGCACACTCATACTTATCCATAGCTCATGCTGCGCTTGAGCACACACCGCTGCTTTTGCCTCTCACTGTGAAGAACTCTACAGCTCAACCTCATTGCCAGCCTTGAGTCCCATATTGCTACCCAACAAATTGAATACAACATAGAATGTACATTACAGCTGCCACTATCTCGATGCATCTACGTATTAAAACGGAAAGACTTGAGTAGGTGGGAGCCCCATACCACCATGACCTGCACTGGAAGCCCCGCCTTACTGACAAAGGGGTATTGTAGACGTCCTGATGCTTGCGAGAATTAGAATTAGACTTAGAATTAGATTACAATTCTAATCTCCAAGGTCAGATGACTGCGAATTTAGATCATACAAAATATAATCCTCAAGCTACGACCATAACATCAAGTTGGAGCAGAACAATACGCATTTTACACAGATTGTGATCCGCAAACAGCACATGCTGAGTTTGCGCACAGCATGGAAGAAAATGGTGTTTCGTTTGACTACATCCGTCCTTTGCGACCATTCTCTACCTGCAAGACACAGATGACAAAGCTCTTGTCAGCGCCGAGTACCACGCGCACCACGATGAAATTGAAGGAAAGTAGCTTATCCTGGAACCCTAAACTCAAGGAGCCAACATCCCATACATCGGAGCTGAAGGATCGAACTTCAGGATTGAACAGCCAGTGTTGGCAGTAAACGCCTGCACAGTGTTAGAGGTTCCGCGAAAGAGTCTCGAATACACACCCAAGTATTCCAACGCTGCAGACCAAAGCCCAGCTACTTACTCTCTTTATGCAATATCAAGCCATCGACCAATCCACATCCACACTAGCTACCGTATCATAGCAATGACCACGAAAATCTTTGAAGGGAAAGAGAAAAGGATAAACACGAAAATATATAAAAAAAGAGCAACTGGAAGGTTCATTTAAATCTAATCATTCCCGCAACATACACCAACTCAGTCCGTAACCTGTGCACATGATGTTCTTTATGCAAATGGCGCCCAAATGGCCACCCACCATAACCATAGCAAGAGCGCCATCAAACATCGGCGAACTGCTAGACGACAGTTGATCTTGTGCCACTTAATCCTTCAAACTTCTGGGGGGGGGGGGATGATGAGAAAAAAACCACATCTGCCACGCACACTTTATCACTAAAGTGAGAAAACCAATGCTCCGTGTCTACATCACACTACTCTCAGCCGAAGCGTCACTGAGGCAACAGCAAGGGAAACCGATTACCTCCGAAATACCATCATGCCCCAACAGCAAGAACGCCGTTCTCGCCCACCCAACTATCACCCCCATATACCGCCCCGCCGGATACTCGCCTCATCACCAAACAACAAAGCGCCCCGCTCAATTACACCTCCGACCCACACACACCCATTCCTCTACGTCCCACCCATCCCGAAAACCCGAGCCCGCGCGAATGCGTCCCATCTCGCGAGCTGGGAAACATACTCCCTCTCAGCTCACGCGCCACAGATTCGGAACCAACGCGCACCGCCAACCCCAAAGAAAATAAACCACACCACATGCCCACATACCTGTCCTCCCCTGGCAAGCCCACGGGGAGCCTGTACATTTCCCACAACTCCCGATAGTAGACAATTACCACCGCAAAACAGCAGATAGCGGTGCGCAAGTCAAGCAAAAGGTAGGAAGGAAGAGGAGGAAGAGAGACAGCGAGCGAGCGAGCGAGCGAGCGATAGCAAGAAAGAGAGAGAGAGAGAGAGAAAGAGAGAGAGAGACAGAGCGAGAGAGAGAGAAGGAAGGGGGGACAGTGTGGAAGAAGAGCGAGATGCACCACCGAGGGCTGTGAGGAGCGTCGCGTCGCACGGGGACCGCAGCGCCGCGGTATCGCCCCGCCCCGCCCCGCTTGCAGAATTCGCAGCACTCTGAAGCGGAGCCTCGCCAAGCCAGAGCCAAGCCCAAGTCCCGCCCAGCCCAAGCCCAGCCAAGACAGAGCAGCCAGCGAGAAGGGAGAAGAGAGAAGAACGAGAGTAGAGAGATGAGAGAGAGAACGAACGCAAAGAGAGATGAGAGATGAGAAAGAGACGGGGGAGGGAGGGCAGGGCGATGAGTGGGAAGGGCAGGGTCCAACGAATCGCGGGTGAGGCGGCCACGGTGACACAATTTATTTGTTTAATAGCGGCATTGAACGGTGGTGCGCGGAGGATTGACGCTGTTCGCCTCGCTGCTCTTTTTGCGTTTCCCCGAGCGTCCCCCTCCCGCCTGGCGCGGGTGCCTGCACCCTGATATTCTAGCTTCCACTAGGTGGCCTGCTTTTTTGTGCGTTCACACTTCGGGAACGCGGTCCTTTTTTACTTTATTTCCAGACGGTGAAAAGAAAAGTGGGGATGGGAAAAAAGAAAAGCGACGGAAAGAAATGGGAATATGTGCATTTTCTGTGGTAAAATATCTGACCCTTTTTGATGGTGTCGTGTGAGTGTGTTGTGTGTGTAAACAAGTGTTTCTATCATCATTTTTATGTAGATGTAAGAAAGACTCTATTTACAATACTGTGTGGTTTTATTATGTAAACTTATATTTGTGGGTTCAGCAAATAAATCTTCAATCATGCTGTTAGTGGCATATCCACTTGCTAAGTTGTTGACATTGTTAGTATGCTTAATACATTGGATACAATCATATGCTTGTGGGAATGTTGTAATAATGACTATGTTATTACATACTTTATGCAATCTTAAGATTTTGTTCCTACATGATTCTCAAAAAAATGTTCATGTATTAATGAACAAATATCTTAGTCTCCAGTGAAATACACAAATCACAACCCTTTTTAATACTATTTTACAAGAATACAACATTACAATGACTATTTCTTTTTGCCACTGTGTTACCCCCTTCTTGAGTGTGTACAATCACAAGTTCACATCTATATGCACTCAAAGTAAAAAAATATACAAAAACAAATAAAAACTACAAAATTTAAGTAAACATTAAATATATATATATATATATATATATATATATATTTATTCAAAATAAACGATTTTGAATGGATATTATAACAACACATTCAAAAAAATTTGAAAAAAAAAAAAAAAAAAAAAAAAAAAAAATCCTATAAATCCAACTACAATCATAAAACAGGAATATATATACTGATTTCAAAACCACAACAAAATATCAAATCTCACATGCAAAATTGATATGTATATATATATATATATATATACCAGAATAAAATGACATCTCAAGTTTGATCATTCTAACTAATATTTCAAAATTATGAGCCATGTTACTACATTTCTGAATTGCATTAATTATTGACAAGTTTGCAACTGTTTGTTTTATGATTTGTAATCACCTGTAAAATAAATCGGTTAAAATTCATAACATTTGCAGGGAAAATAAAAACAAACAAACAAAAACATTAAAAAAAATTAAAAGCATCACTCAAAGTTTAAAAACTAAATAAATTTAATATCAATTGTTTGCATTCTTTAATATAATCTTCAATGTCATCTTACATGAAATTGATGGCTAATTGTAAAATTGTGATGCATACTTAAATATTAAAAAATTGAATTGTGATAGGTTATAGATCTCAATAGTTGTCACAAAGATTGTTTTACATTTTTTATATAGTCTAACACTGTAAATAGATTTTTTATATACATATGATAAGACATGTTTAAATTTTGATATTTTTATGATTAAAATTAAAATTTAGTTTTTAAGCTTTATAAATTTAGTTTAAACTTCATTCTATTAGATTTTTTTGAACAATCAACTTTTAGTTCTAATATGCAAAGATAAGTAGATAAGATTTTTTAAATTAAAAATATGATATTATAAGTTTTTATATTTATTAAGAGAATTATATATATATATATATATATATATCAATATAATCATATTGGTTGTGAGTGACATGAATTTAGATTATCATATCTACCAACTCCATCATTTTTTTTCTACTTATGATATGCCATTCTTGTCTTTGCTAATCTAGCTATTGTAAAATTATAAAAAAAAAATATCAAATTATGAATAAAGTTAATACAATGTTAAATTAAAAGCATTAATATTCTTTGAAAAGAGAAGACATAATTGACTCTATTTTAATAAAGTCAAAGTTGTGGGGTTGCTTTTATTATTCGTTATTAGTAAAACTTTTATATTATTATTTTTAAATTTTTATTAATAAATTTTGGCACTTTTATTATAATTATATAAAAAAAGTAAAAATATGATTTTTTTATATATACAAAAAAATATCCATGTTAACTTTTTTAATTATGTTTTATATACTATCTTGAATTTTCTTTTTGAGACTTAAACTTAAATTTTTAATTTATTGCAAATAAAAAATATAAAGAACAAACCATCTTAAGTAAAAAATTTGCTTTCTTATCTTTCTTTTTTAAATAAAAATATTTTTTTATAGCAATTCAATTCTCAGAATCCATTCAAAATTATTTACTGGTAAATTCATACTTTTATTATATTTTTAAAAATGTACAAAACCTAAGTATGAACTAAAATTATTAATATATTTATAAAAAATATGTTAAAATTCAGGAAAAATATGTTGCACTTAATATCTTGTCCGTGTCACTTTATATTTTTACTTTCTTTTTTTAACAAACTATTGTACACAAATGAATTTTTTCAACTCAACTATGTAGCTTGTTTTATACTAAAATATATACATTTTAAAAGCAGTTTAAAGCTCTTTCAATGATTATTAATTTAATCTAGTCATTTTTGAAGAATTAAGTTTGCTCAAAAATTATAGGATTTTCATGATCTTCAAACATCTCTGTTATTCTAATCTAAGACAATTCCACTTTTGCAAATGCACACTTTTGTAAATAAGTGGCCAATCTCTATTCTAAATATTTGGTGTTCAAAGTTATAACCAACAAAATCTTTTACATAAAAATGTTACAAGTTTGAGGTGCCATTAAGTAACTCTTCTTTAAAATCTTGGCATTGCCAACCTTCTCAAAAAACACATGTACAACAAAAGTTTAAGATGCTTTAAGCACTCAAATTATATTACAACTTTAAAAGATCACAGAGTCTCATGTATAATCACAAATTGCAAAAAAATTATAACATTGTAACATGGGTATTACATAGTTTTACGTTGACTATTACTCTACAAGAATGTAAAGATTGTACATAATTGATGAATATCGTCCAATATTGAGTGATTAAACTGCAAAAGATTTGATTCAGATTAGGCAATAATACCCTCAAAAACCACCACTCCAACATCAACAAACAATTTATAAGAGAAGATTTGTGTTGTTAATTGGCAGTTGGTGGCACCTCTTGATTTCAATTTATGGAGTTACAATCAACCCATAGTTTAGACTTGTGCTGCTTTTAAGGCTTGTTTGATTGACTGATTGACTCCTTGTAGCTCTCGATTCAATCTTGTCATCGCCATAGCCAGCGATCTGTGTTGCCCAAAATCGACGCTGAATACACACCGCGACTCAGCAAAGGAATGCAACAAGCATGGAGTTGAGTTGCAGGTGGAGGGGCCCAATTCCTGGTGACTGGCTTGCAATCGTTTCCTCTCGAGAGATGCAGATGATAACTGCCGTTGATGAGTGGGGAGGCGTTGATTTTCTTTTACTGCTCACACTTCAATGCAAGATCTCGGAAGCATGTTGCAGAAACTTCTGCAATGACAGTTGTTAATACAGATTCTGGATGCCTCTCGGCGTTTGTACGGCGTCGATGAGAGCCTGAGCTTGCCAATCGTTGTCGAAATCGACCCCGAGACCTAATGTACGATTGCTGGTTCATGGACCAGCAGGCTCATGCTTTGCAACACCCATGTGCTGATTAGTAAGCTTCCTCCGCGAGTCGTGAAGCTTTCTCGAGTCTGCAAAAATCGCCCCAGAGGTTGACTGGGTAGTGGTTGTTGCAACCGTGATCAGCGTCTTTCTCCTCCTGAAATTAGGGTTTGTGATTGTGGGTTGAGAACATGGAGTCATTGTTGCAGCAATTGTACGCTCTCTGAGGCGATGTGTGATGGCTGACTGTGTGCAGCGCTTTGACACAGGAAAGGTGGGGAAGGTGACAGCGTCGGAGAATTCGGAGTTTCAAAATTGGGGACCTCGTGAATGGCGTTCGGATACTGCGCGAGCACGCCATTTGTTCCAGGAGGTGAGATACAGAATAAAAAGTTGATGCTATGCGTGTTGTTTACAAGTAAGCCCAGTTGAAGGAAAAGCTTGGATATGGCGATTGATCCTTTCCGATTCACAATGGAGAGGGACTTTGATATTGCACCTCGACCACGTGCTTAGCTTTTCTCTGCAGTGTGTCTGTTGGACTGTAGCCCTTGCTGTATGCTACAAGGTATGAAAACAGTGTTTGGATCTCGAAGTTTCACAGTGAATTTGCCGCATCGAAGCAAACCTTTTGCTGACGCTTAACATATTTAGTAAATCCTAATCTATATATGTATATATATATATGTATATATATATATATATATATTACCTGATCAGATATTTTCTAAGCTGCATAGATATTCATTCAGAGGACACCCACCCCTAATACAGGGGCCACGCAAAAACTACCTTCAAAGTTGTATCTTGTAAGTAGGGAGGATGAATGAGACTAGTAGATGTTTTGTTTGGTAAATATATTTTATCCAGACCTCATCTAGGGCTCTTACTAGTGATACAAATTATGATCTTTGTATTGAATTCTTCTTTTTGTAATAAATATACAATGAAGACTTTAATCCCTGATTATTGCCTTGCAAGCTTAAGGAGTAGCAAGGAATAGTAAAATCTTCTGTTTGAATGTCATTTTGTAAATGATAAACTATAGGGTTGCATCCATACAAGTTTAAAGGTATGTTTTTCAAAATGTGGTACTTGAAGCAACTAAGTATCAACTTCCAAACTAAACACTAGGAAGAATATATGTTTGGATTCAATGTTTATATAAATGAATTTTATTAATAAGTCTATTTAATTTGATAGCCTTTAGTCCAAGGATGATAAAAACAATCCAAGAAAAGATATAATATTTCAAAACAATATGGCTTAGTTTGATAAATTAATACATGGAAAATAGTAGAGTTGGTGCTTCTACTTGATTTCAAACTAAAAATCTTATGGATATTGAAAATTATTATTACCATGTAAAAAATCTCTCTAATATATGTGCAAAATGTAGAAAACATTTGCTAAAAGAAGGATTTTGTTTAGACTTGACTTATAAGGATGATAATTCAATGGATGGTATTTATGTATAAGTTGAGTTTGGAATACTTTAGGCATAAAAAATCTTGTCTCACCTATAGATATCCAATTTAACAATTTTGATAGGAATAAAAACTATGGACATTGTTTTGATCTACATGAAATCTATTTGAATAGATTCTAATATATGAAGTTGTTATTTCATACAATCTAATAGTTTTCTCTCACATTAATTATGTAATAAAGTATTTATTATTAATTTAGAAGAAAAAAAATAGTGAACTTATTTTGTCTCTATTTCATAGCTTTTAATAGAGTCAACACAATAGAATATTTTCAAGTTCATTTTTAAAAGGATATATTGTAGATGAATATCTCTAGTAGATATTTATCTAATTCAAAGATTTGTATATGTCTAAAATCCTTGGTTTATTATTCTACAAGTCCATGTTCATAGATGATGATATTTTCTTTAAATAATAAATTATATATTTGGTGCACAATAGAAGTAGAATGGTTGTATACTTATTATTAATACAAAAAATCAAACTTACAATTTATTCTCTTTTGATGCACTTACTACAAGTACTATTAAATTTAGAAATAATATTATATATAATTAATTACTTTTTTTATACAAATTCCATCACTTATCTATCTTTCTCCATAAAGGACACTTCTGCAACATTAGATTCTATACATGAAATTGTACTATTTACAAGAAATTCTATAATTTGGATTATTCACTTAATAGTCACATGAATATCTCACATTGAACTGATCACGCTGTAGGTATTGAAAGCTAAATTTCTTTAAAATGCCCAGACTGGAGCTTGGTCTTTATGTTAAATCCGACTACATCATACACTCAATTCATGGTGATCAGATCTGCACTAACTACATCCCAAGACCCAATCCCCCTTTTCCATCTCATGATATAAGCCGTTACACAACAACATTCTGAATTCGATTTCCAGACAAAAGACCATGTAAGCAGGTCACAATCCACACGCTGCCGATTTGAATCTATATGCAAAATTCAGTTTTTCATACCTTAGGGAGGTAAAACATCCGTACTCTAAATCTTTCCCAATTTGATTTCCCATTCCATGAAGCTTGCAGGTGGATGGCAGTTCTCCCCTTGATTGTATAGTGCGAGAGAAGAGAAGGTGAATGTGGGTGGAGAAACCATGACCACGAAAAAAGACAAAATCTTCTACTATTATTTCCACCAAATCAGTAAATTAGTTGTACACAAATGTCGATCTTCAACCTCCTAAATCATTTACCCAAACCATATGTATGATACAACTCATGCGTACAAATTTTCTCAGGGAAATGGCTTGTGTTCCTGCCAACAAATATACACATATAAACCTTTTCCAAGCCACTTAAAAGCACTTGCATAAAGTACCCCCAGATCACAGCCATCAATCAATCATTGTTGGCGTCTCCTTCGACCATCTCCATATAACCCGGCATACTGATATGCTGTGACGTCACTCAGAAGAGAAGCGTTGTTGTAGAAGCTAGCACACCACAGCAAGAAGGGCATATCCCACCAATAGTGATAGTTCAGCGAGTTGTATAGTGCCATCTTTCTTGCGATATCGCTCTTTTCATTAGCCTGCCTCTCGAATGTTACTGCACCTGTCGTCATTTTACGCAAGGCACTGGCCTTAGTAAAAGAATGGACTGCTTACGATCAGCAAGACTGCATTGATATGATGCTCAGAACCGATTATGAAACCTCGAATGTGTGTAAAATGTGTACAAAGCTAAAATAAACCAGGATGACGTTGCAAGTATTGAATAAGTCTCATAGTGATGCGGTTTGTATGACATTACATGTCAAGTCATGAGAAAAGAAAGAGCTTGTCATACCCCACTCATTTCCAGTCGCTCGCGCCTTTCTACTTCCAGATTTTGGTGTTTGAGGTCGACTTTTACCGAGCATTTCAACGAGAGAGAGAGATGTAACTGTGGAGATCAACACCACAAGAGGTACACTCTCTTCTGGCTTCACCTAATGTGTCACCGACAGACTCCACCTTAGTAACTGCTGTAAAATTTCTACATAAAACTATCTAGCAAAAAAACTTCACTACGCACGAGAGAGGAAAACTCAATATTAAACATACACCGATATCTATTCGTACCTCCATAGCACCAGAACTTGTATTGAAAAGGGCAGTGGCTTTGCCCGCTGGAGCATCAGGAGTATACCGAACTAGTGTTACAAATCCAGCCTCCTCCTCCTCAGTTGAGCCATTTACTTGATAATCTAATCGTTTTCCTGGAACTAAAGCTACCTGCCAAAATTCCAATGCATTCTCAATGCAATTCCACAGCTTTCTGAAGTGACAAATGACCTCAAAACTTAATAACACGACAACATTGCATCCATTCAATCCTCAGCCTTGTCAATCCTTGAAGATTGATAATGAAAGGCTAATTTCAGTCGCTAATGAGTACTCTGCATTCAAGTGCATTATAAGAAGCAAAACTAAGGACCAAATCTTAGCATGCACGGAGAGATTAATAGTTTTGGAGTGCAGGTTGAGTCTTACTGGGTGGCCAACTTTTCCTTCAAGACTGAGCTCGGGCCTCAAGTGCCACTGATTGTCGTCGGCTCTCTTCCGGATAGTAAGTTGAATGCTGTTGTCAAACAATTGCCAATGTCTTGCATTCGATTTGCCTGAATCTGATTTAACTGGTGGTTGAGCTCGAGCCAGGAGAGTACCTGCTATTGATATACACGAATTGAGTGAACACGAGTGAAGCCTTGAGGCACTGAAGATGATGTTAGATCTACAAAAACCGCTGCGTATGCTTTTATAGTTTGGATCGAAGCTAAAATTTCGCTGGACTTGAATGCGAAGTTTCTTGAGTTTCTACAGAGCATCTTCTACAGGTAAAGAGGATTCGGACCTGAATTCATTTTCCTCTTTGTAAATCTTGATTCCTTCTGTGCGCCTTGGAGCACCCGTACTTCTTGTATCGAGTACGGCCTTACTTTAAATGAGCCTTCACTGTCATATCTATAAAAACCACAGCATATTACTCATTACAAGCCAAAAATAAATAAAAACAAGAAAGTACAATATTCACCAACACGCGTTCTCCACTCTTTCTCCATTATGTCAAGTCATACCAAAAACAAGATCCACAAGCAACGGATAAGAAAAGTATACTTACTGAATTTGCAACATAAGCCGCTCGTTGTCAGCATGATCAAAAACACTTCTAAATGAATAATAAGACCCCTCTTTCAAGACCCGGTCCTGGGCAACTTCAAGGGTCCGCAATAAGTATGGGGCTGCAACAGGTGGTGTGATCGAAGCTGAAACGTGTAATGCGGGCGGAGGCGAAGACTTTCCTTTAGTCAAAGGAAACCATTTCTTTACTGATAATGTCGGTGAAGACAACAATGTATCCCATGTGAGGATCATCTCCCCAAGCAACTTTGAACCTGATGAGAGGATCCCACTAGAGGTGGAACGAAGTTGAAGAAGCAGACCCTGTGTTGAGGTTTCAAACTTAAACGTATACAGTTGTCTCCAAACAGGGTCCGAGTATGTGGGTACTTCATATGTGTCCAACTTGAAGGATGGACACCTCTGAAGAAGCTGGATACGAACAAATAGAGTAGGCCCTGCCTTCTTCACAGAAACATCTCTTGCCCCAAGCAACGCCAAGCAGACCTGAAAAGACATGCACACGACATTCTTGCTTACTTCTAGAATTAAAATCAAAATCAAGAAGTGTTCAACAGGTACCAAATAAAACAATTGCTAGGTCAAAAAACAAACAACAACAACAAAAACAACAACAATAATAATAATATGTTAGTTGGAAATAACTCCATACAAGAACAAAAAATTAAGGAGAGCACTTATTGAGCAATGCTAATGACTAACAATGACTTAAGGCGTTGCTGACGCAGTGAAAAGAAAAAAATGCACACGAGCACCATAACTCACCTGAGCTTGAGAACTTTGCATAGAAAGCCACTACTGTATCCTAACATAAGTAAACTAGAAGCTTCTGAATGGAATGCCAAATTTCAAGTTATGATACATTTCACAATTGAAATCGCGCCAACATACCTCCAGGTTGAGGAAAGCTTAATTCAAGAAAATTTCCTTAAATATGAAATATATCACAACACAAAAATAATAAGCCGCAAGAGGAGGCACATGTCCTATACCTGGACAGTTTGTCTCTGAGTTAAATAAGTATTCTGCTCCTGAACATTCGACGAAACCGATATGTTATTCAATGAAGCATTTGTATTCACAGGCAATGGTTCAACGGAGACAGGCAAGTCTCCTCTCCACATGCATCCAGCCTTTGCGTAAATTTCTCCGAAGGTTTCTTCCCATAATTCACAAGTGTCCTTAAAACCTGTGTTGAGTTTCTGACCAGGATTTCGATCACTGTCCGTATCATCATGGTTCAAAACCTTGTTTAAAATAGCCATACAGTCCCGGTCGTAAGCGGACGGACACAGCTGGTGAGCATGCCTGAACATGTGCAATAGCAACTTTAATAGTTTCAAAGTAAACGTTGCAGCTCAGATGCATTCATGAAGGCTCGTTTTGACTAAATCTGAAAAATCGAATTCTGATCAAAATTCACAAACTGGACACAAATTCATCGTACTATGTCTACATCCAATCCCAAAAAGACTAAACCCAATTTTTCTCAACCACCAAGCCATTTCCTAGCTTACCACATGATGTCAACATCGTAAGTTGGAACAAGAAAAAGTCCCTTATTCAAAGTGAATAAATATAGAAAGCCTTTGTAACGTTGCTCTGCAGATTTCAAGTAACTATCGGTTCGTACAAACGGTTGAGACACCTGTAAAGGATCGCAAAAAAAATCAATGTGAGTACATTAAAAGTTCCATTCCCTGTGAGTACAACCTCCCCGAGAAAGATCTTCGTATCCTGCAAAAGCAATCCTCTGAAGAACTCTACTTTTTATCCCACTCAATAAGCCTATTGTGTTCAATCAATTGACTCACTAAGACAGATAAAATAACGATTCAAATGTGCAATCCCCAACGTAAACACATCGTCAAAGAGAATTCACTATAGGACATCAGATGTGGTTCAATGAAGTCCATATACTCTGAACACTTACTTGATAGAAGAACGTCTTTTGCCGTGAGACGGCAGCCTCCAGATCATACGTGATTTTTCTTGAATCAGACGTGATAGCTAGCTGCTTAAGACTAGAGGAGATTCCACTGCTATCCTTTTCTTGAACAGCTTTGTTATCAGTCTGAACGAACTCTACGTTGTAAGGCTCATCAACATAGAGGGCAGACCATAAATCCTTGGTGTGATTAACAGCAACAGGCCTGTCTGATGGGTTTATAATCGGTGCATCCAATATTGTTCCATATAACTCCTTACAATCTTTTGCATACCTAATCTGAATTCATAAAATACATCACATGTATACAATAAACAGTAAGATCACAACAAATCATTAACTACCTAACTGGTATTAAAGAGTACCATAAAATAAATATTCACCGGCAGCAGGCACCGGAATATTGGATGTGAAGAACTATTCAGCCTAACTTTTCCAAAGTAAACCACTCGCATCATTGATCTAGAAACCAACAACTTAAACGTCAATGCCTGTTAAGGTAATTTGATTGGGAGAAAAATATAAAAATATAAAAAATATAAAAAACAAAATGACATTAAACGCTGACAGTCACGCACATTTGAACATCAATTTTTCTTAATTCCTTAAATGACGATATACTTTGAGGGAGAGGAAGGACAAAACACTCACTGGATTTAAGCGATGGACGTGCCAAATCCAACCACAATCAAGAGGAGGAACTAGCGGAGGTGATGCCCCTTGAGAATCACCCCCTTCTTTAGCCAAAAGGGGCAGCCAACATCTTTCATACCTGTACCATGAGGCATATTCTTGAAAAAAATTAGAATCAGTTACCTGAACCAACTAAACCAAAACGCAACAGATTAAGCGCATCACCACTTCTGAGGACAATAGCAGGTAATCGTATCTGATGTAAATGCTAGGAGCTCACAACCATCGAAGCGATCTCAATGCTAAAAAATTGGCAGAACTTCCAACCAGATGATTTTCCCGACTCGATCCTAAAAATTCCGAAACACAAGAACCAACACTGCCTTGACTTCTGAAAGGTTCCTGGAATCGAATTGCCAACAAGATAGCTCTCCTCTTCAACATTGAATCTTTCATAATTTGACTGCTAAAGCTCTAAAAGGGTGCGAGATTTCTAGTATGTCCAGATTGAAGAATACTTAAGGGTAGTCTACACAGCTGAATAATAACATCAAGCTTAAATACACCTTGAAACAAATTCTCAAATTACAGTTGCGCCATCGATAATTGCAGAACAAGAGTCCAAGTACCTGTCAATTGCTCGTACAACTGCACGCCCTTCATAAAAACATTGAAACCGATCAACTTCTTCAAGCATTCGAAGCTCTTCTGTTGCAGCGGCAACTAGGTCCACGGATATTGGCAGCGTCTGTGCGGCTTCCCATGCTTTCAATTGAGCGACATTCATAATGACCTTTGCACGAAAATTCAGTGCCCGAAGCAAAAGGTGTAAGTCAAATTATCAAGTATTACACCTAATATACTTCCCCCTGATGACCTCCTACTTCTCGCAATCTCGATGCTCCAAATACAAAAGCGCTCCGCGCAGCAACAGTAATCAGTGGATGATATGGCGTAAACCACTAACCAAAACTATCTTCCTCTTTTATTTAAATACAGAAATAGCTATCAGTAATCAGGAATTACGGGAATGAAATTGATTGCGCAGAGAAGAAAATCTCAAAAGCGAAAACTCGACATCCACCGACATCTACACCACTCCGTCCTACCGAGATAGAACTCCTCAGCCAGAACAAGTTTGGGCAGCTTTTAAAACCTCAGAATCCACGGTAACCGTAGAAATTCCCCCGACTAGAAAGTATGCCCTGATCAAGCGAGATGTCAATTTCTGAGAAGTGTAGCTCCGCCAGCGCATCCAAAGAGAGCTTCAACCGAGACAGATCGGACCGAACATGATGCAACCGTGGAAAACAGACAGGGAGAATGATGCAAAAGAAAGAAAGAGCGATGTGTGTCGTGGCAGTTGGCAAGAAGGGAGCAAGAGTAGAATTCGATGAGTCAGTCAAAGAACGGCAGTCAGCAGCAATGACAGGATGTCACATAGCGTGACCAGCATGAGCCCATACGCGCCATAGCCGTCACCGCCGCGGAGCTTCTCCAGGAAGACGACTGAAGTAAATGGATGAATGTTATCTAACGATGAAAACTCGCCCCTGTCTTCTGTTCATCTCTTTCATGAAGTCTCTGATGTTTTGTGAGTTGTTTCTAAGTCTCAAAATTGTTTCGTGTCACTTAGAGTATTATCATCTGAACATGGTTAATGGATTTTTTAAAGTTAAGATGTTGGTTTTCTATTAACTTAAGAATGAACTAGATTTGAACACAAAATACCCAGCACACAATACTAAGTATATAATTGACTTTACTCATGATAATGCATTGCAGTAATTTTTTTTTTTAATAATAAAATTGGTTTTTTAATTATATATATATATATATATATATCTCTAAAAAATTAATAACTTCTTCTTATATAAGTTTTTATGTTCAAACAGCGTAACTAACCAACTTTTATTATTGCTGAAAATAGTATAAATATATCATTTCTTAAAATAAATTACTCCACATTATTTCTGTGCATACCATGCCAAAGGCTTTTAGTTTATGTGTTTATTTTTTTAATATGAAATTTCAATTTTAGTTTTACATAATTAATAAATATGTAATAATATACATTTTTTAATATTGCTATAGTTGTAAGGATAGTCTTGATACAATAAGATTTTAAGAAAAAAATGTATGATAAGATTCAATGTAATAGTAAAATAATAAAAATAATTAAGTTTGGTTGATCCAAATTTTAAGTTTAGTTGATTAATATTAAATTTTAAGTTTATTTAATATTAAGTTTATTTTAAAACTTCTAATATCAAATTTTAAATTTATTGATAAGAAATTGGTTGCTTGAGCAATAGTAAATACATTGTTTGATTGTAAGCAGCTTTTTGAAATTATATACTTACAAGGTATTGGTAGACATGTTTTTTTACTGCTGATCAATCTAAGAAAAATTCCTGTGACTTACTAAAGATATCAAGAGAAGAAAATACAACGAAATTTTGTTGTTCTTATGGTCTTTTCTTATGAATAAAAATTCATTTTTGATATTGCAGTTTAAAGTCATTAATGCAATAAAAGCAAATAATTACGATGTAAATTAATTTCACACTATTTCTATATCTAAATAAAATAACACTAATGATAAAACTAATTTGGTTCGTGTCGGGTCCACTACATTTGAACAACCACATCAACTCTTGGTGCGTAAGGAGACAAATTCTTGTCTGTTAAGATAAATGATATTTCATGGAAAATATTATGAATGCAAATTGTAACTGATTCCACGATACTGCTGAATGCCTCTATTAGCAGCAAGTAGTTTGTCATGTAATACATTGTCCAGACTGTAATACTAGAATCCACGTCATTACATAAGCCAAGTATTTTCAAAGCATTTTGAGGAGGAAAAACAGTTTTTTTAAAGATTTCATAGATTCTAATTAAAAAGAGACTTTGACAGATATATACTTTTTTCATTTTCAGAGTTTAAAGTGCAAACAGTTTTTGTAATTTTTTGATGGAGTGTTTTGTAATCATGTTTTGATGTTAGTGCCAAAGAGGACTAAGATAATCTAAAAAAGAATCAAGGAAGAATCAAGGAAGACGGAGAAGGTTTTCTTCGTCGTCAAGACATCAACTGAGCAGAGGGCATGAAAGACTTGATCTGCGAAATTAAACTACAATATCCGGTGTGCTTGGCAAATTCAGGTCTGAATGCTGAACCAAGTAAACATTGTAGAGCATCTGAAGGTCCAAAACCTTCAATGTTGCATGAAAAGGTCGGGTCAGTTGGACGAAAAACCCAGCAATCTTACAAGCGGCCGTAGCAGCTCGAAAACCGCCACCCGTGATGTGTGGTGGTGCAAGGCGATGATTGGTAGCATATTTGCTTGGTGCACAGTGCATACAAACGCCTTTGATATCATAAAGATTCTGTAATCTACAATCCACAGCTTACGATTAGCTATGACATATTCTATACAAGAATATATCAATGACAACGAACACTACCTTCAGCAACAGGTATAAATGCAGATTCGGTTTTAGATTGCTGAGGGCCGCGCAAAAGCAAACCCCCTCTGCTACAAATTATGAGATACCTACTCTCCGTGAAGAGATCCTAGGATTAACTAATCCAAAATGCAGTAGAACAGATCAACCTACGTCATCTGCATTCTGGATCAAGGATTGGCCCCACCCAGAAAAGAAAAAAGTATTGCTTCTGAAGCAAACTATACTGAACCTCAACGAGGCCAAAGTCCAGTTCTTAGGACTTGCAAATCGTCCGTGAACAGGGAATCTAATGCGCACTGACATGGAAAATTCAAGAACCCTAATGTAATGTACACAGCATAGGCCTATCTTGGCTTATGTAAGAGTCATTACTCTTCTGAACAACATAATTGTAATGTCGTGTCACCAACCTGTTTCAAGCTGATATGCTCACTGGGTAACGAAGCCACCGCCCAAAGCTGGCCTTAGGAGCATTGGGTACCGGTCTAAGCACTTTGTCATCGTAACCTACAGACATCAAGTACAGGCCATGTGCAGGTGCAACTGGAGAAATTTTAGCCAGCTCTCGGCGATCTTCCGTCACC
Source organism: Physcomitrellopsis africana (assembly GCA_036785485.1). NCBI lineage: Eukaryota > Viridiplantae > Streptophyta > Bryopsida > Funariales > Funariaceae > Physcomitrellopsis > Physcomitrellopsis africana. The sequence goes on along the minus strand of JAWRVF010000175.1, from coordinate 437,407 downwards.
AGAATCGTCCTCACCATGCTGGGAGGCACTAGTTCTTTTCCAACCTGAACCAGTAATCCGACCTGCACAACGAATTCCATGCTTCAGAAAACAACTCACGCGCGCATTTCATGTGCTCACAATAATTATAAAAACAAAGATAAGCTTCTTTAGAGTTGATACCTTAAGATATGTCAGTGCAGAACTACGTTATGTTCGAAACAGTAATAACTATACTTTGATCAATCTGCTTCCACTTCGGGAAAATCCACGGCGTAATCAAGGAACTGCTTGTTTCCTTGTTCCATGTATCATTCAGGTATACTTGACTCAGCACTAAATCGACTAGAAGCATGAGCTACTAGACCTGAGGCTATAAGTGTGCTGTAAATGCCCATACCATATTACGCACTTGTTTGTACATAAAGGATTTTCCTTCTACTTCAAACAACAACTGCGGTCCCTGCACCAAAACATTGAAGCATATCACATTGTTAAAGAGATATTTCTGTTCAGTAACATGATGATTGTCTGCATCGTCGTCAGTGGCAGGTAGTAAAATTATATTTATACATATATATGTATTCACATCAAAAAGAGTCAGTCATGAATATGTAAAAACCAAGCCTGAAAAAAGTTCAAAATGAGCATGTCCAGGAAGGAAGTGCGTACTGTGGATGAAACGGTAAAACTTAAAAGCTCGCGAAGAATGTCTCGCGATGCGGTGTCAGCCGAATGGTTGGCAAATGCAGAGAAATTGTGGGTACCAACAAAATATGAGGCAGCTTCTTGCATTGCAGCAATATTGACAGTATTTCTGATGTGATACGCGTAACCATGTTGAAAGGGATCCATCACTGGCGACACATGGGCTTTGTATTGATAAGTTTTACGACATGCCGAATATCGGGCGTGGAAGTCCGGCTGCACAGAGGATACTTCTAGTATTCGAATGTCAGGCGGAAGAATGCCGTTCAACGACGTGTGCAACGGTTCCAAATCATGGAAGCAAGTAGGTGTCGTGAAATGCGCAACCTGAACGTAGAAGCATCATCACAAACAGAGCGAGAAGAGCCTTCAAAAATATAATAAAAGGATCAAAGAGAACGATTGGCACAAGAAACGATAGGCGGATGAGACCTTGTGAACAGTTTTCTGGAGTTTGCAAAGTCCTGGAGCTTCACCTGACCCCAGGCGTGGACGCCGGCATCAGTGCGACCTGCTCCCACAAGTTTCAGCTCATCGCGTGGCAACCGCGTGAATTTTGACACAGCATCCTCGACCTTTTCCTGAATGGAGACATAATTCTTCTGAAGTTGCCATCCTGAAATACCAGTAACAAGTCATGTTCGTGTAACAACCATTTCCAGGTTTTCTGATGACTACAACACATGTTCCGACTCAAATTATATTTGAACAAATCTGAAGCAATATCAGCGACTGTAGGAACTCAAGTGAATGCAGGAAGACTCGACCTGAATACTGTGTGCCATCGTATGAAATCACCAATCGCCATTTCCAACCGGGCTGCGTATTCTCCACTAAATTATCCCGCCTCTCGAGGCTACCAGATGCAGAGCAATTTCGAAACAAGTACTTCACATATGGACGCACCTGCTTCTGCTCTCGGAGCTGCACACGCAAACGTTCGACATCTTAAATTGAACGCATTGGACACATTCCCCACTTCTGCAAAGACACAAAGAATCTCAACGAATTCTAGAGCAGCCCAGACAACATCAACTTGCTTTGAGAAACTGTGATCACAACCCACCGGAGCACACGAATGCGAAGGTTTGAAACGACCACCCCAGATTGAGCTGTCGGCGACGCAGTTCCGCATCACCATCACCATAGCTGATGCCCTGCATTACTGATACCAGGCCCTTGCTTCAGCACTAGCACACAACAACTGCAAAACCCTAAACCTCCAAACTACACAATCCTCTCCCAAGCACATCGAATTTGGGCGCATCTTTGTGGTGGGTACAAACGGAAATTCATTGTGATTCTCTACTGCTACTATAGGCAATCTCGCCATCACCCACCCATTGAATTTCCACAACAAACGTGTGAGAATGTTGTGGATAGTGCCTTGCAACCGATTCTGTGAATCGAAGCCTGTCTCGGATTCCGACAACGAAGCGAGCATTTTACGTACTGTGTCTTACATCGTTACGTGCACCAGTGCGCGGGAGTGGCATTCCGAGCCCTTGGGTCATTCGCTTCTTCACAGCTCTCTTGCACCTTCAATGACAAGCTCTGGAATTGCAGCTCGGAGTAGCTTTGCAACGAGTCCCTGGACATGACGAGTCGCAGCTGAGGCGTCGTCGTAACATGAGGATGACACTAGTTTGGTGAGCTACTTTAAAGTAGTACAAACTTTATATTACTTTACAATAAACAATTTCTGTACTGGGATATTACTGTGACGTGTGTGATTATGTTCTTCGCTTTTTAGTGAAAGGATTTGGCATTACTTATTTAGGGGTGAAAATTGCTCCAATTAGAGTTAAACAAATTGAAATTTTTATTTATTACATTAAGCAAAGAGGAGAAGAGTTGGCCATGAAGCACTTTTGCTTAATGTAATAAATAAAAATTTAAATTTGTTTAACTCTAATTTAATTAAAATAAAATTAAATAAAAATTTAAATTTGTTTAACTCTAATTTAATTTATTACATTAAATTCCAATGTCTCCAACCTTCCTTTAAAATCAAAGAGGTCTTCTTGCACTCTACTAAAGGTATTACATTAGTTTGTGAGAATTTAAATGCAAATAATTTTCTTCTTGTGTTACAAAAGTATTATAAATTCTAATAATAAAAAAATAGAAATTTAAAATGAAGTAGATATATACTTGGTGTAAATAATTTTTTTATACCAATTCAACAAAATTAATTTAAAATATGTTATGTATCAAAATTTAATTGAAAATAAGATCAAGAAATGTTGGAATATTTTTTAAAAATAAAAGATCTTATTTAAATATACACCATTTTTTAAAAATCAATTAATTAATATATTGAATTTTTTAATATATTTTTAAAAATAAGAAATATTTCAAATAATGTCTAACTTGTGAAACCAAGTACAAATTTATGTACACTTTTTAAGTAAAATTATTTAATTCTGACTAAGATTTTTGAAACATATATAGTTTAAAATGTAAGGTTTCTACACTTTGTAACTTAAAAAATATGTTTTTTTTTATTATACTATTGGAATACAATATAAAATTTAATAAAATTTAATTTTAAAAAACCAATTAAAAAAAAAGCTAGATCAATAATAATAATTTATGATTTATTTATTATAAGTTTCCAATGTTATTTAATATTTGATAAACCATAACTTTTGATTACAACTTATTAAGTGTTCTAAAAATTCTTAGAGCAATTTGCTTAAAATTATCTTAAATATTATTAAAATTGACAAGTTGTATGTTTACAACATATTCATCTTAATAATATTATTTAAATATTTTTTTTACCAACATAAACTTAAAACCATAGGCAATTGAGATCTACACTTGCTTCCAACTAAAAAAACATCCAACTATTTGAAAATTGACAAAACATTTACACTTCTACATATTCTATATAATTGTATTTAAACTTAATAAGTATATAATGAAGAAATAAACAAGATAGTATTTACACAATATATTAAGATGTATTTAGAACATAAATAATAAGAATTTTAACAAATACATAATGATTATTATTGGTGTGATGGTTGTAATGGTAACTCATTATTTTAAATCCAATTTTAGTTCTAACTCTAGGTATATAATTTTTGCTAAATCTTCTAAATTTCTAAATTAAAAAAATAAAGTAAAATGGTTTAAACAAAGCTAAGACAATAATTAAGACAATTACAACTTTTTATGATTTCCAATAAGATTTATAAATAAATAAAAAAACCAATTTTTATCTATTAATAATTTTAATTATTTAATTAGTAAGAGATTAAAAAAAATACTTAAAACTAATTCTTTGTATATATATATATATATATATATATATATATAAAAGATACTATTAATGCCATCACAATTTTTACTGCTGCAACCACAATCCTATAAAGATTTCAATCAAAATTTGGTCAAAATTTTCTTTTTACTATTACCACTACAACCATTTCTTCATGATTTAATATATATATTAAAAATATTAATAATTTTTTTGATTGCAATAAAAAAAATTAAAGAAGTATATTGAGTAGGTGGTGGATTGTGGTGGCAATAACAAAAAATATAGTGGCATTAGTAATATCATATATATATATATATATATATATATATATAGTTTTTAATATTTTTGATATTTTTTTATTGATTATGTGATAAAATATAAAATATAAGTATTTTTTAAGCTTACTATTATTAATATTATTATTTTTAAATTAAAATTAAAATATAATATTTATTTTATAAGAATTTTAAATAAAATACAGATTTTTTATAAGTACATTATTAAAATAAATACATACAAAAATATATATATATATATATATATATATATAATTTAGTTATATTTTTAAGATCAAAGATTATATTATTATTTAAAGATCTATATATATATATATATATATATTGTAATAATTTTTTTAAAGAAATTATATATAATTTTTGAAAAAATATGAATTATATAAGAAACAAAGATCAATTGAGAGATGTTCCTATGAAATCTTAATTAGATAATTTTATATCTTTGATTACTTTAATCCATTTTATCAAAAGTAAAAGATAAGTATAATATTATTACAAATTAATTATTTCTATATAATTGATATATATTATTAAATTTAAATTTTAAGATAAAATATAATCCAATTAATTCTTATTAACAAACAAATAAATCAAATTAATTGAAAACTACAAACAAACAAATTAAGCCAATATATTCTATAAATACTAAGTAAATTTTACATTTAAAAAAAACTTTTAAAAAAATATTAAAAAAATCTAATCCATTTTATCAAAAGAACTATATCATGGCTATTATAGATCTTTTTATTACACTATTTCAAAATTAGTCAATATAATAATAATCAATTGCTATAAGGTCACAAAAGAAGAAAAATAGGACTTATTTAATAGTTAAGTTATCTATATTGAGATGAAAAATTGAAAGTGATCTAAATAGATATGCATGTAAATTTTTTATTTATTTATAATATTAACAATGTTAAAACTTGATCTTATTTGTATTAAAGATACGAATCTAGTCAAAAATTTAAAATAAATTACATCTATGTATTATTGAAAAAAAAAAAAGTAAGAAAAGAAGATATGGGCATAAGAAAAAAATTTAATAGAAGATTATTATTAAACACAAAAAAGCTAGAGAGACTTGAGATAAGATCAAAACATCAAAAAAACATTGATAAGATTAAGGATAACATTAGTCTTGCATATATACACACTAACTACCAAGATTTAGTATTTGGAATTTAGACACCTAGGTGGATAGGTGAAATAATCCATAATAGGGCATGATCTAATATTTTTGAAATTCTAAAAAATCCTTTATAAAGATTAATTAAAATTTAAATAAGTTAGAATACTAGATGATTTTGATATAATATATATTCTTGTCAAATTTGAATTGAAAAATCTATTTTTTTAATAATCAATTCTCTTTCAAAAAAAAAAAAAAAAAAAAACAAATAAATAAAATCATCTTAAATTATTTATTATTAGATGTTTTTATAATCAAATTTATTTGTGTATTATAATATGGAAAGAAAGAAGAAAAATAAAATTAATCACTAATTTTTTATAGAATGATTACTATTCTATTTAAAAATATATTTATATATAAATTATTATATTTATATTATTTATATATTAACAACCATTATTATATTTAAATTATTATAATAGTCCTTATATTCATAATATTATCTATCAAAGAGATAAGAATATAAAATAAGAGATTTGAACTAGGATAAGGTTTCAAGAAGAAACCAACAAAAACTTGAATTAATCAAATGAGTATACAAACAACACCAAGAAAGATAAGCTAGAACTCTAAAAGATACGTTGTCGAGATTGAAGAACTCTTCAGCCTCGATCCCTATATATATTCATGTCTAAGACGCTTTTTAAGCAGCTTCCACCAAACTAAGAAGCTTCTCGAGCAGCTTCCACCAACTGGGAAGCTTCATGAGCTCTTTCTACTAACTAAGAAACTTCTTGCGCTACTTTCACCAAGTAGGAAGCTTCTCAATTGACTTTCATTAACTCAAAAAGCTTCTAAAATATTCTAGAAGGTCCTGCAAACATTTGAAGTGTATGTTCCTAACATCACCTTCTTTTCTAGCGATGAGTCCTAAGAAGAGTTCGAACTTACTACATACATAAAAAATCAAGAATATGTTGCACTAGTAAAACTATGTATTTTGTTCTCCATTCTTAAATAATGGATTCTATTGGTCCTCAAAGAAATTGCTTATGGCCTTAAGCTAGTACCTTTGTTGTTGAAATATTCCATCCAAAGATCTGATCTTCATTGCAACCTTCAAAACATCTTCTAACAAAATCTCAGGATTAGAAAGATTCACCTTTTTAAGCTCAAACAATATCACTAAAATTCAAGCATTGGAATCAAGACTTATATGGTTGGATCTTACTCCTAATAGCTCCAATCAAGGTTGTACTTGGCATTGAAATGTATTGTCCTCACTTTGCTCAATTGAAGGCTATGAAAATTGCACTGATTTATTTGAAGCTTATGTGGCAAACAAATCTTTTGAGTCTTGTCCTCTTAATACTTGAAGGTTTGACATGGTGATTAATTTATTTCTATCACTCTATTCCATCTTAGAGTAGATAACTACGTACTGATGAAGGCTTTAGTTTAATTCTCCTCCTCTTTATGAATATTCTTTGAATCTAATGTTTACTAAAAAGTTATCATTGAATATGCTTGGATTTGTGGAAATAGGATTGATAAAATTTGTGTTTCTTTTGAGGTGCATTGGCGAGATTTTTTATTGCTTTCTATGTACATTCATTAATATCATAATCTTACTAATGAACAAGATATTCTAATTTGTTCCACCTTCATCATGAATCAAATATCTTTTCAACCTCGTATTTTTTATGGTCTTCAATTTTGATATTAGGTGGCAATTGTTATATTCTTTTTGAAATATGTAATTTTCTATAAGATTCTAAAAGAGAAGTATAAAAAATTACATGGACCTTCATAATAGATGATAATTTCAAGCAATATGCTATTACATTGATTTGCTTCTAGATAGAAAATGGTCCCAATCTTTGATAGTCCAATTTATCACATGGCCACTTGGTTTTGATGTTTTGTTGAAGAAGCTATACCTTATCTCTAATATAAAAAGCAGGCAATTAATTCTTGAATTTATTTGCAGATATCTTGTAAGTATCTTAAATTGCTTGTAATTGAAGCTTGAAGATTGTTTGATATTATGATAGTTGTTTTGTAAATCCTTCAATTGTTGGATTGTTATTCTTTGGCTTATTTCACAAATCAAGCTTTGGATAATATCTATAGTTGGAATAAAATGATGTTTGTTGAATTGAGGCATAAATAATATTATTATATACAAACTCCACTAATAGTAGATTTGAGATCCAATTGTCTTGTTGATAGTTAATGTTGCATCGTAAATATTACTCCAATACTTAATTAACTTGTTCTGTTTGGCTGTTAATTTAAGAATAGAAAGCCGAAGAAAATTTAATGTCCACTTTTAATATTTTAAAAAGATATTTCCAAAACTTAGATATGAATTGGAGTCCTCAATCAAATACGATATCATTTGGTAGGCTATGATATCAATATATATTGTCAAAAAAGAACCTTATTGTTTCTTCACTATATATAATCTTTTTGCAAAGAATAAAATGAGCAATTTTTGTAAGTCGATCAATCACTATAAAGATGCTATCTAATGAATTGGATGGTGATAGATATGTGATGAAATCCATCAAGATAGAGGACCATGACCATCTTAGAATAAGCAAGGGTTGTAAAAGTCTATAAGAGCAATGTTGAGGATTTTTGGACTTTGAATAAATGTTGCAAGAGAGTACAAAGTCCTTCATTGCCTTCTACATTTGAGGCCATTAAAAATCTCGAGAAATAAGTTCTAAGGTCTTATTAAATCCAAAATGATCCACAATTAGAAAGTCATGGTGAGATTGAAGAACACGTAGTCGTGTTGGTTTTTTTGGAATATACAAATGTTCTTTAAAATATAGAAGGTCTTCCTCAAATTTAAACTTATTAGTATTTTTTTTCAAACAATGCTTGATATCAAGGGCCAAAACATCATTAGTGGTTGCAGCACGTATCTCATTGAAGAAATTAGAATCGATAAGCACTAATGTAATAGTGGTACAAAAGTAAAATTGCTTTGATTTCAACAAAGTTGTATATTGTTAATAAAATGCTACCTCTTCTATCCTTGGTACAAGATACAATCTTCTTGATAGAGCATCAAACAATCATTATTGCTTCCCAAGGCAATAAGTGATAACAAAATTAAATTAAGATAGTGACATATTCCATCGAGCTTGGTGGCAATTAAGAATCTGAATTAACATAAAATATTTTAAATTCTTGTGATCTGTATATATAGTCATAAGATGCATTACTCTTTTAAGAAAATGACGCCATTCTTTAAAAGAATCCACAATAGCAAAGAGTTCCTTATCAAAGATTTTATAATTAATTTTGACAATAGAAAACTTTTGATTATAAAATACAATAAGATGGAGTTTTTTTTGTCTATACCCATTTGTAAAAGTATGTCTCCTAGTGCAAAATCTGAAGTATCAGTCTTTATGTAAAATACTTTTATAAAATCTAGATGCATCAATATTGAGGCTATAGTAAATGCCATCTTGAGGTCTTGGAATGCCTTCTCCGCTTAAGGCCCCTATTCTAACTTATCTTTACATGTCAATGAAGTAAGAAGGGTGGAAACTTGAGAGTAATTTTTTATTAAGATTCTATAGAAGTTAACAAATCCAAAGAAACATTGTACATCTCTCACAATTTTGGAATAGTCCATTGTATAATCACCTCTACCTTCTTGGGATCCATTGTCAATCTCATAGTAGATACAATATATTCCAAGAATTCCATCTTAGATTGATAAAATATATATTTCTCTAATTTGGCATACAAACCTATATCTTGCAACTTTTGTAATACCAACTTAATATGCCTCTTATGTTCCTCTAGGTTTTTTGAGTAAATCAAGATGTCTTTAAGATAGATCATTACAAACTTATCCAAGTATTTTTGAAAGATGTTATTCATTAAATGCTAAAAGACAGCAAGTATATTTATTAGTCCAAAGGGCATAATAATATATTCAAAATGTCTATATCTTGTCCAAAATGCGGTCTTCTATTCATCTCCCTCCTTGATGCGTACCAAGTTATATGTTCCACAAAAATCTATCTTAGTATAGATCTTGATTTAGCCGAATTATTCCAAAAGTAGTGAAATTAATGATAGTGGATAACAATTCTTCATTGTTATCTTATTCAATCCTCGATAATCAACGCACATATGCAAGGAGCTGTCTTTCTTCTTTACAAAAAATATAGATGCACTTGTTGGAGACTTTGAATGCTTGATGAAGTTTTTTGTAAGATTTTTATCAATATAATCCTTCAATATCAAAAGCTCATTTTGAGAAAGATTATAGATTGGACCAAAAGGTGATTGTGTTTCTTCCTGAAGATCTATAATACAATCGTATGATTGATGCTTTGGCAATATATCAACATTTTTTTTTGAAAAACATCTTAAAATTTGTTATACTATTCTAGAATATTTGTTAATGAAATCATATCTTCTTTGATTGGATTTGCATAAATAACAAATGATGTATCTTTTTTAGCCGATCTTATAAAAGTCCTTACTCTAACAAATAAAGGTTTACCAATTTGTGGCTTTTTATAAATTTTTTTTGCAAGAATCTCTATTAGAAATGTTACTCTTTGTGACCTCCAATCTATAGATGGATTATGTTTTTTCAACGAAGATAGCGTGAGAATAACAAGATTTAAAGGAGCCGTAATAACGTTAAATATAATTTGGCTTTTACGATCTTTGAATGATACTTCTATAGTCATGGTTTCATGGATTATTATCAGAGGATAAGAATCGTCCATCTATTACCTTTATATGAATAGGTTTGGATTTTTATACTAGAGGAATTTTGTGAAGCTTAGTAAATGCCTCATTTGCAAAACAAGCAAATGCCTTCGAATTTAATAAAGTGGTTGTTTGAAGCTTTTGAGGGCCAAAATACAAAAAGATTGTAAAACAACAAGCAGGTTGAGTAAAAAGAGAAGAATCTGAATAATTTTATAATCTTGGATTGTCTAGCTGCATGGTCTCTATTGTGGCTGAATATTGTCATTTTCCTGAATTATTGCACTTTTAGTTTTGATAGTGTATTGATTTTAATTCTTTGAGCAATTGCCAGTCTTGTGGCCTTTTTCATTACAATACAAGCATAGACCTTCTTCTATCCAACACTTCTTTTTTTGTAGACTAAAAGGTTTAAATCATACTACATCAAGTTACATATCTTCTATTTTTGAGTATGAATTTAAAATGCTTATTGATGTAGCAAGGATGTGTCGGATTATGTGTTGTCTTATTGAAGTCCATCAATATTGATTTTGTCAATGTTAAAATAATCAATTATTACATTTTACAATTTGGCTAATGGCTTCATTAAGCGATTGTGGATCTGGAAGCAACAACAACAAATCCTTCATATCATCTCTTAATTCCTAATAAAATTGGCTCATTAGAGCTTCTTTGTCCTAATTGGTATCGCACACTAATTGCTTAAAATTGGATGTATAGATTAATATAGAGCATGCCCTTTGACATAATGCCCTTAGCTATTGTCTAACAAGCCTTATCATGTTTTCCAAATGCTTCCGCAAATACTTCTATGAAAATTTCAAAGTTACTCAAAATTGGTGATTTTTTTTTCAAACATGGAAGCAAATCATGATAATGCTTATTCTGTAAGTAAGATACTAACCAATCCAACCCGTGATTCTTTTGTCGGATAAATATCAGGTTGTAAGACCATTATTAATCAAATTTGGTTGATAAATCCTTGAAACTTTGAATGGGTATCATCATATTTTTCTAAAAGACTAACTCAAGGCTCCTTACGTTATTGAATAGGTGGATTTTTTTGGCATAGCATAGGTAGTATAGTATCTTCAAGTACAAAAGTTGGAGGTGGATGCAGTTTAGATTGTGGTATCTCGGATGTTGTATTGTTACAAAGTTTTAGAATAACTCCTTCAATCTCCGCAGTCCTAGCAGATAACATAGTAATAGCGTCTAACTTGGACTTGGAAGATTTGGTCATATTAATGTCTTGACTTCCAACCATTCTAAGAAAAAAAAAAAAAAAAAAGAATCTATAAGAAAACAATATTAATTTAGAGGAGAATAATGCGCAACTTCTAAAATGCTTTAAGACCTTCAATAAGAGGGGTAATTTATTCACTCACAAGAAGGACAAAGCTTCAATATTATGATGAAGAAACTATCAATTTATAGGAAGATAATCTGTAACCTCTAAAGCATTGGTATTCCTTTGAACAGAGGGATAATGCACTCTTTAATAAGAAGGATCCAATTTTGATATTGAAGATGAGGCCAATCTCAACAAACTATCAAGAACACAAGAATACAAAGCAAGAGACTTGAACTAAAATAAGGTTTTAAAAAGAATCCAAGAAGAACTTGAATTAACTAGATGAGTATACAAACAATATTAAAAAAGGTGAGCTAGAACTCTGAGAGATGCATTATCAAGACTAAAGAATTCTTCAACTTCAACCCTTATATATATATATATATATATATATATATATATATACATATATATATATATATATATTCATATCCAAGATGCTTCTTGAGTGGCTTCCATCAAATTAAGAAGCTTCTCAAGTAGCTTCCACCAATTGAGAAGCTTCTTGAGCTCCTTCCATTAATTAGGAAGCTTCTTGAGTTCCTTCCACTACCTAAGAAACTTCTTGCGCTACTTTCACCAATTAGGAAGCTTCTCAACCAACTTTTACTAATTCAAAAAGTTTCTAGAATGTTCTAGAAGGTCTTGTGAACATCCGAAGTATATGTCCCTAATGTAATTCTCCCTTTTAGGAAAGAATTCCACAAGGAGTGGTGGTTACATATTAAAAAAGTCTATGATGCATTGCTTTGTATTTGCTACATACTTTGATCTTTGTTCCTTTCAAAGGTAGTTGATTGATCCTCTCAACTATTAATATTTTATACCAAGGCGTGAAAACCACCATGATATTTGATCATTGTTGAGGCTTTTTTAACTTCCTTCAAAAAATACATTTAAAATATCATTAAGAATAGTTCCTACCTCTAAAAGTATCACCAAATATTGGGAGTCTCTTCCAAGGCTATAATATTAAATACGTTGTATCTCGCCATCAATCCAAGAAAAAACATATTATTTTTGAAGATCTCTATTTCCATTTTGTCAACTTAAAGGCTATAATAGTCGTATTATCTCATTTGATAAGTCAATGAATAATAGCTCTTGAGTTGAATTTGTTGGTTGTTGATTCTCTATCTCTCTGGCACTAAAAAATTCAAAAAAATAATAAATAATGATCTAAAATAGAATAAAATCTTTATTAAACTTATTTTATTTTACAACAAAGAATTTTTGACTCTTCATCTTAATTTTAATGGATGTTTTCAATGAAACAAAAATTAAAGATAGTTTTATGTCTACCTTCAATATTTTAAAAAGGATTTTTTAAAATCTTAATACAAATTAGATCCATCTATCTGATATAATATATCAAGGACATGAAAATACAAAACAAAAGATTTGAATTAAAAAAAGATTTCAAAAATAAACCAACAAGGACTTGAATTAATTAGATGAGTACACAAACAATATTAAAAAAAGATGAGCTAGAACTCTAAGAGATGCAATATTGAGATTGAAGAAATCTTCAGTTTCGATTCTAATATATATTTTTATCTAAGAAGCTTCTTGAGTAGCTTCTATTAACTTGGAAGCTTCTCGAGATCCTTCTACTAATTTAAAACCTTTTCAAGCTCCTTCCACTAACTATAAAGCTTCTTAAGTTACTTTCACTAACTAAGAAGCTTCTTGTGAGGTTAAAATTCACTCCTCATCTCAAATTACAAGATGGCCTCACTTAAAAATTGCTTATAATTGGTAGGATGAAGTGAAGGAAATAATTACTAAAAACAATAAGAAGAATAATCCATAAAACAAGTGAAATAAATGATATCAAGCAAATATACAATTCAAATTAAGTTACAATCTGTTTATTATATTTTTATCTAATAAAAAATAAAAAAATAAAAAAATAAAAAATAAAAAATAAATTTTTGAATAGATAATTTTTTCTTTCTAATAATAGAAAAAACATATAAATACAAGTTATTATGAATAAATTATGATAATTCAAAGATAGGAGGTAAATAATAAAAAAATTAAGTAGAAAAGTTTTATCTCAAGGATAACTTGTTTAAAAGATCATGAGTTCGAACCTCACCAAGGCTCATAAGTAGTGTATATAGGTGTCCTAGAGAGGCCAGAAAGCCTTAGTCTTATCCTCCTATCTACATCCAAGGTGTCACAATCCATATAAGACTTGTGCACCTCCCTTCCTACAAGGACTATACTAGCTGTTGGTCCTCCTATTATCTATTAGTGAAATTTATTTTTTTACATTTTTGACTTCACCATGGTATTTAAAAACACCCAATTAGCCTAAGAACCATGTATGGCTTTCAAATCTTGCTCCATTTCTTCATAACGGCTTCCAAGGTGGTAAAATTAATTTTTACCAAAATCTTCAAAATTATTCTAAAAATTTCTAAAAATTTCTAAATAAATTCTAAATAAATTCTAAAAATATCTATAATATTTTTAAAATAATAATATCAATTTAAAACTATTTTATTATATCTTGGTGATTTTTTATGATAATAAAATCAATTTAAATCAACCTAAAATCCTATTTTCTATATAAATAATTATAAAAACATGAGGTTTTTTTTTCATGCTTCTTTTATCTATTAAGTAGTATTGATATATTTTTAATAAGTGATATATATATAAATAAAAGGCCAATATAGACATTGGTCTCAATAAATAAGTACTAATTCTTTTAATTAAGAAAAAATACTAAAATTATTAAAATAATTGCCTCCAAGACTCAATAAGACTTCAATTTTATGACTTTTTTCTAATAAGGCTCTTGTAACTTATAAACTCTTCTAAATTCTAATAAATACTTAAATAATCAAATAAAGTCTGTAGTATTAATATTTTGATATTTAAATAACTTAAAACTATGATTTTAACTAATCTACCAATTAAGATTCATTAGTGGGACTCATACTTCTTTAGCAACTTTCACTAGCTTGGAAGCTTTTACAATATTCTAAAAGGTTTTGTAAACTTCTGAAGTATATGTCCCTAATATCACCTCTTTTTTTAGTGAAAAATTTCAAGAGAAGCTCATACCTTTGGAAATCTTTTTACATGTACAAAAAATCAAGAATATACTATATTAATAAAATTATGTATTCTATTCTCTATTCTTGGATAATAGGTTTTATTGGTCTTTGAAAAAATCACTTATAGCTTGAGTTAGTACCTCCATTGTTGAAACATCCCATCTAAGGATTTGATCTTCATTACGATCTTCAAAACATTCTCAAAAGAAAATTTCAAGCTTAAGAGGATTTATCTTTTTAAGCTCAAGCAATATTACTAAAACTCGAGTATTAAAATTGAGACTTGCATGATTAGGTATTGCTTCTAGTAACTCCAACCATGCTTGTACTTGGTGCTGAAATGTATCGTCCTCACTTTGCTAAATTGAAGGTTGTAAAAATTGCACTAGTTTGTTTGAAATTTACATAGCAAGTGAATCTTTTGAATTTTGTTCTATTAGATCTCTCAACACTTAAAGATTGGATATGGTGACTAACTTGCTTCTATCACTCTATTCTATCTTAGGATAAATGACTATATATTAATAAAGGCTTTAGTTTAATTTTTCCTCTTTTATAGCTATTTCTCAAATCCAATCTTTATCAAAAAGTTATCATCAAATACGTTTGGATTTCTAGAAACAGAGTGAATGAAATTCTTATATCTTTTGAGGTGTATTGGCAAGATTTTTGATTGATTTCTATGTACGCTCATTGATATCATAATTATTCTAATGAACAAGATATTTTAATTTGTTCTACCTTCATTATAAATCCAACAGCTTTTTGATCTTGTATTTTTTATAATTTTTGATTTTGATACTAAGTAGCAATTTTTATATTTATTTTGAAATGTGTGATTTTTTATAAGGCTTCAAAAGAGAAAAAAATTCAATGTACCTTTATAAAAGATGGTATTTCTAAGCAATATACCATTAGATTAATTTGATTTTAGATAAAAAATGGTCCTAACTTCTAATAGTCTAACTTATTACATAGTTGTTTGATCTTAATATTTTGTCAAAAAAGCCATATTTTATCTTGAATATGAAAAGGAGATAGCTGATTACTAATTTTATCTATAGATGCCTTATAAGCATCTTGAATTTTTTGCAATTGAAGCTTCAAGATTGTTTGATATTTCAATAGATGCTTTGCAAATCCTTCAGCTATTAGATTATTGTTCTTTGACATACTCTATAGATCAAGCTTTGGATAATATTTATAGTTGGAATAAAATAATATTTATTATATTAAGGTATGAATAATATCATTATATATAAAATCTACTAACAATAGATATAAAATCCAATTGTCTTATTGATAGTTGATATTGCATTGTAAACATTGTTCTAAAATTTAGTTTGGTCGTCAATTTGAAGATAGAAAGCCAAAGAAAGTTTAATATCTACCTTTAATATTTCAAAGAAGCATCTCTAAAATTTAGATATAAATTGGAATCCTTGATCGGATATGATATCATCTGTTAAGCCATGATATTAATATATATTATCAAAAAAGAGCCTTATCATTTCTTCATTAGAAGTAGTCTTCTTATAAGGAATAAAATGAGCTATCTTTATGAATCAATCAACCACCACAAGGATTCTGTCCAATAAATTAGATGGCAATAGATCCATGATAAAATCCATCAAGATAAAAGACCATGATCATTTTAAAATAAGCAAGTACTGTAAAAATCTATTAGGGCAATGTTGAGGATTCTTAAACCTTTAGCAAATGTTACAAGAAAGCATAAAGTCTTTCATAGCCTTCTACATTTGAGGCCACCAAAAATCTTGAGAAATAAGTTTTAAGGTCTTGTTAAATCCAAAGTAACGCGTAATTGGAAAGTCATGGTGAGATTGAAGAATATGCAATTGTATTGGTTCTTCTAGGATATATAAATATTTTTCAAAATATAAAAGGTCTTCTTCAAGCTTGAACTTATCAATATTTTTATCGAGGTGATACTTGATATCAAAGGCTAAAGTGTCATTAATAATTATAGCATGCAACTCATCAAGGAAATTAGAATCAATAGACGTCAATGTAATAGTGGTGTAAAGGAAAAATTGCTTTGGCTTCAAGAAAATTACATATTATTGATTAAATATTGCCTCTCTCATTCTTGGTATAAGATATAGTTTTTTTGATAATGCATTGGACAATCCTTGTTGCTTCTTAGGTTGATAAGTGATAATAAAGTTAAATCAAGATAATGACATATTCCATCAAGCTTAACAATAATTAAGAATCTAAGTTGATATAAAATATTTCAAATTCTTGTGATCTCTGTATATAATCAAGAGATGCATTATTCTTTCAAGAAAATGATGCCATTTTTAAAAATAATCCACAATAGCAAAAAACTCTTTATTGTAGATTTCATAATTAATTTTGGTAGTAAAAAACTTTCAAGAATAAAATACAACTAAATAGAATTTATTATCTATACTCATTTGTGAAAGTATGACCTTTAGTGGAAAATTTGAAGCATCAATTTTTATGTAGAATGCTTTTATAAAGTCTAAATGCAACAAAATTAAAGCTATAGTGAACATTGTCTTAAGGTCTTAAAATATCTTTTCCACTTAAAGTTTCCATTCAAACTTGTCTTTGTATGTCAATTCAGTAAGAGAGGCAATAATTTGAGAATAATTTTTGATAAAAATCCAATAGAAATTAGAAAATCCAAAAAAATATATTACATCTCTTATAGTCTTCAGAATGGCCTATTGTATAACCGCTTCACCAATAGATATAATGTATAAAAAATTCCCATCTTTGGTTGATAAAATACATGTTTTTCTAGCTTGGCATATAGATGTGCATCTTATAGCTTTTATAATACCAACTTTATATGCTCCTTATATTCATCTAGATTTTTTGAGTAGATCAAGATATCATTAAAATAAATCATCATAAATTTGTCTAGATATTCTTGAAAGATGTTATTCATTAAATGTTAAAAGATAGTGAGTGCATTTGTTAATCTAAAGAGCATGATATTATATTCAAAATATCCATATCTTGTCTAAAATATAATCTTTTATTTATTTATTTATTTTGATCCATATACATATAGTATACAATTTTATATGGATCAAGATGATTATATTCTTTTCTAAAAATCTATAGCACAATTGTATGGTTAATGCTCTAGTAATATATCAATATTCTTCTTTTGGAAAACATCTTAAAATTTGTTATATTGCTCTAGAATAATTGCCAATAAAGTCATATCTTCTTTAATTGGAGTGACATAAATAACAAATGGTGTAAGTTCTTTGGCCAATTTTATAAAAGCCCTTGCTCTAACAAATAAAGGCTTACCAACTTGTGACTTTTTACAAAATTTTCTTATAGGAATTTCTATCATAAATGTCATTCTTCATGACCTCTAATTTATAGATGGATTATATTTTTTCAATCACAAAGTTTGAGAATAATAGGATTTGAAGGAGTCATAATAATATAAAATATAATTTGGTCCCTATGATATTCAAATGACACTTATATAGGCATTGTTTTATATGTGACACTACCAAAGAATAAGGGTTGTCCATCTATTACTTCTACATGAATAGATTTGGATTTCTATATTAAAAGAATTTTATAAAGCTTAACAAACACATCATCTAAGAAACAAGTGGATGCCCTTGAATCCAATAAGGCAATTGCCTAAAGCTTTTGAAGACCAAAATACAAAAAAAAATATAAAACAACAAGCATGTTGAGCAGAAAAAAGTGGAACTTGAATAATTTTATAATGTTGAGTTGTCCAACCGTATGGTCCTTATTATGGCTGAATATCTCTATTTTTTTAAACAATTATATTCCTGATTTTGATAATACTTCAATTTTATTTTTTCAAACAATCACCAATCTTGTGGCTTTCTTTATTATAATATAAGCATAGATCTTCTTCCATTTGACACTTCTATTTTTATAAACTAAGATATTTAAAATATATTGCATCAAGCTATATATCTTTTATTTTTGAATGTGAATTCAAAATACTTGCCAATATGGCAAAAGTGTGTCAGATTGCATATTATCTTGCTAAAATCCATGAATATTGATCTTAATGATATTAGAATAGTTGATTATCATATTTTATGGCTTGGCTAATGGCTTCATTGAGCAATTCTAAATTTGAAAGTAATAATAACAAATCTTTCATATTATCTTTTAATCTCTAATAGAATTGACTTATTAAGGCTTCTTCATCTCAATTGATATTGTATGCTAGTTGCCTAAAATTGGATGCATAAATTGATACAAAGCATGCCTTTTATTGCAATGTTCATATCTTGGCTCTTGTCCAACAAGCCTTGTTATGTTCTCTAAATTTTTCTACAAATGCTTCTATAAAAACTTCAAAGTTGATTAAAATTGCGATCTCTTTTCAAACAAGGTAGCAAACCATGATAATACTTGCCTCATAAGCAAGGTGCCAACCAATCCAACCTATGCTTCTTCTATTAGATAAGTATTACATTGTAGAACCGTTATAAATTAAATTTGGTTGACAAACCTTCGGAACTTTGAACATGTATTATCATATTTCTTTGGAAGACCAACTTGAGGCTCTTTATCTTATTAAACATATAGATTTCTTTGGTACAACATAGATAGTATTACATCCTCAAATGCAAAAGTTGAAGGTGGATGCACTCTAAATTGTGGTATTTCAAATGTTGTCTCGTTATGAAGTTTTACAATAATCCCTTCAATCTTTGCAATTCTAATAGATAAAGTAATAAGAGCACTTATAATGGTGTTTAACTTGAACTCAAAAAATTTGCTCATACTAATGTTTTAACTTCAAGCCATTCTAAGAAAAAAAAAAATGAATCTATAAGTAGACAATATCAGTTTAGAAGAGGGTAATTTGCAACTTCTAAAATGCTTTAAGACCTTCAAGGAGAGGGGTGATCTATTTTCTCATAAAAAAGATAAAGCTCCAATATTATTATTAAAAAAATATCAATTTAAAAGAAGGTAATCTGTAACCTCTAAAGTGGTGGTATACCTTCAAGAAGAGAGGTAATCCACTCTCTAATAAGAAGGATCTAACTCTAATATTTAAGATGAAAGCAATCTCAACAAACTATCAAAGACAAAAGAATATAAAATAAGAGATTTGAATTAAAAAAAAATTTAAAAAAGAAACTAACAAGGACTCAAATTAATTAGATGAGTATACAAATGACATAAAGAAAGATGAGTTGGAATTCTAAAAGATGTGTTGTTGAGACTATAGAACTTTTTAGCCTTGATTCCAATATATATTCTTATCTAAAAAGCTTCTGAAGCAGCTTCTGCTAACTTGAAAGCTTTTTGAGCTTCTTCTACTAACTATAAAGCTTCTTGAACTACTTCTACTAAATAAGAAGCTTCTTAAGAGACTTTCACTAATTTAGAAGCTTTTAGAATGTTCTAGAAGATTTTTTAAACTTCCAAAGTATATATTCCTAAAATAATATTTTTTCATAATCCATGATATCAATAGATGTTAAAAAAGAGTTTAGTTATTTTTTTATATATAATAGATTTTATACACAGAATAAAATATGTCATCTTGATAAAATAATCTGTAATCAAAAATATAAAATCATATGAATTTGAATTTAGAAGATCCGTGATAAAATACATAGAAACAAAAGATCAAGGTTGTTTTGATATATATAATATTTGGAGAAGTCGGTAAGATTGATGACGAGGAGTTTTTAATCTTGAACAAATATCACATGATTGTATAAATTCTTTAATAACCTTCTACATTTGAGACCACCAAAAACCTTTTGATATTAGCTCCAAAGTCTTGTTGTATCTAAAATATCTTGCTGTAAGAAAGTTGTAACAAACTTCAAAGGTATGCAGTCATACTTCACATTCTAGAATTTTTAAGTATCTTTCAAAATAAAGTAGATTGTCCTTGAACTCAAACTTTGAAGTATCATAAGATTTAAAAGAATTATTCTCAATATCATAAATAAAAAGATTTAAGGATATATTTAATTGAACTTACTTAAGAAAAGTTGAATCAAAAATCAATGTTGATTTTATTGTTTAAAAATAAAATTACTATGGCTTCTAGAGGATCATTTTTTATTGATCAAAAGTTACATTTTCTTCTTTTGGTGCAATATAAAAACATTTGAAAAGGACATTAGACAAACTTTGCTATTTTTTGGCGAATAAGTGATAATGAACTTGAATTTTAACAAAGATATGCTCCAACAAGCCTGACAATAATTCAATATATATATTGACATGAAGTATTCAAAATTCTTGTAATCTATATTCATAGTGACTGGACTAGAAGTACCTTCTAAATAATAATACCATTCTTGAAAAGAATCCACAATTATAAAATATTTATTATTATAGATTTTGTAGTTGATCTTTGTTGTTGAAATTTTTTTGGACTAGAAAGCTACTAGGTGTCACGGACATAAGATTTACTCCAGTAAATTATCTAAGTAATAATAGACCAATAGAAATAAGTAAAATAAGTTGATTTGATAATATCTGATAGAAAAGCTTCCTAGAAGCTTCATAGACGCGAAATCACCTTTTTACATGTCTATAGGTGATTGGTAGGTTAGAAACTTGGTCAACAAGATAGCCACATGGCGCACATGTTGGTAGCTTGTAGAACAAGCTAGCCATGTGTCACACATGTTGGTAGCTTGTGGAACAAGCCAAGTACGTGGCGCACATGTGATAAACTTGTCGTACAAGTTTGACACGTGTCTTGCAAATTAGACACATGTATGAGGTCCTATAGAATACCGCCAGGTAGCTCTTAGTTAGATAGTATTTATAGAAGCAAGAGTGAAGCCCTCTTCACTCTTGTCAACTCCTTACTTGATCCTAGTCTAGTTTCAAGAGTCTTCATGTTTCCAGTCTTTGGCAATAGCCATTTCAATTTTCTTTTGAATATACATACTTTCTTATTTTATTTTATGACTTTACTTTGACACAATTTTCATTAGATTATACATCTTTTTCTAGTTCATGTCCTTGATATTAGGTGGAGTTTATCATCTACTCTCATTTGTGACAATACCACACTCAAAGCAAAATCTAATGTGTTTATTTTTATAAAAAATATCTTAAAAAAATTGATATGATACAAAATTGGTACAAAAATAAAATTTGTTTTTAAAGCTTTAAACAATGCTTTTATTTCTTTATTCCACTTGAGTTTGTCTTTACAAGTTAAGCATGTTGGTGGAATTGTAATTTGAAAAAAAAAATTCGATTATGATTTGGTAGAAATCAGCATATTTTAAAAAGCCTTATACATCTCTTATTATTTTTAAAATCTTCTAATTTATGATTGTTTGGATTTTCTTAGGATCTATCATGAGACCATCATTTGAAATGATATATCCTAAGAAGTCAACTTGAATAGTGTGAAATACATACTTTTCTATCTTGGCATACAATTTTATATTTGTAAGTTTTTATAATATAAGGCAAATATATAATTCATACTCTTCTATATTTTTAGAATAGATTAAAATGACAACTAGATAACAAACAAAAAAATTATCTAAAAACTCACAAAAAATATCATTTATGAAATGTTAAAAAGCAACTAGTGCATTTGTGAGTTCAAAAGACATAACATTATATTCAAAGTATCTATATCTTATTCAAAATACAATCTTTCCTTCATCTCGTTCTTTGATGTGGACCAAGTTGTATGCTCTTCGTAGAATTATTTTTTTATAGATCTTAAATTTAATTCAATTGATCAAGAAGATTAGATATCAAAAATAGAGAGTATTTATTTTTAATGATAATCTTGTTGAGCCTTTGATAATTTACATATATTTTTAGTAATCCATCTTTTTTCTTCACAAATAAGATAGGAGCTTCTGCTAAAAATTTTGAATGGCATATGATACTCTTGGCCAAATTTTCATTAATATATTTCTTGAGTTCAATCAACTTATTTTTTTGATAAACTGTAGATTGGTCTAAATAAAGGCTGATTTTTCTCTTTGAGATTGAACAATCATATAAACAATGCTTCAAAAAAATATGTGCATTCTTTTTTTCAAAAATATCTTGATAATCTTGATATTGATTTGAAATACCACTTAAAATCTTTCTACTATCAAAAACACGTGTAGCATAAATAATAAAAGGTGATCTTTTTTTTGCTGCACACATAAAAGCTTTTGCACCTATAAGTACAAATTTTATTATACTAAATTTATAGCTTTTTATTTTGTTAATAATACTCTAAGAAAAGTCTTTCCAGTCTATTTGAGGATTATATTTTTTTTAGCCATAATAAATCTAAAATGATTGGATTAGAGAGAGATTTAATTATATTAAAGATTATATAATTATTATAACTATCTATTATTATATTTATAAGAAATATTTTATAAATAACATCTTTTAAAGACAACAAATGACCATCTATGACTTCTACATATATGGGTTTAGTTTTTTGTATTAAAAATATTCTATGACTTTTAACAAACTCTTCATCTAAAAAACTTCTTGAGACTTTTAAATCTAATAAGATAGAAGCTTTGTAATTTTTAGGTCCCAAACACACATCTATTATAAAACAAAGAGAGGGTTCTGAAGAGAAAATAAGATCTTTATTAGAAATTGTACAAGATTTCAATTACATGGTCCCAATTGTGTTGGACAAATTTGTTTCCCGACATATTATCTTCTTTGACAATTATACTCTTTATTTTGTAGTTGCATCATTTTTTTTGGACAATATTGAGTAGTATATTTAGGTTCTCTATAATATAAATACAATCCTTTTTGACAACAACGAGTCTTTTTTTTGTTTAGTAAGAGGTTTAAAACATACTACATCAATTTTAATGTCTTCTACTTTCAAATATATGTATTGAAAAGACGTTGGTATTGCCATTGAATTATAATAACATTGAAACTCCCTTGTACGACTTTCAGATTAAAATTCAAAAAGTCAATTGTAACACTTCATAACTAAGTCAATTGTTTGACTCAATGTCTAAGGATTGGATAAAGTTGAACATTAATTTTTTAATTTCATATTATAATCCTTAGAAGAATTGGCTAATATGTGTAGCATCATTTCACTTGATATTAATTGCTAATTATCAAAATTGTGAAGCATATAATATTATGATTGATTGTCTTGTCTTAAGATATAAATCTTGTTGGTTACAACACAAATTACATCATATTCACCGTACATAGATCAAAACTTTGATAAAAATGATTCTAAATTATCCAATATTAGATCATGTTGTTTAAAAAAAGATGAAAATCACGATAAAGCAAAATTTGAAAGTAGTATTTTAATAAATCTAACTTGAGACCATTGAGCTAAATGACTTTGAAGTTGAAGTTCAATCTTTAGTTGTACCTAATTGATGAATTTTGAAACTTAAATCTTGTGCCATCAAGCTTTTTAAAAAAATTAATTTTTGATTTCTTGATACTTGAATAGTGTTCTATCATAGGTGTAGTAGTATGGCTTGGTATAAATATTGAAGGAGTTCTAATCATCTCTATATCTTTACTTCTTACTAATCTAATTGCTCCTTGTGGTGGTAAATTGAGTTGATGCATTGCAAGCATTAATTTTTTCATTTACTCTAGTATTTTTACTATTATACTCTTCATTTCAACAAGCTCAGCCATAATAATACAATAGAAAAGAAGATGTCTATTTTCACTTAAGAAATATAAAATAAAACATTCAAGAAAAAAAATAAAAAAAATAGAAACAATATTAGTTTAAAAGTAGGTAATATATAACTTCTAATATCCTTATATCTTATCAAGAAAAAAAAATAATCTATTTTTAATTAAAAAAAGACAAAGCTCTGATGTTGTATGTACACTCTTGTCAATCTGTCAAGGACATGAACTAAAAGAAGATGTATAAATCAGTGAAATCTATATAAAAAAAAAATGACAAAATTAAAAAAAAAAAAATCTATATATATTCAAAAGAAATTGGAATAGCTATTGCCAAAGTCTAGAAAATTCAAAGACTCATGAATTAGACTAGAAGCAAGAAAAAAATTTATAAGAGTGAAGAAGGTTTTATTCTTATCTCTATATATATTATCTATCTAAAAGCTATATGGGAGCATTCTATAAGACCTCCAACATATGTCCAATTTGTAAATTATGTATCAAACTTGCAAGACAAGTTTTTTATATATGTGCCATGTACTAAGCTTGTTTCATAAGCTACCAATATATATAACATGTGGCTAACTTGTTGGCCAAGTTTTTAACCTATTAATCACCTATAGACATGTATAGAGATGAAATTGTACCTACAAAGCTTCTAAAAAACTTTTCTATACGATATTATTAGATTAATCTACTTTTATCTATTTCTATTTATCTATATTATCTAGATAACTATTAGAGTAGATCTTATGTCCGTGACAATTATCAAACTTATGAAAACTATATTTGTACTTAAGTTGCTATAAGAAAGGAAGAAGAAAAAAAAGAAAGAAAGAAAAAGAAAAAGAAAAAGAAAAAACAAACAAACAAACAAACAACAATAACAACAACAACAATAATATTGATTTTTTATTATTACAAGTAAAATAAGTTATGGCATATTTTTTTAATCTACTTATTTTTATTTTAAGATTTTTATTTATTTTAAAGAATATTTTATTAATATAATAATATTAATAATGATAATAATAATAAATATATATTTATTTTATTAATATAATAGTATTAATAATGATAATAATAATAAATATATACTTATTTTATTAATATAATATATCAAAAAAATATGATTTGAGGATTTAAATAAAAATTGGTGATTTTTAAAATAACTAATGATAATTAGAATTAATAAAATTTTAAAATTACTATAAAAATATATTTTTATTTTATATATAAATAATAAAGATAATTTAATAATTAAAAAATATATAAACATCTATGTAATTTATTATTATTATACATATCAAAGATTAGGTGCCAATATAATAGTGGCGCAAAGGTGAAATTGCTTTGGCTTCAATAAAATTATATATTATTGATCAAACGCTACTTCTTTTGTCTTTGGTACAAGAGATGATTTTTTTAATAAAGCATCAGACAATCCTTGTTATTTTCTAAGTTGATAAATAATAACAAAGTTAAATTGAGATAACGACATATTCCATCAAATTTGGCAGTACTTAAGAATTCAAGATGACATAAAATATTCCAAATTTTTGTGATTTGTATATATTGTCACAAGATGTATTGCTCCTTCAAAAAAATGATGTCATTCTTGAAAAGAATCTATAATAGGAAGAAGCTTCTTATTATAGATTTCATAATTAATTTTGGTAGTAAATTTTTTTTGAGAATAAAATACAACAAGATGGAATTTATTGTCTATACTCATTTGTGAAAGTATAGCCTTTAGTGCAAAATCTGAAGCATTAGTTTCTATGTAAAATGCTTTTATAAAGTCTAGATGCACCAAGATTGAGATTGAGATAAATACCATCTTGAGGTCTTGGAATGTCTTTTTTGCTTGAAGATTCCATTCTAACTTATCTTTACATGTCAACTGAGTAAGAAGAGTGGCAACTTGAGAGTAATTTTTAATAAAGATTTGATAGAAGTTAGTAAATTCAAAAAAATATTATACATCTTTCATAGTCTTTAGAATGCCCATTGCATAACTACCTCTATTTTCTTGAGATCCATCATTAAATCTATCTTAGTATAGATCTTGGCTTAGCCAAGTTGTTCCAAAAGTCCTAAAATTAACGATAGTGGATAATGATTCTTCACTGTTATCTTATTCAATTCCTGATAATCAACATACATACGCAAGGAACCATCCTTCTTCTTTATAAAAAATATAGGTGTACCTGCTGGAGATTTTGAATGCTTAATGAAGTTCTTTGCAAGGTTTTTATCAATATAATCCTTTAATGCTAAAAGTTCATTTTGAAAAAGATTATAGACTACACCAAAAGATGATTACATTCTTTCTTGAAGATCTATGGCACAATAGTATGGTTGGTGCTCTAGTAATATATTAGTATTTTGTTTCTAAAAAACATCTTGAAATTTGTTATACTGCTGTGGAATACTTGCCAATGGAGTCATATCTTCTTTAGCTGGAATGGCATAAATAACAAATAATATACCTTCTTTGGCCAATCTTATAAAAGACTTTGCTCCAACAAATAAGAGCTTACTAACTTGTGACTTTTTATAAAGTTTTTTTGTAGGAATTTCTATCAAAAATGTTATTCTTTGTGACCTCCAATCTATAGATGGATTATGCTTTTCTAATCAAGAAAGTTTGAGAATAATAGGATTTGAAGGAATCCTAATAACATTGAATACAATATAGCTACTATGATCTTTAAACAACACTTTTATAGGTATGGTTTCATGGGTGATAATATAAAAGAATAAAGATCATCCATCTATTAGTTTTATATGAATAGGTTTAGATTTTTATACTAGAAGAGTTTTATAAAGCTTAGTGAATGCCTCATCTATAAAATAAGTGGATGCCTTCAAATCCAACAAGGCGATTGTCTAAAGCTTTTGAGGGCCAAAACACAAAGAAATTATAAAATAATAAGGAAATTAAGCAAAAAGAAAAGAACCTGAATAATTTTGTAATGTTGGATTACCCAACCGTATAATCTATTGTAGCTAAACATCTTGATTTTTTTGAATAATTATATTTCTGGTTTTGATAATGTGTTGATTTTGTTTCTTCAGATAGTTGCCAACCTTGTGGCCTTCCTCACCACAATATAAGCATAGACTTTCTTCCATCTGACATTTTTTTTTTTTTTTTTTTTTTTTTTTTTGTAGACTAAAAGGTTTAAAACGTACTATATTAAGTTACATATCTTCTACTTCTGAATGTAAATTTAGAATGCTTATCAATATAGCAAGAGTATGTCATATTATGTGTTGTTTTATTAAAGTCATGAATGTTGGTCTTGACTACGTTAGAATAATTCATTATTACATTTTATGGCTTGGATAATGGCTTCATTGAGCAATTGTGGATTTGGAAGTGATAATAACAAATCCTTCACATCATCTTTTAGTCTCCAATAGAATTGATTCATTAAGGCTTCTTTGTTCAAATTAATATTGCATCCTAGTTGCCTAAAATTGGATGTATAAATTAATATAGAGTGTGCCTTTTGATGCAATATTCAGATCTTAGCTATTGCCTAATGAGCCTTGCTATGTCTTCCAAATGCTTTTGCAAATACTTCCATAAAAACTTCAAAGTTGCTTAAAATAATGATCTCTTTTCAAAAAAAGAAGCAAACCATGATAATGCTTGTCCAGTAAGCAAGGTGCCAACCAATCCAACCCATGATTCTTTTCTTGGATAAGTATTAGATTGTAGAACCGTTATCAATCAAATTTGGTTGATAAATCCTTAGAACTTTGAACATGTACCATCATATTTCTCTAAAAGACTAACTTGAGGCTCTTTATGTTATTGAACATGTGAATTTCTTTGATACAATATAGGTAGTACTACATCTTCAAGCATAGAAGTTAGAAGTGTGTGTAGTCTAGATTGTGGTATTCCAAATATTACATCGTTATGAAGTTTTGTAACAATTTCTTTAATCTCCATAATCCTAGCAGATAACGTATTAAGAATACTTATAATGGCATCTAATTTGGACTTAGAAGATTTGATCATACTAATATCTTGACCTCTAGCCATTTTAAAAGAAAAAAGAAATGAATCTATAAAAAGACAATATCAGTTTAGAAGAGGATAATCTGCGACCTCTAAAATGCTTTAAAACCTTCAAGAAGAGGGGTGATCCATTCTTTCATCAAAGGAATAAAGCTCCAATATTGTGATAAATAAGATATCAATTTAAAAGAAGATATTCTACAACCTTTAAAGCGCTAATATATCTTTAAGAAGAAAGATAATCCACTCTTTAACAAGAAGGATCCAACTCTAATATTTAAGTTGAGGGTAGTCTCAACAAATTATTAAGGACATAAGAATACAGAGTAAGAGATTTGAACTAGAATAATGTTTCAAAAAGAAACCAACAAGAATTTGAATTAACTAGATGAGTATATGAACAACATCAAAAAAGATGAGCTAGAATTCCAAGAAATGCATTGTTGAGATTGAAGAACTCTTCAGCCTTCACTTTCATATATATCCTTATTTAGAACGCTTCTTGAGTGGCTTTCATCAAACTAAGAAGCTATTTGAGTAGCTTCTACCAACTAGAAAGCTTTTCAAGGTCTTTCTACCAACTTGGAAGCTTCTCAAGCTCCTTCTACTAACTATGAAGCTTTTCGAGCTACTCTCACCAACTAAGAAGCTTCTCAACTGACTTTCACTAGTTCAAAAATCTTTAGAATATTTAAGAAGGCTGTGTGAATCTCTGAAGTGTATGTCCCTAACAATATATATTCTGATTATTGAATTGAAAAATATAATTTAAAAAAAAATACAACCAAAAGAAGATTAAAGATTATTAAAAACTTAATTATCTTTTTAAAAGGAGACCTTATCTCAATAACTTAATTTATATTATGAAAAAAATAAAATATTAAAATAGATAAAATATATTTAATTATATATAAATAGTAAAGATAATTATTTATTTATTTATTTATTATATTTTATAATAATAAAAGACCAATTATTTTTTAAGTGAAAGATGACTAATATGGTTTGATACAAGTAGTTCCTATTATGTTTTAGAGGTGCTAGAAGAAGAAGTGTGAGAATTGATATCAAGACACTCTTTGAAAGAAAAATGTGTGACATTCTCCAAATTTTGAAATCTATTTTTTTTCATCTTTTGTTTTGAAGAAACTTGCAAGAAAAATGATAAAAAAAAAATAATGAATATAGGATCTGCAAAGCATCCAAATTTTGAGTTTTAGCAAGGTTTTTATCATTATAATCAACAATATATTTTATCAACAAATTTAATTTAAAATAATTTAAGTAGAAAATTCCATTCTTTATGAAGCAATTTTTGTTTTTTTAATTTAATTATGTTTTGGCAATGTGACCCTTCTTATAGACCTATTTTGATATTACTGAGATGAAGTTTAATCCCTGAGTTTATAACCATGGACATGTGACCACATTAGTATATTTTGATAATAAACCAAGTGCTTCCAAAAGAAATGTATATGGAAGGAGGGGGAACATTCCAATACCACTTGCCTAGATACAACACAAGACAAAAGAAACAAAATAATAAAAAAAATACTGTGCTGCTTAAAAGTTCAAGTTGTTTCAATGCTACCTTTTAGCAAAAAGAACGGTGCTTTTGGCCAAATGGGAATCCATGCATGTCCAGACTTCATATAAGCAGAATCTCCACCCTTGGTTCCCTTGCCTCAAAATGACGTGGAGCTCAGTGACTGGCTTTCACCCTTCCACTCTCCCCAGGTGGCAAGTGGCCTGATACAACTTCTAAATATAGCCCGAAGCGACGTGGAGTCGTTGAATCTGATTCCTCATCCATATCACAAATAAAAAGATGACTGAAATTGATTGAAAAGCTGGAGATATTTTTAAATTTTTTCTTTGTGTAAACATTACAAACCCAGCAACTCTGGTATATAACTCGTCTAATAGCTCAACCCTGATGAATCTTCCCAAGATCTATGAATATCTATTTAAAATTCGTACCTGCAACAGGAATGCTAAATTTAATATTTACATTCATCCATTACGAGGACAGAGAGTATCACCCTTCTACTTACTCCTCATCGTTACGATTCCCTCGAGGTGTGAAAGGGGAGGATCAGTGCACAGTCAGCATGCCTCAACAACAGGATAAGACATAGTAATAGAAGCAAGCCGCTGAAGTGGTCGCTTGACACGTAGCGACATGTGGCCCCTAACGTGGTTGGCTGTGGTAATCTCCACACCGAGGGGGGATCCGATGCTACGGCTCGGAGCCAAGTGAGCGTAAAATACTGGTACTACTCGGCCTACGGTAATAGGGCGAGAGCGTGGAAAAAGCGCGACTGCTCCTGCGAGATCTGTCCGTCGGCTTCCCAGGCTATGGCTACGAGCGCTTCCATGGCCATGGAGGTGGTGGCGTCTGCTCCAAATCTGCGTCTCCGATTTGTCCCCGAGTTCTGTTTCGATTCATTCTCCCTGCCGGAGTACCACGCACGCCATCGCTCCATCACCTCGCTTTCCAGCGAACCACCGCGCGATTCCGTCCGTTGTGCGACCGCAATTTCGGTCTTCCGGGGCGCGACCGACGCCACTGTTGAAAGCCCGTGGGCCGGTTTGTGAGAGCCAGTGATGTTCGCCCCTGAATCGTGAGAAATTTTGGTAGCATAAATGCACTTTGCATCTCGGGCACTGAGAATCTGTTATCTCTCGGATGGGACGTTCTTGAATCTGTGAATCTGTCTCTTGTTTCGGTGCGACTTGTGGTTGGAGTGGAGTTGAGAGACTCAGTCGGAAGTCCGCACCCTTTCGTGATTCTTGTTTCCGTGGGTCTTTGGCTTGTGATAGCTACTGGTGAGACGTTTGGTTTCGATCATCTGGAGGAAGATCGTGGAGGCGATTTCAAGCGTAGGCAGGAATTCGCGCTGAGATTCGTCTTGGAGCTTAGCGATCAGGGATTTGCTTTAATCACTTGATTGTACATAAGGAGTGTTATGTGACGTCCCGTCGTGCAATTAATACAATTTATATATAAAACTTGTCAACGCTTCTCTCTATTGTACATAAAAGAGTTGCGTCTGAAGAAGATTAAATTTGTCGAAATCTCTTGTCCCGGAGGTTATTGTACGGGCTCAACTCGTGAATAATTCTTCTTGTGAACCAGCTTTACAGTTGTGCAGCTCTTCTTCACTACGCTGTGATTTTTTTTTGTAAAGATTCTTCAATCTCTGCGTAGCCATGGAAGTCCTAGCAAGCGCAGTGACCATGCGCATTTCAGTTCTATCACCTTCTCCCACCGATTACTGCCAAAACGTACATAGGAGGTGTCAAGCAGCACCGTATAGGAAAAGTGGAGGAGTATTCAATTCTGTCCTCGCGCGGCACCACGAAGGATTGCGGGCGTCGTCTGCGGTGGATGTCTTGCGACCTTTGTCTCTATCCGAGGGCTTTGATGTAGCTGTTAATTCGCACCTGGCAACGGGGAGAAGTAACGGACAGCAGAGTCGCGGAGTCGTCACGGCAGTATTCGAGAGGTTTACCGAGAGGGCGATCAAGTCTGTGATGCTGGCGCAAAGGGAAGCCAAAGCCCTCGGAAAACGAGAAGTCGGCACGGAGCAACTGTTGCTGGGGTTGATAGCGGAGGATAGAGGCAGTGAAGGCTACCTCGGCTCTGGTGTTACGATTGAGAGGGCCAGGGAGGCCGTTAAGAGCTTGTTGGATGAGTCGGATGGCAGCGATTTGCTTGGACCGGCTACAGATGTTCCATTTTCTCATGGAAGCAAGAGAGTGTTCGAATCGGCACTAGAACACTCTAAAAAGATGGGACATAATTACATTGCTCCAGAGCACATTGCGATTGCTCTGTTGGCCGTGGATGATGGAGGTGCCATCAAGGTCCTGGACAAGTAGGTGTCTTCTCTCTTCTGATAGTAATTTGAAAGGAATTCCGTTTGTGTGGGAAAACATGTTGCATGGCTCTGAGCTAAGCGTGTTACATTCCAGTAGTCCTTGCACTTGATTATTAGAGACTCACATTGATGGTTGTGACTTTGTATCCAGATCCTGTAATTGTATGATCGTGAAGAAGTCCTTCACGTGGTTAGTTCCATGTTCCTGCTGATGCAGGAACACAGTGAGATAATCTACTGGTTTTGAACTATTGCGTTGTGGTCATCAGGTTGGGTGTGAAGAAGGGGAAATTACAGTCAGAGGCTGTGGCGAAGCTGCAGGGTGAGCTGGAGAAGGAAGGTCGTGCTGCATCGTCATCAGTTGCCATGCCCCAGAAGGCAGCCGCTGGCGCCGCCGCGTCGACGCGCCCATCTTCAAGGAAAGGTTAGTTTGTTAGTTTGTTCGTTTGCAAATCTGATGTGTGCAGTCATTTGATCAAAATTAGGTCCATGTCCTGCACAGAAATCAGCTTACAACTGGGGTGTGAAGATTAATGTGGGGTTTTCCAGTTAGGTAAATCGGGAGCCTGTACTACACTTGCAAATGTTGCGTGGCAGCATTTACTCGAAACCTAGGAATGTGGGACTTTTACGTGTCAGTTAATGATGAGGTTTGGGTGGAATTGATAAACAGAAAAAGGAGCGTTGCATGATTTCTGCCTTGACATTACGGCTCAAGCTGCTGAGGGTAAAATTGATCCAGTAATTGGTCGCGACAAAGAAGTGCAGCGAGTGGTTCAGATCCTTGGCCGACGAACGAAGAATAATCCAATCCTATTGGGAGAACCTGGTGTCGGAAAGACTGCAATTGCGGAGGGACTCGCGATGCGAATATGCAAGGGCGATGTCCCTGATTTTCTGATTGTGAGTCATTTTGGAAGATCTGTTTGCAACCGGCGCAGTTTTGTTTGAGCGCTGGTTTTTGAATCTTTATCTTTTGCTGTGGTTGCAACGCTGTGGTCTATTTTATAATGGACCATTAGCATGTTGAGCCATTATGAAAGTTGGGGTCTTAGTCTTTAAGTTCCTTACATGGGTCTGAAGTTCTTTTTAGGTAGGGGTTTAGTAGCCTATGTCTCTGCTTGTGTATTTGTCTCACTATAGAACACTTGCAGGGTAAGCGGGTGATGTCATTAGACATGGGATTGCTGCTTGCTGGAGCCAAGGAACGTGGTGAAATGGAGACACGAGTGACCAGTCTAATTGAAGAGACTCGATCTGCAGGTATGATCCTGGACATTTGAGTGTAGATATCGTCGGTACTAAGGGTCACTGTCATTGCAAATTGTATTGGTTGTGCGTTGGGAAGACTGCTAATTCTTTGTTACAGCAGAAACCTGCAAGCGTTGAATACGTGAGATTTGTGCCTGACAACGGTGTGTCGGTATACATGCAGGGAATGTGATTTTACTAGTTGATGAAGTGCACACACTAGTGGGCTCTGGTTCAGTCGGAAGAGGAGGTAGTGCAGGGGCAGGTTTGGACATTGCTAACTTGCTGAAACCTGCGCTCGCAAGAGGAGAGCTTCAGGTGACCATCTCATATATGGCTTTGATGAGTACTGATTATCATGAGCATTTTGGATTTGTAAGTATATGTGGGTTTGTTCACAAGATCTGACTGTTTGTGATGGTGTTTGTGTGAGCAGTGCATTGGAGCAACTACCTTAGACGAACATCGCAAGCACATTGAGAAAGACAAGGCCCTTGCACGTCGCTTCCAGCCAGTAATGGTATTAGAGCCTTCACAGGTACAATCGTGTGCCTCAAGCTCGTCCATTACACCCTAGGACAATCAGATGCTCACAACTCTGATAGTGAATGTTGAGTAGCTTCTTTGAACTTGTTGTAGAGGTTAGAATGAACTTGGTCTGTCATACTGTGATTGTTTTCTTTTATAGCAAAGCCTAACTTGGTGGAGATTGAGAGGACGAGAAATAGGTGTTGTAAACAGAAGGGAACCGACTAACATCTCGTTTTGTATTCCATGATGTAACTCGGGGGCGCTAACAGAGAATGATAACCAGTTTCTTCTCTTAGCACCACATAAACAATTAAGCAATGATGTTGTAGTGACAAATGCTTCCTTAGGGCTGCGTAGAAGTAATGAAACCTAACCAGCCATCTTGAATGAGATTATTGAGATGTAACTCCTGATAACAAGAGGCGTCCTGAAAGCTGAGATGCTTTATCGCCCATTTCTTAGGCGTAGTTCAATGTTGGTTTTGCAGGAGGATGCAGTGACTATTTTGATGGGGTTGCGTAGTAGATACGAAGAACACCACAAATGCCACATAACCAGCGAGGCAGTGGAGGCTGCCGTGTACCTAGCCTCCCGGTACATTGCTGACCGGTTCTTGCCCGACAAAGCAATCGACCTTTTGGATGAAGCTGGCAGCCGAGCTCGGATCAACTCGTTTAGGAAGAGGAAGGAGCGGCAAACTAGCATTTTAACCAAGTCTCCGAGCGAGATTTGGCAAGAAATTCGTGCTGTACAGGCTTCACAGGAAGCGGTAATTTGATTTACCTGCAACCACGTGCGCATCTTGCAGATTGGGCTCTGTTTGGTTCCATGATGTGAATGAGTTCATGTTTAGGCAGTGATTCTGGTGTTTTGAGATATCTAACAAATTTTTAGGTTGGTGAAAGTTGGTTTTTAGAGCGTTGTCAGCAGCATTTTGATGCAATTATTTTTGTGTTCTTGTGTAGGCTCTAGTCACACCTTCTGGAAATAAGGATGTTCTGACAGGTGATCTGTCCGGCCTATCAACAACGGAATCAAGAGTTGGGGGCGTGGATAATGATTCATTATCAGTGCCAGATAATGACGCTTTGGATGCGAGCATCGTCAGTGATGATGAGGAGTTTGCAGATGGGTATAGTCATAACCTAAGTGACGTAGAAAAAAATTGAAGCTCACGTGACCATTTTGTGTAAATACTGCATGGTCATGGAGAATGTTTGAGCGTGGTTAGGAATGTAGTTTTGAAGCGTCTTAGTTGTCATCAGTGACTGGGTTTTGTAAATCCTGTGGCTCATGTTCTGATGGAATTCTATCGTCACTTGATTTTAAAGAGCTTACGATTTGTTTATTTATTTATTTTGGTAATGGTTGCAGACCTGTGGTCGTCGGACCTGGTGAAATTGCAGCGGTGGCATCCATGTGGTCTGGTATACCGGTGGAACAGTTGACAAGCGACGAACAAATGAAATTAATGAATTTGGAGAAATCTCTCCAGACCCGTGTTGTGGGCCAAGACGATGCTGTGAATGCAATCTCGAGGGCTGTGCGGAGGGCACGCGTTGGATTGAAGGATCCAAATCGGCCTATTGCTGCGATGCTTTTCTGTGGTCCCACTGGGGTTGGAAAGACAGAGCTTACCAAAGCTCTGGCCCAGCACTACTTTGGATCGGTGAGTACTTAAAAAACATGAGTGCGTTCTCTGGATGTGTGCTAGAGAAGATCGATCGATCCACACCGTGCATGGAGAGCTGAGAAGTATGGTTTGGTTCTGTGAAGGGAAGGAATGAGATGCTGCGCTTACTGTCTCATATCTCGGAATGAAAATGGCACCTCATCTTGCATGTGATATGGTTGCGTGTTCATCTTAATGTTCAGTGTCTCTTTTGTAACGTATAGAACCTGTCGGCTTTGCAGGAAGAGTCTATGATTCGTTTGGACATGAGCGAGTACATGGAGAGGCACACTGTGAGCAAGCTGGTTGGGTCTCCTCCAGGGTACGTAGGATATGGCGAAGGTGGTGTACTCACTGAGGCCGTGCGTCGGCGTCCGTTTACAGTTATTCTTATGGATGAGATCGAGAAAGCTCATCCGGATGTCTTCAATATGCTACTTCAAATCTTTGAAGATGGCCACCTGACCGATTCGCAGGGGAGAAAGGTCTCCTTTAAGAATGTTTTGATTGTGATGACATCTAATATAGGTTCACAACAAATTGCTAAGGGGGGCAGCAGCAAAATTGGGTTTACATACTATAACTCCGACGAAGCAGATGGTGGAAAATACTCACAGTTGAAAGAACTTGTGATGGATGAACTGAAAGGCTACTTCAGGCCAGAGCTGCTGAACAGGCTGGACGAAGTGGTTGTGTTCAGATCGTTGGAAAAATCTCAGGTACAAAGTTGTTTTATCAGGGAAAGTTCTCTTGCGTTTGAGGAGGATAGGGTTGCAGGTCGAAGCATCTGTTGTAATGAATCAATTGTAAGCTTATATATGACGTGAGTCGATTCATGTTGACAGTAATGTCTTCACTCGAAAAAGTCTGCAAAGTGTTGGTTCGTGAGTTTGCTTGGGGTATTTAGTTGGCTTTGTTTCTTTGCATCTCTTGATTGCGGTGACTGATGTGTCGTTGCAAAACAGGTGCGTGCTATTGTGGACATCATGCTAGAGGAAACGAAGTCGCGGTTGGCTGCTCGAGGACTAAGTTTGGAAGTCTCGGAAGCTATGGTGAAGTTGATATGTGACCAGGGATATGATAGAAGCTACGGTGCCAGGCCTTTGAGACGGGCAGTGATGAGTTTAGTTGAGGATAACCTCAGCGAATCGTTGCTGCAGGGTGAGTTCAAGGAAGGGGACACAGCTCTGTTAGATATTGATGAGACCGGAAATCCGAAGGTCTTCCGGATGGAGAAACCTGATGTCTGTGACCATGGCCTGTGCTTGCCTGAGTTGAAGACGGTGTCTATTTCGTCTCCCACAGACTGAAGTTGATAGACATGCGTGGTGAATATCACTTTTCTTGAGTTACAATTCTTGGAGGCAGGTTGAGTCAGTGCGTCAATGAAACATGGACAATACTTTTCATACCAGCAATTGTGGCTACATCTAGCAGATGTGTTTGGTTTACTTAGCAGTTTCTAAAAACTATTGTATGATTGTACATTAGTATGCAACAGAATGTAGGGTTTGGTTGTACATAGACTTCGTGTATTCCGAAGTATAGTGTGTGTGGATATTGATTCTTCGTGTCAACATTTTTTCAATTTGCAGCGAAAGCCATCTGTCAAATGGGACATGGCCGTATTCATTCACCTGTGTTGTTATTAACCCTTATTCCACTCCATTAATAGAATTTTTAAATTTGGTGCTTCCTAATTCTTCACAATAGTTAGGATGTCCTTTGGCACTAAGCAAAGATCATTGTCGGTGGTTGTTTATTCATTTGATTATAATGAATACAAATGTCCCAATTTACGATGATGATGATGATTATCAGTAATTTCCACATAAATGTCAGTGTAAACTTATGGCTTTAACTGTATTTCAACTGCATTGGTAAAAATATTAAGAAAAGTTGTCTTTTTTTTTTATGACAATATGGAAATGATTTTAAAACATACAGTATTTGTATTCTACTCTTTTACTTCCTGAAAGAATGATAAATAATGATAGAAATCTCCACTTCGCAGACAGATGTAAAAACTTAAAGTTATAATCACTTGGAAAAGTTTATTTTATTATGATGATGTATTTCTATAGGGCTGATTTGTGTAGTGTCAACAAAATATCAAAACAACGTGCAAAATTTATCGGGAAACTTACCTGTATGCCCTTGTAAGATGTATTTGCGCCAGTGCCCCTGTATCTTCACAAATTACCCACATACCCTCGTCACTGTGTTGGGCAGCCACCACCCGGGCAGCAATTCCTCCATCGACTCCAAGCGCGAGCCTACGAATAATCCGTCGTTTGTCCGCCGTCTGGATCGGCGTCGTCTGAAATTCCGGTGCCGGTTTTCCATCATCAGAGATTTCGCTCTTCTGCTGCCGCCAAGATTCCTCCTCATCTTGATCACTCTCAGCTTCATCAGATTCTGATTTTGCTCCACCAAGCATCCGTTGCTTGCATTTCCTCTACATAAAAAAATTGACTAGTTTATTGAGCAAAAAGAAATCACGATAGTTAATCATTCTATTCATTCCACACCCTACTTTATAACAACAACAAACACTGCATGGTGATTTTTGTTCAAAAAATAAATAACCATAGAACTATAAAAGTATAAAATTACAATGAATGGTAAAACAGACTGATCACCTCAAGATCTTCCAAACGCTCGCGCTCCTCTTTAGCTAATTCTTCTGTAGTTTTTGACCGATCTGAGGCATGTCCCCTAATCTCAAATTCCTCCATCGACTCCAAGCGCAAGCCCCCCTGGACTGATTTTGCAGCATCTCTTCCTTGGTAATCGTATTCTTCGTCGATCAGTCAAAAGACCCTGCCACTTCAGGAGTGAGAGTGGGAATCTTGGGCCCTTCTTCACCCGCCTCACACCGCAGTTGCCCCGCACGCCGGATCATCAAACGAGGAGAGTTCACCAACCTCGCAGCTTGAAAAATGCCCGCAACTCGGCAAGGCAAGTTGATCCACCCCAACATAACGCCGGTGGCGGCACCCACTTGGGACACGACGGCTGCCATCGTCAACAACCTAAGAAAACACTAACAATTACGATCTCTCACTTGTAATACTCACACACTAGCAACAATCTCAAACTCAATTCGGATGGGCGCTTCGATACTCACAGCAGACAGATGATTTACCTGCTTCTGATTGAATACTACAGAGCCAGCGCCAAACTGCGCGTATATAGCTGATTGGAGACCCATGAAGAAAAATCCGGTGGTGCTGGCCATGAGAGATTGGAGCCGTCCAAAGAGCCACCTGGAGATTTGTGCATGCGTCGCTCAACTCGATGTGGCCGCCGCACAGCTCGGGACATGGAGGCTGGATACGTGACAAGTCCAGGAACACAAGCAATCGTTGTCACCGAGACGATGCATCGGCGATATATTGGCAACTTGGATGGCCTGGAATAGATGTCCTATGTCGTAGTGGTGGAGACTACCACTATACTGGATCATCGTGACCATCTGCGAGATAGCGACCAACTTTATCATGACCAGGTGTGTGTGGTCCACTACGAGCAGGTCCTATGTATAAGAGAGTTGAAGTTCGGGGTGCAACGCTGCAATTGAATCCTCGGTTGAATCCTCTATTGCTCGTCGATGGAGTTGCGATGATGGTTGCAAGGAGACGATCACCCTATTTGAAATGGTTAGTTTATTCCTCTATTAATTATGTTGCTGAAATTTGGTTTAGTTGAAAGATTTTGTGGATTCATACCTGTATCGTCATGTACTATTGTTCTAAATCAGAAAGTTTTAGAGTTATTTTGTGGTTAATTTGAGCAAAACTTTTGAACAAATTAGTGCTAGAATTCCAGATTCAGGACTTGATTTTCTATTTTTCATTCTCTACAATACTCTCCAATGCTCTGCTACAACCTGGCATCTTCAAATAATCTTGATTCTTCCTAGCAATTTGAGCTTGTGAATGGAACATGAACATCGTCAACCTCGCCTTTTACTCCTTACAGCAACTTCTTTGCAAGTTGTCCACATTGGTCGATGTTACTTTCAAGTGCTCTGAGGAGAGATGCAAGTGGATGCTCTTGGTTAATAGCAAACCCTTGTATAAGCAGGAAGGATGGAGTGAAAATTCACCAAGTGCCTTGCATTTTTTCAAGAACTTCCTTATATTTTTTGGTTAAATTATCATGATTGTTTTATTTGTTGACAACAAATCTGCATATTGTGGCAAGAAGGGGTTTGTGCAAGCTACATTCAAGTGGTGTGATGTTTGACCTTAGTGCTACCTTTGTCCAAAATCAATCCAAGATAAAAAATAAAAATAAAAATAAAATCTTAATAATTAGAACCATATTTAAAAACAAAAACGCATTATTTAAGACATACTATTTGAATAAAATAAGACTTTAAAAATTCAAAGAATTGAAACATAAGAGGTTTATTTTATATTATAAGCAAGGAGCTACTATAAGGTACAAGAATAAGACTAAAAAACTTAAGCTGATCTACAAGGATTGTATGGTCAAGATTGAAGATCCCCTTAGTCTTGACTCTTATATATATTAAGTACAAAATAATTCCTTGAGGAGTTTCTTTGATGCTTGGAGGTGAAGCAAGCCTAAGATCCTTCTATCACTATCTAAGATCCTTTAGAATCTTCTAGGACCTTCTGAAATCTTCTTAGAACTTACTAGAACCTTCTTAGAATTATTAAAAAGTTTCTAAAACCTTTTAGGATCAAGTAAAATCTTTTAGAATCTTCTAAGATTAAATAGAACCTTTTAGAATCTTCTAAAAACTTCTTCTATTATATATTTGTAATATCACCTCTTTTTTTTAGCTTTGAGTTCTATGAGGAGGGATACACTCAAAGTTGATTAAAAACAAAAGAAGTTAAAGATATGTTACATGGTATCTGCTACATATTCAAGGTATCTTTTACAAGTTAGAAGATTAATTGGTCTTTACAACCAATAATAGTGACCAATGCCTTTTATTATAGACCAAGCTTAAACTTTGATGTCTTTATTGCCAACTTGAAATAGCAGTTGTTCCTTCTTTTACATATCAACTAACTCTTTAGAGCATACTTAAGCTTCTTCTAATTGAAGTTTAAAGATAGCTTAGATATTAGCTATTTAGCTTACAAAATCATCTACTATTGGATTTTTGGATCTACCAACAAATAACATGTCCAATTTTGGATGGCATCTATACTTGGAATAAAATAGATTTTATTAAAAAGATATATGAATTGTATTATTGTAAACAAACTCGGCTAGAAATAAATAAGATGTTCAATCATCTTATTGATAATTGATAGTACACCTTAAGTATTGCTATAAGATTTGATTGTCTTGCTTTGTTTGGCCATCGGTTTATAAATCAAATGTTGAAGAAATGCTTGATATCTTTTTGAAGAATCTCAAAAAATAAGTATCAAAATTTGGATACAAACTATGGTCCTCTATCTGATATATTATCATTTGACAATCCATAATATTGATAAATATTAGTAATAAAGAATTTGGCTTTTATTTCACCAATAATGGTCTTCTTGCAAAGGACAAAATGTGCCATGTTGGTAAATTGGTCAATAACTACATATATTGTATCAAGAAAATTTGATGGTGGGAGGTCTGTAATAAAATCTATAGAAATAAAATACCACAATTACTTTGAAATTAGTAATGGTTGAAGAAGTTCCTATGAACAATGTCAAAGATTTTTTAATCTAGAATATGTGTTATAAGAGAAGACAAATTTCTTAATAACTTTTCATATTTGAAGTCCCCAAAAATCTTTAGAAATGAATTCCAATGTCTTGTTGAATCCAAAATATTTTACAATTAAAAAGTCATGATGAGTTTAGAGAACATAAAGGCACAATGGCCCTTTTGGAATATACAAACATTAATCAAAGTAGAAGATCTTGTCTTCAAATTTGAATTTATTCAAATC
This sequence comes from Physcomitrellopsis africana, assembly GCA_036785485.1. Classification (NCBI taxonomy): domain Eukaryota; kingdom Viridiplantae; phylum Streptophyta; class Bryopsida; order Funariales; family Funariaceae; genus Physcomitrellopsis; species Physcomitrellopsis africana. Next base: position 395,860 of record JAWRVF010000175.1, on the reverse strand, counting down.
ATTATAGATATTGCTAAAATAATATTTAACATCATAAACATGAAGACCTATAGTCAAGGTTGTACAAATTTGATTAAAAAGTAAAAAATCCATTGGAATTGATATAGAAGTTGCTTAAATATAAAATTTCTTGGATTTCAAGAGTGTTGTCCGTTATTGGTTGTATATTACCTTTTTTTCTTTTGGCATAAGGTATAATTGTTTTGATAAAGCATCTAATAATCCTTATAACTTTTTAAATCAATATATGATGTTGAAGTCAAAATAACATAGAAACATGCTCTAATAGGCTTAACAATTTAAAACATGATTCAATATGAAATATTCAAGATTCTTGTAATCTATATACACAGTCATTAGATATGAAGCGCCTTTAAGCAAATGACACCATTTGGAGAAAGAATCTACAATAGTAAGAATTTTTTTGTTGTGGATGTCATAATTAATCTCTATGGTTAAATTTTTTTTATAGTAGAATGCAATTGGATGTAATCTCCCTTCTCTTCCAAATTGTGATAAAATTACTCCTAATACAAAATCCAAGATATTGATTTTCAATAAAATTAGATTAAAAAAATTTGGATGAATCAAGACAAAGACTATAGTAATGTTGTCTTTAAGCATTTAAAGGCTTTTATAGATTCTGATCTCTATTCAATCTTATTTTTGTATATTAATAGTCTAAATAAAGTGGCTTTTCAATAATAATTATTAATAAAGATCCTATAGAAGTTTACAAATCTAAAAAAATATTAGATATTACATATTAATTTTAAAATTTTTCAATTGCTAATGGTCTTAATTTGCTTTAGATCCATTATGAAGTCTTCATTTGAGATGATATAGACAAGAAATTTTACTTAGTTTCATGAAATATTTATTTTTTTAATTTAACAAATAATCCAATATCTTATAATCTTTATAAAATAAAGCAAATATATTATTTATTCTCTTTTGGAATCTTAAAATAAATCAAGATGTCATCTATATGGTATATAATAAAATCATTAAAAAAATTCATAAAATACATCATTTATCAAATATTAGAAAATAGCTAGTGCATTTATAAGGCCAAAAGATATGACATTATAATCAAAGTATTTACATCTTGTACAAAAAGTAATCTTCTATTTGTTCCTTTTTTTGATGCATATTAGATTATAAGCTCCACAAAGATATATTTTGGTATTGTCATAGGCATAAGATCTATTCAAATAATTATCTAATTAATATGGATAGATAGAAGTAGATAAAAATAATTTAATTTGAGAATATTTTATATAAAAGCTTCTTAGAAGCTTCATAGATGCGGATTCATTTTTATACATATCTATTGGTGATTGGTAGATTAAAAATTTAGCCAACAAGCTAGCTACATGTCGCACATGTTGGTAGCTTATGAATCAAGCTAGTTATGTGTCATACATATTAGTAGCTTGTGAAACAAATTAAGTATGTGGCACACATGTAGGAAACTTGTCTTGCAAGTTTGACATGTGTCTTGCAAATTAGACATATGTTGGAGGTCCTATAGAATGCCACCACGTAGTTCTTAAATAGATAGTATATATAGAGATAAGAGTGAAGTCTTCTTTAATCTTGTCAATACCTTTCTTCTTTCTAGTCTTATTTCAAGAGTATCTAGTCTTCTTATCTCTGATAATAGCCATTTTAGTTTTAATATTATTCCATCTTTGAGTGATTTTGAATAACACAAAAGTATATTTTGTTCTTTTATAATTCACGTCCTTATCTTTGATAGTTTGATAAGAGTAAAGATTTATTATTCTTATTAAAGTGGAACGACAAAGCCCTTATCAATCAATTTTGTTATAGATTGAAGAATAATGTCAAAGACTTGTTGTTAACAATACCAAAAGTAGATTTTTTGGAACAATTTATTATTCAATCCATTGCTTGTAACAATTGCTTATTTGAAAGGCGTCAAGAACATAGATTTGTTTAGAGAAGAACAAATCAATTAATGACAACAATTCCTAAATTTTCAAAAACTTATTTGACTAAGCCAAATCTAATACAAATCAATGCAATATACATTAAACTTCTCATTGAATAGGAAAAGACTCAATGTCATCAAGAGGGTTTGTGTTTATATTAGTGAAAAGTGAAGCATACTGCTTAATATCATTCAAAAAAGCAATGCAATTATAAAATGAGGATTATGGTCACTAAAAAAGATAATATATTGGTTTTTTTTTTTTTTTTCTAGCTACAATAAGGATTGTGCTATTAAAATCATGTACAACACCTTGTAAAGATTCTATTTTCTCTTTTGACCCTTTATCTTATTTTACAATAGATATATTTTTAGGATTTAAAAATCACAAAGTCCTTGCCTTATTAGATTTAAGAGCCTCAGCTTGTTTTATACACAAAGAATTTGTAAAAAAATAAGAAATATCTCTAGTCAAAAAAACTACATCAGTGCATGTAAAAGTTATAGATGGTCGTTTGTTGTCTTCTAGAGATGTTTCCTATACAACTATTCCTTTAGATGTAGCAACTAAGGGACATAATATCATAATAATATTTAATGTGATTAGATCTCCTTCCAACCTAGTTATTTTAGGATTATCGTGATTAAAAAAATATAATCCTCAAATAGATTGGATTTCTTGTAACCTTGATTTTTTTTATAGTTTAATCTAGAAATCCATTAGTCAAAGATATATATATATATATATATATATATATATATAATTCTAATACATTCAAACCCTTATTGATAGGTACAAAAGCTTTCATATATGTGACAAAAAAAAGATCATCTTTTGTTATATGTACCACATCCATTTTGAATGCTAAAAAGACTACAAGTAATATTCTTAGCTAGTATCAAGACTTTCAAGACATTTTTGAAAATAAGAATGTAGATATTCTTCTAGAATATTGACCTTATGATTGTTCAATCAATCTTTAAGAAGAAGCTCAACCACCATTTCGACCAATCTATAATTTATCACAGAATAAGTTAATTGCATTGAAAGAATATATTGATAAAAAATTAGCTAAGAACTTCATATGCCATTCAAAATCTCCAACAAGAACTTCTATCTTATTTGTGAAGAATAAAGATAGATCGTTGCGGATGTGTGTAGATTATTAAAGACTTAAGAAGATTACCATCAAGAATAGATATCCTTTATCTTTGATTTCAATATTTCTTGATGAACTCAATCAAACAAAGATCTATATAAAAATAGATTTGTGAGGAGCATACAACTTGGTTCACATAAAAAAAATAATGAATAGAAGATTATATTTTGAACTAAGTATGGGCATTTGAATATAATGTCATTTTTTTTGGACTTAGAAATGCACCAGCTGCTTTTCAACATCTTTTGAATGATATTTTTTATAAATTTCTTGATGATTTTATTATTTGCTATCTAGAAAATATTCTAATTTATTATAAGAACATAGAAGAATATGAACTTCATGTTTGTTGTGTATTATAAAAACTTAGAGATGTAAGATTATATACTAAGATGGAAAAGTGTGTATTTCACACTATTCAAGTTGACTTCTTAAGAAATATCATCTCAAATGATGGTCTCAAGATAGATCCTAAGAAAGTCCAAACAATCATTGATTCAAAGATTTTAAAAATAGTAAAGGATGTACAATGCTTTTTGAGATTTTCCAATTACTATAAAATCTTTATCAGGTATTTTTTTCAAGTTGCAACTCCACTTATATGCTTAACTTGTAAGGATAAACTTGAGTAGAGTAAAGAAGTAGAGGCATTATTTGAAGCTTTGAAGACAATTTTTATTTTTATACCAATCTTATATTGTGTCAACTTTTCTAAGACCTTTTTTATGAAAATAGACGGATCAAACTTTGCTTTGGATATGATATTGTCACAAATGGGAGCACATGATAGATTTCATCTAGTAGTTTTTTATTCCAAGAAATTTTCAACAACAAAGATCAACAACAAAATCCATAATAAATAACTTCTTGTAATTATGGATTCTTTTCAAGAATGACATCATTATCTAGAAGACACTTCTATTTCAGTCATCATGTATATAAATTATAAGAACCTTGAATATTTCATATCAACACACATGTTTGAACCATCATCAGGCTCGTTGGAGTATATCTTTGTCAAGATTCAAGTTTATTATCACTTATCAGCCAAAAAAACAAGGTCTATCTAATACCCTTTCTAGATGTTCTTATCTTGCACCAAAAGAAGGAGATTCAGCTTTTAATCAATAAAGAATAATCCTCTTGAAGTCGGAGCAATTTTATCTTTAAGCAATGAAATCAATATTGATTCTTCATTCAATTTTTATCAAGCAAGTTCAGTCAAGTATGTCTTCAAACCTTCTTGTTTATGATATTAAGAATAATTCATCTAAGTCTTATGATACTTTCAAGTTCAAGTTCAAGAGCAATCTATTCTATTTTGAAAGATGCTTATATGTTTTAGAAGGCAAAGTACAACTATGTATTCTTGAAGCTCGTCACAACTTCCCTACAACAAGATATTTTGGATATAATAAGACTTTGAAGCTAATATCAAGAAATTTTTGGTGGCCTCAAATAATTTGTATCAAAATTTTGGAGGACTTTTTTTAAAATATTGAAGATAAATATAAAACTATCTCCAATTTTTCACCCTCAAATTAATGGACAAATTGAAAGGATAAATTAAATTTTGAAGCAATATTTGAGATGTACCATCAACTATCATCAAGATGATTGGATGATTTTTTTGCCATTGGCAGAGTTTGTTTATGATAATTTGGTACATTCATCTATTCAATAAATTTTATTTTTTGCCAATTATGATTATTATCTATGATTTGATACTTTTGACTTTTGAAAAGTTGATGATCCTGTAATGGAAGATTTGGCAAATTGATTGTCAAAGCTATATACAACAATGAAGTTACAATTAAAAGAAGCTCAAGAATGATAAAAGATCAATGTAGATGTCTATTATAAAGAATAGCCTCAATTCCACATGGGCAATAAGATATGGTTACTTTGTTGTAATATCAAGACTAGACGTCCTTGTGATAAGCTGAATTATCATAAGTTTAGACCATTTTCATTTATAAATAGATTAATCTAGTTGTCTATCAATTATATCTACCAAAATCTATGAAGATCCATCTTATATTCTACGTATTATTATTTGAACCATATAAGACGATGGATATACAAGGAAGAAAATAAATGCCACCGCCTCTTATAGAAGTAGACAGTAATAAAGAATTTGAGGTGGAAGAGATCTTAGATTCAAGACAACATTGAAATCAGCTGAAATATCTTATACATTGGTACAAATATGATATTTATGAATGCACATAAGAGCCATGTAGGAATCTAGCAAATGCAATAGCAAAAGTCAATGTATTTTATCAATGACATCAATCAAAATCATGATGAAGAGTCAAGAAAATCCTTGTTATAAAGTCAAGTAGGTTCAAAAGAGGTTTTATTCTATTTTGTATCATTGTTCATTATTTTTTTAAATTTATTTGTGCTAAAAAAATGGAGAATCAACAACTAGTAAATTCAGGTTAAGAGTCATCATTTGCTGACCATCGGATGAAATATTACAATTATCACAATCTTCAAGACAACAAAATAGAGATGAAGATCCTCAAGAATGACATATTCTTCCTTAAATTGATGGTGAGATACAATGTGTTTAGTATCACGACCTTAGAAGAGACTCTTGATGTTTGGTGATACTTTTAGATGTAGGAATTACTCTTGATGGTGTTCCAAATGTTTTCTTCAAAGAAAGTTATGAAGGCCTCAACAATGATCAAATAATAAGGTGGTTCTCCCACCTTGGTATGGAACATTATCGATGGCTGAGAAGACCTATGAACTACCTTTGAAAGAAACAAAGATCAGAGTATGTGGCAAGTACAATTTGATGCATCTTGAACTTCTTCAACATGTAATCACCGCTCCTTGTGGAACTCAATTCTAAAAAGAGGGATAATATCACAGATATAAGATCTATTCAAATAATTATCTAATTAATATGAATAGATAGAAGTAGGTAAAAATAAATAAATTTGATAATATCTTATATAGAAGCTTCCTAAAAGCTTAATAGATGTGGATTCACCTTTATACATGTTTATAGGTGATTGATAGATTAGAAACTTGGCCAACAAGCTAGCCACGTATTACACATGTTGGTAGCTTGTGGAACAAGCTAGCCACGTGTTGCACATATTAGTAGCTTGTGGAACAAACTACATATGAGGCGCATATATAAGAAACTTGTCTTGCAAGTTTGACATGTGTCTTACAAATTAAACACGTATTGGAGGTCCTATAGAATGCCACCACTTAGTTCTTAGATAGATAATATATATAGAAACAAGAGTAAAGCCTTCTTCAATCTTATCAATGCCTTTTTTGTTTCTAGTCTTGTTTTAAAAGTCTCTAGTCTTCTTGTCTTTGGCAATAGCCATTTTAATTTTAATACTATTCCATCTTCGAGTGATTTTGAGTAATACAAGAATATATCTTGTTCTTTTATGTTTCATGTGCTTGTCATTGACAAGTATAGATTTTAGCTTGATCCAATTAATCAAAGAACTTAGATATCAAATACAAAATATATATATTTTTTTATTATCACTTTGTTTAGGCTATAGTACTTGGTGCACATTTGTAAAGATAATCTTTTTCCTTCACAAAGAATATAGGTTTACAAGCAAGAGATTTTGAATGTCAAATAAAATTCTTTGTTAAAATCTTATCAATATACTCCTTCAATATTATAAGCTCATTTTGTGAAAAGCTATAAATTGGACTAAAAAGTGGTTGTGAGCCATCTTAAAAATCAATAGTACCATCATATAGATGATGTTTTGGCAATGTATCTACATTCTTCTTTTTAAATACAACTTGAAAATCTTTATATTTTTTTAGAAAAGTTGTTAGAATACTTATCACTTCAAATGTTTGAATTGCATAAATATTAAAAGAAGTATTTTTTTTGGCTATTCTCATAAAAGCTCTAATTTCAATAAACAAAGGTTTTATGATTTTAGATCTATAAGATATATGGTATTTTTATATCAAATTTAATAATAACAGGTTGTGATATTCTAAAGAATTTTATTTTATTAGATATCCAATTTATATAGAAATTATATCTTTCAAGCCAAGAAAGTATTAAAATGATTGAGTTAGATAGAGACTTAATGATATTAAATATTAAAAGATATTAATGATATTAAATATTTAATGATATTTAATGATATTAAATATTAAATATTAAATATCATTAATATTGTGATTTGGCTATTGTGACTTAGCTATTGTGATTTGGCTATTGTTTATTTTATTGACTTAAAAATTTTAAAAATCTAGAAAATTTTTACAATTGAAAAATTCAAGTCTATTCAAGTATAGGTCATAGATAGTCCACTTTTATCCTCTAGAGATACTACTTGTGAAATTGGTCCATTAAAAATATTTTCAGAGAATCACAATAGCCAAGTCACAATAGCCAAGTCATAATTTTAGTTATAATAGGATAAATCTTATCATATTCTCCACAAGCTTTCACAAATGACAGTAAAAATATTTTAAAATTATGCAATATGGAAGAATTCTTTTCAAACAATGGAATAAACCAAGACAAAGCTTGACCCGAGAATAAGGTTCCAACCAAACCAATATAAAATACTTCAATGGAATATCATTGAGGTTGGAATAAAGTAATAAGTTGTAATTGATTTATAAAGCGATGAAATTTTGAATGAGTTATATTAGACTTCTCTAAGATGTTTGTTCTTGATTCTTTTGCTGTTGACATTGAATTGTCATTTCAAATATATACATCTTCTAATGAAGTAGACCTTGGTGATGGAGTTTTTAAGTTGACTTATAATAGTAGCTAAGATGGTTCTATTCTTTGACCATTATATATGGTCTTATAAAATTCTTCATTTTATTTAGACAAGATCTCAATCTTGACTTTTAATGTTTCAAAAGCATTTATAATTGAATCCAATTTGGCTTCTTTGGAATCCACCATATTAAGCCTTTTACTTCTTATCATAAGTAAGTAATAAGAAGAAAAAAATATAAAAAAATCAAAAATAATGTTGATCTAAAAAAAAAAAATTTGTGAAATATAATTTCTAAAGCATTATATTACTTCCAAGAAGAGGTATAATCTGTTGTTATATTATAACATGGCTATAGGATGAAAGAACAAAAGAAGATATATATTATAAAAAAGCTAAATTAAAGATTAAGTAATAAAATTACTTAAAAAAATATAGATTAAAAAAATAAAAATAAAAAATAAAAATAGAGAGGTAATAAAAATATTTAGTATTAATATTATATTTTTATAAAAAGAGCTTCTACTTATTATATAGGACCATAAATAAAACAAAATAAGATAGATTAATAAAAATATTATTATAAATATCTTAAAATCAAAGTGAAAGATAGTTTCTAATAAAAATTATCTAAAAAAATCTTGAATTGATACTCAAGGAGGGCCAATTGTGAATCAAGATCAAAACCAAATCCCAAGGATAAAAACCATGTGCCTATGGTGTTGTGATGAGAGTCTTAGCCCTAAAAAATACTGGGTCTTTTGTGCCTCTAGTTTCTCAAGTGGTTCCCAAGAGCTAAGGCTTGAAATTTAGTAACCCTCACTGCCCTAGTCTTAAACACCTACAACTTTGACGACTCATATCTCCCTTGATATTTAACCAAAGGACATTAGAATTATTTTTATATGTTCTTTATCTTATCTACTACAAATTTGCAAAAAATTACACTTAAAATCCTCCCCAAGCTCCCTCTACATACCAAAACATACATTGCCTATATGAAAAGCCTATGCACCTCTAAAAAAAACTCTCCTCCTTCTTCTTTACAACCCCTCCTTGTCATCCCCGTCTGGTCTCCCTTCTTCCTTTGGTCAAAGAGACACCTCAGCCATGTCTTTCACCTCTTTAATATTTTCTTTTGAATTAATTTGAAGAAATCTCACTTTTTGAGGTAAATTTCTATTCTATCTTCTTACTACCATTTTTCTATTAACTTCTCTTCTAATTTCAGCCCACAATATTTAAGTTCACATCTAAGATAGAAGAGAATAAAAATAAAGTAGATCTAAGATAAAATAGAAGAAAATCTAACAAATAGAAAGAAATAATTTAGATTAGATTAGAGATAAAAAAGAAAGAACTACATCTTATATTGCCAAGTCAAAGAAGCTTGTGTGGTTAAGTTCTTAGCTACTTTGGAGCTGACGTGGATTTGAATCCACTTGACTTCACTATAGAAATCCTTGGCTTCATGACTTGGTACTGCTAGTGGAAATTTCAGCAGAAAATTAGTAGTTCGGCCTACCTATCATCCCTGAGCTTGTGATAAATACTGTAACCCCTAAGATAATGTGGTTATAACTACAACCCCTTCTCTTTTTCATCTTTTCCTCTTCTAATCTTAATCTTTTTATTTTAACACATTCTTTTATATCTTTTATACTATCTTTTAATTTACAACGCGACAACGGCAGATAAGAGGTTTTTTTGTTGATTGGAGAATGAAATTAGATAGTAAACTTATTGAAATTTCTTTGAGCATTTATTTCAAGGTTTTTAAGTTTGTAATGACTTTGTAAAAGCTATGCAAAGTCAAGGTTCTATTTAAGTAACTCTGATTATTGAGAAATAAAGTGGATTCACATTTTAGAACATACTCTGAGTTTTATAGTAAATCTTTAAATAAAAATTTGTGAATTTATTAATATAATTATGTTAAATATCTTATATGAATTTTAGATTAATCTAATAGTTATATCAAAGGTTATTAGATTTTAAATAAGCTAGGATCTAAAAAATTAGATTTTAAAGGTTAGAGAGGATTTTTGTGATTTTGAATAATTTTCCAATTAGATTATAATGAATCTTTTTTGAGTTAGTAGTTAATTTAGTTTTTAATATTTTTATATAATTTTAGAATATATAAATAATAAAAAAAAGGAGCTATTGATGCTAGAAGATCAACATCAAGATTGGAGAAGGAGAATGGCCGATACTTGAGAGGATTAGGAGTTTTTTTTCTCAATCTATAATGTCAAATTTCTTCAAATTTTGTGTGCTTTTTTTTAACTAATAGATAAATAAGTGTGTAAATTTTGAATAAAGATCAATAGTTAATTTAAAAATTATTGAGGTTTTAAATTTTCTATTAAATTAAGATTTATTTAGGATATAAGGATTTGATTAGGATTTGATTAAGGTTTTATTAGGATTTACTTAGGATTTGGTTAAAATTCAATTAGAATTTATTTATGATTTCTTTAAAATTGGCTAGGATTTAATTAAGATTTCTTTAAGATTTCTTTAGGATTTTTTAAAGATTTTTTAATGATTTCATTAGAATTCTTTTAGATTTTTTTAATGATTTCATTAGATTTTTTTTAGAAAACTATTATAAATACACCACTAAAAAAAGACTTTAAAAGTTCAAAGAATTAAAATATTAGAAATTTATTTAATATCACAAGCAAAGAATTGTGACAAAGTAGAAGAATAAGACCAAAAGGTCCAAGCTAAGCCATAAGAATTGTATTGTTGAGACTATGTCACGGCCATAAGGTTTACTCTAGTAATTACCTAAGTAACATAGATCAATAGAAGTAGGTAAAATAAGTTGATTTGATAATATCTGATAAAAAAACTTCCTAGAAGCTTTATAGATGCGGAATCACCTTTATACATGTCTATAGGTGATTGGTAGGTTAGAAACTTGGTCAACAAGTTAGCCACATGGCGCACATGTTGATAGCTTGTGGAACAAGCTAGCCATGTGTCACACATGTTGATAGCTTGCGGAACAAGCGAAGTACGTGGCGCACATGTGGAAAACTTGTCGTGCAAGTTTGACACATGTCTTGTAAATTAGATATGTGTATGAGGTCTTATAGAATACCGCCACATAGCTCTTAGTTAGATAGTATTTATAGAGGCAAGAGTGAAGCCCTCTTCACTCTTGTCAACTCCTTTCGTGATCCTAGTCTAGTTTTAAGAGTCTTCATGTTTCCAGTCTTTGGTAATAGCCATTCCAATTTTCCTTTGAATATACATACTTTCTTATTCCTATTTTGTGACTTTTCTTTGATATAATTTTTATTATATTATACATCTTTTTCAAGTTCATGTTCTTGACAGATTGACAAGAGTGCACATACAATATCAGAGCTTTGTCTCTTCTTGATTTAGAGTGGATTATCCCTTTCTCTTGATAAGACATTAGCATTTTAGAAGTTGTAGAGTACCCCTCTTCTAAATTGATATTATTTCTAGAATTTTTTCTTTTAGGTGTGTTATTCTACATTTCTTGAAGTGAGTGTAGATATCTTCTTTCTTATTATATTATCATGGCAGAGCTTGCAGAAATGAAGAATGCAATGGCACAAATGCAAGAACAAATGAAAGAGCTAATGCTTGCAATGCATCAAGTCAATTTACCACCACCAAGAGTAATAAGATTAGCAAGAAATAAAGATATAGAGATGGTTGGAGCTATGTCAATATCTACACCAAACCATAGTACCTCACCTATGATGGAGCACTATTCAAACATTAGAAAACCAAAAATTAGTTTGCTTGAGAAGTTTGATGGCACAAGATTTAAGTTTCGAGGATTCATCAATCAGGTACAATTGGTGCTTGAACTTCAACCTCAAAGTTATTCTATGCAAGGATCTCAAGTTAGATTTATTGGAACATTACTTTTGGGATCTACTTTATCATAGTTTTCATCTTTTTTTGAATGACGTGATCCAATATTGGATAATTTGGAGGTATTTTTAGTGGAATTCTAATCTATATATAGAGAACATGATGCAATTTGTATTACCACCAACCAGATTTGTATCCTACGACAAAGCAATCGATCAGTGTCATTATACACTTCACAATTTTGACAACTAGCAACTGATATCAAATGGGATGATACTGCACTCATCAGCCAATTTCTCTATGGATTACAATATGAGGTAAAAAAAATCAATGCTCAATTTATCCAATCCTCAAACATTGAATCAAGCAATTGATTTTGCTATGAAGTGTAACAATCGATTTTTTGAATTTTGATCTGAGAGTCGTACAAGAGAGCCTAAACATTATTATTCAATGGCAATATCAACGTCCTCACAAAATGTACATTCGAAAGTGGAAGACATGTAAATTAATGCGGTACAATTTAAATCCCTTACTAAACAAGAAAAGATTCAACGTCATCAAGGAAGATTATGTTTATATTGTGGAGAATCTAAGCACACTGCTCAATATTATCAGAAGAAACAACATAACTACAAAATGAGGAGTATGGTTGTCAAAAAAGACAACATGCCGAAAAATAAATTCGTCTAGCTACAATAGGAACCATTGTCATGAAGTAAATACATCCATATATAAAAATCTAACTTAACTATCTTTTCTTTAAAATTTTATTAAGTTCTTTCTTTCTTCTTATCAATCTAAGTTTTTATATAGTTTACGAAAAATTTCTCACTTTCTTTCTTTTTCTTTGGCTAAAATTTTACTTTATCTTTAATCTTAACTTTAACTTTGATTTAGCCTTGAAAACTTCTTTTATTTCTTTTATCTTTTTTCCAATCTTAAGTTTTAATAGATTCGGGATTATATTTGTAGATATAAGGAGTTTTGACTTTGAAGTTGAATTTAGGATTTTACCAAAGATAAATAGAGGTTTGGATGTCAATAGTCGGCTGCTATTAATAGTGCTGACTTGGAGGATTAGATTTGGGGTTTTTATAACTTTAAACTATTAATTGTTGACTTGGACTTTGAAGACCTTGGTTGCGACTTCTTTGATGAGCTCGGAAGAGAAGAAAACAGGGTTTTTTGGCAAATCTAGAGAAGTATTCAGAGAGAGCTTCTTCTTGGCATAAGTTTAGATGGTAGAAACACATGATTCGGAGCTTAGATGAGAGAGATATGCTTGTTTGAACTTAGACTACTAATATGACACCTATTGTCACTTTTCAGGGTATATTAGAAGTTTTAAGATACTAGCTAGAAATCAAAAAGTTGGATTAGAAACTAGACTTCAAGTTATATATTTTACGTCCAAGAATTGATAGAAATGAGTTTAGAATGAGTGAGTTATGGCTAGTTAAACCCAAAAAACTAAATTGGGGTTTTGAAGAAGTTAGATAAATAGAAGGGTTTGCTTTAAGCTAGAATTTGAGTTTCAAGAAGAATTTGAAGCTCATTTTTTGTATACATATTAATTATACTATAAAGAGTCTATGTCTAAAATCTCATATCAATTGAGACTTTGATTAGGGAGTAATGGCAAATTTGTTCTCAGGTGTCTAGGATTTTGACTTTTAAAAGTATCTGCCAAGGATTTGGTGATATCTAACGATCAGCAATGAATTCAAGGCTCAAAATTTATGTGATGAAGATCAAAGGTATGAGTTATGTTTTCCCAAATTTTGAGCTTATTTGAATGGCCGGATCTTAAATTATGAATTTTCAAGTTTCTAGTTGAGATTTGACTTCTAAAAGTATCTGCCAAGGATTTGGTGATATCTAATGATCGGCAATGAATTCACGACTCAAAATTTATGTGACAAAGATCAAAGGTATGAATTATGTTTTCTTAAATTTTGAGCTTATTTGAATGGCCGGATCTTAAATTATGAATTTTCAAGTTTCTAGTTGAGATTTGACTTCTAAAAGTATCTGCCAAGGATTTGGTGATATCTAATGATCAATAATGAATTCACAGCTCAAAATTTATGTAACAAAGATCAAAGGTTGAGATTTGACTTCTAAAAGTATCTGCCAAGGATTTGGTGATATCTAATGATCATCAATGAATTCACGGCTCAAAATTTATGTGACAAAGATTAAAGGTATGAATTATGTTTTTCCAAATTTTGAGCTTACTTGAACGGTTGGATCTTAAATTATGAATTTTTAAGTTTTTGGTTTGGGTTTTACTTATATAATTACTTGCTAATATTTTGATGATATCTAGTGATTGGTAATGAATTCACAGTTGAGAATTTTTGTAAAGATGACTAAAGAAGTGAACTCTATGCTTCCAAAATTTGAACTTATATAAACGGCTGGATTTCAATTTATAAATTTTCAAGCTTCTAGTTTGTTGATTTATTATACGCATGGTTTTGTGATTATAAAAGAAAAATTTAAGAAAGTTTGTGCATATTGGATCCAACTTGATTATAAAGAGGGACCTTGCGTCTACCTAAAGCGGACTTTTGCCACAACATCGTGCAGCTGGAACCTTATACAATTCCTAGTGAAGGTCCTATTTTCTTCTCAAAACCCTCTCTTTGTTTTATAATAGATATATATTTAGGATCAAAAAACTATAGAGCCTCTGCCTTATTAGATTCAGGAGCCTTGGCATGCATTCTAAATGAACAATTTGTTAAGAATCATAAATTACCTTTAGTACAGAAAACTAAACCCGTACATATAGAAATCATAGATGGTTGTCTATTGTCTTCTGGAGATGTCACTCATGAAACCCGTCCTATAAAAATAACAATAGATGGTCATAATAGCTACGTAACCTTTAACATAATTAAATCTCCGTCTAATCTAATTATTTTAGGTTTATCACGGCTAAAAAAATATAACCTTCAAATAGATTGGAATTCTCGTAGACTCAACTTTTCTCAAATTATTATTAAACATCCGGTCAACCAAGTGAAAAGCTATAAGTCTAGTATAGTAAAATCCATACTTATAGGTGCAAAAGCTTTTATATACGCAGCAAAAGAAGGATCAATTTTTGCTATTTATGCCACACCCGTTTCTGATGGTGGAAAGACTTTAAATAGCATTTGAAGCCAGTATTTGGATTATCAGGATGTTTTTGAGAAAAAGAATGCAATTATTCTTCTATGGCATCATCCATATGATTGTTCAATCGACTTCAAGGAAGGAACTCAGCCACCATTTGGACCAATCTACAGTTTATCACAAGATGAGCTAGCTAAGATCAAGGCATATATTGATGAGAATTTGGCCAAGAATTTTATACGCTATTCTAAATCTCTGGCAAGAGCTCCAATTCTATTTGTGAAGAAAAAAGATGGATCATTGCGAATGTGTGTTGACTATCAAGGACTCAATAAGATCACAATCAATAACAGATATCCATTATCTTTGATATCAAGATTCTTTGACTAGTTAAATCAAGCTAAGATCTATACAAAAATAGATCTAAAAGGAGCATATAATTTAGTACGCATCAAAGGACGAGATGAATGGAAAACTGCGTTTTGAACCAGGTACGGACATTTTGAATATAATGTCATGCCTTTTGGACTTACGAATGCACCAGCTGCTTTTCAACATCTCATGAATGATTTTTTTTGTGAGTTCCTAGACAATTTAGTTGTCTGCTACCTAGACGATATTTTGATCTATTCTAAGAATGTAGAAGATCATGAAATACATGTTTGTCAAGTATTACAAAAACTTAGAGATGCGAGATTATACGCCAAGATAGAAAAGTGTATATTTCACACTACTTAAGTTGATTTCTTAGGATACATCATTTCAAATGATGGTCTCATGATGGATCCTAAGAAAGTCCAGACAATCATGAATTGGAAGATTCCAAGGATGGTAAGAGATGTCGAATGCTTTCTAGGATTTGCCACTTGTTATTAGATCTTCATCAAAGACTTCTCTCAAGTTGCAACTCCCTTATACATTTGACTGGTAAAGACAAATTCCAATGGAATCAAGAAGCGGAAGTAGCTTTTGAAGCTCTAAAGACATCGTTTGTTTCTGCACCAATCTTGTATTGTGTTGATTTTTTTAAGATATTTTTTATAGAAACAAATATATCAGACTTTGCTTTGGGTGCGGTTTTGTCACAAATAGGAACAGATGACAAACTTCATCCAATAGCTTTTCATTGAAAAAAATTCTCAACAGCCGAGATCAATTATGAGATCCACGACAATGAACTTCTTGTAATCATGGATTCTTTTCAAGAATGGCATCATTATCTAGAAGGTGCTTCCAGTCCAATCACCGTATATACGAATCACAAGAACCTCAAGTATTTCATGTCGATACGCGTGTTGAATTGTCATCAAGCTCGTTGGAGTATGTCTTTATCAAGATTCGAGTTCATTATTATTTATCGGCTAGGAAAACAACAAGGTTTGTCTGATGCTCTTTCTAGACGTTCTTATTTTGTACCAAAAGAAGGAGATGCAGCTTTTGAGCAACAAAGAGCAGTCCTCTTGAAATTGAAGCAATTTCATCTTTGAGCAATGAAATCAACATTGATTGTTGATTCAACTTTTTTCAAGCAAATTTAGTCAAGTATGTCCTCAGACCGTCTTGTTCATGATATCAAGAATAATTCTTCTAAGACTCATGATTCTTCTAAATTCGAGTTCAAAAATAACCTACTATATTTCAAAGGACGCCTATATATTCCAAAAAGAGAAGCACGTTGTTGCGTTGTGGTTTGGCTACTATGTAAAAAAATTATACATGTATATTTAATGTACAATTTACTACTTAGCTAAATGAAAGTCATATCAGTGGATTTTATTGGTTATAGGATGTGATTAGGTTGCTAGTTTAGAAAGGATCTATTAATAGGATTGTTATTAAGGTTTATACAACCTTATTTTTTTTTTAGTAGTGACTTTTGAAGTTAATTTTATATTGATAGTAACTTGTATATATCTTAAGTCACCTATATTACACATTGGTGATCCTTAAGATCTTATTTACTTCTTTTATTTGATGCTTAAAGCACCAAGTATGTAAATCTTATAAGAAGAAGGATTAGAAAAGGATTTTTAGTGTAAAAAGGGTAGTTTGGCCGTCCATATGGATGAATAGAGGTGGATGATAGAAATCTCTTTTTTAATTGGCCAAAAATCATGTCCAATGGGCTTCAAGGAGGCTGCCCGAGGGTTTATTAGGAGTTAGGGTTTTTTTTTCGAGGGGAGTCGAACATTAGAGGCTAGGATCATAAGGTTTAGATTTTTGGATCTAGTTTAGGTGCAAATTTTGTGTGATTTGCACTTTTTATGCAGAAGTTATAGGCATTCAAAGTTAAGGTGCCGATTTTGGACCTATTGTCACTCTTTTGGATATAACTCGCGCATACAAAGAGCAATTGAGGATCGGCGACTAAGGTTAGAGAAACCACTTTTACAACTACACTTTCTATATACGGCTTGATAAAATCTAAGCTAGGATGAAGGAGATATTGGGAGTTGAAGTTAGTGCTTACAAACTTAAGGGTAGTAAGTAACCTGCTTACATAGTGGTTTCATTTTGAGCTATATCTTAGGCAATTTCATAGATTATTGGCTCAAAGTTTTCAGGAGTGTGTATGTTTATGTCACAAGACTATGTGCAAAATTTTTGTGGCATTAAGATTTTTGGTTTGTGAGATATAAGGAAAATAGTGCTTGGGTGTCTCTAAGCTAGGGTTTTAAGCACCTACTAGGAATTTTGAGATATCAAACGACCAAAAAAGAATTTATAGTTAATTCTTTATTATGATGAAACTTAAGAGAATTACCTACACTTTGAACTAAATTTTATAGAAATTGATTAGTTGGATCAAGAGTTATTAGACTCTAAAGTTCAGTAAGAAATAAGTCTTTGCAGGTGAATAAAATTTTGAAGGATTTTTGTAGAAATTTGAACCTTTTTTGTACAAACTTACTTGAATACAAGAGGGTTTATATATATATATATATATATATATATATAAATTCTCTTTTGTGAGATTTTTATATTATTTATCCTTTTTATTGAGGACAAACGACCTGTTGGATTTTGCCATCAAATTTCAAATAAACTCTCCACAGCCAGGTACCCAATGTATTCCGAGATAGAAGGCCACGTCATATGACAACGTTTACGTGTTCTTCAAGCACGTCATGATTTTCCAGTGGCAGGATATTTTGGATACAACAAGACTTTGGAACTTATATCAAGAGATTTTTGGTGGCTTCAAATATAGAAGGTAGTCAAAGACTTTGTACAATCATGTGATATCTACTCAAGATCCAAGGCTCCTCATCATTGACCTTTTGGGCTTCTTCAGCCATTACCTATTCCAAAATAACCATGGTCTTCTGTTTCTATGGATTTCATCATAGATCTTCCAAGCTCAAGATTTTATGATTCTATATTTGTGATAATAGATCAATTCACCAAGATGGTATATTTTGTGCCATGCACAAAATCTATCACAGGTGAAGAAATAGCTAAGCTTTTCATTGGCAATATCTATCGCTATCATGGATTACCTAAAGATATTATATCGGATAGGGGAACTCAATTTGTGTCAAGATTTTGGAGAATCCTTTTCAAGATCTTAAAAGTGAACATAAAATTATCTTCAGCTTTTCATCTTCAAAGTGACGGACAAACAGAGCGCGTGAACCAAGTCTTAGAGCAATATTTAAGGTGTACCATCAACTACCAACAAAATAATTGGACAGCTCTTCTACCATTGGTAGAGTTTGTTTATAATAATATAATATATTCGTCTATGCAACAAACACCTTTCTTTGCCAATTATGGTTACCACCCACGACTTGATGTTTTTGACTTTTCAAAAGTTGATAATCTAGTTGTCAGAGTTACATGCAATAATGAAGGTGCAATTAAAAGACTCTCAAGAACGACAAAAAATAAATGCAGATGCATATCGCAAGGAACAATCATAATTCAACGTGGAAGACAAGGTATGATTATTTTGTCGCAATAACAAGACTATTCATTTTTGTGATAAGTTGGACTATCATAGACTTAGACCTTTTCCTATTTCTAAACAAATCAATCTAGTTGCATATCAATTACACCTACCGGAGTCCATAAAGATCCATCTTGTATTCCATGTATTAATACTCAAGCCATACAAGAGAGTGGATATACAAGGAAGAAGACAAATGCCACCGCCTCTTGTAGAAGTCGACAACAATGAAGAATTCGAGGTTGAAGAGATTTTAGATTCAAGGCGGCGCCAAAATCGACTGGAATATCTTGTGCATTGGTGCGGATATGATATTAGTGAACGCACATAGGAACCATCCAAGAATCTAGCAAATGCACCAATAAAAGTCAATGTATTTCATCGACAACATCCGTCAAAATTAAGATAAAAAATGAAGAAAATCTTTACTATAAAGCAAAGCAGGTTCTATAAAGATTTCATCCTATCTTGTATATTATTTGTTATTTCTTTAGATTTGTTCATCCTAAAGAGATGGAGGATCAATAACCAGCAAATTCAGCTCAAGAACCATCATTTGCTGATTTATTAGATGAGACATTACGATTATCACAACCTTCTAGACAACAATAGAGATGAAGATCCTCAAGAACGACATGTCTTTCCTTGGATTGATGGTGAAATACAACGTGTTTGGTATCACGACCTTGGAAGAGACTTCCGATGTTTGGTGATACTTTTAGAAGTAGGAACTATTCTTGATGGTGTTTTTAGTGTTTTCTTTGAAGGGAGTTATGAAGGCCTCAACAATGATCAAATAACAGGGTGGTCCTCTTGCCTTGGTATGGAACATTATTGATGGCTGAAAGGACCTATCAACTACCTTCAAAGGGAACAAAGATCAGAGTATGTGGCAAGCACAATTCGACGTATCCTAAACTTCCTCAACATGTAATCACCGCTCCTTGTGGAACTCGTTGCTAGAAGGGGGGATAATGTCACAAACATAAGGTTTACACTAGTAATTACCTAAGTAATATAGACAAATAGAAATAGATAAAATAAATTGATTTGATAATATCTGATAGAAAAGCTTTCTAGAAGCTTCATAGTTGCGGAATCACCTTTATACATATCTATAGGTGATTGGTAGGTTAGAAACTTGGTCAACAAGCTAGCCACATGGCGCACATGTTGATAGCTTGTGGAACAAGCTAGCCACATGGCGCACATGTTGGTAGCTTGTGGAACAAGCTAGCCATGTGTCACGCATGTTGATAGCTTGCAGAACAAGCCAAGTACGTGGCACACATGTGGAAAACTTGTCGTGTAAGTTTGATACGTGTCTTGCAAATTAGACATGTGTATGAGGTCCTATAGAATACCGCCATATAATTCTTAATTAAATAGTATTTATAGAAGCAAGAGTGAAGCCCTCTTTACTCTTGTCAACTCCTTTCGTGATCCTAGTCTAGTTTCAAGAGTCTTCATGTTTCCAGTCTTTGGCAATAGCCATTCTAATTTTCCTTTGAATATACATACTTTCTTATTTCTATTTTGTGACTTTTTTTTTATATAATTTTTATTAGATTATACATCTTTTTCTAATTTATGTCCTTGACATACTAAAAATCCCCTCAACATCAATTTCTATATATATTAGGTACAAAGAAGCTCCTTGAGAAGTTTTTTTGATGCTTAGAGATGAAGTAAGGCTAAGATTCTTCTATGACCATCTAAGATCCTCTAGAACCTTCTAGGACCTTCTAGAATCTTCTTAGAATCTATTAGGATCTACTAGGGCCTTTTCAAAATCATCAAGAATGTTCTAAAATCTTTTAGAATCTTTTAAGATCAAATAGAATCTTCTAAAATCTTCTAGAACCTTCTAAGATTAAATAGAACCTTCTACAATCCTCTAGATTAAATAAAATCTTATAAAATCTATTAGAATATTTTTCCATTGTATATTCGTAATACATATAATAATTGAAATTGTATTTAAAAATAACAATGCATTAAAAGCTATAATTAAGTATGGTATAATCACAAAAAATTATGAAGTATAAGTTATCAAACTTGATTATAAATAATATACTTTGAATTGTGCTCTTACAAGAAATAGTGGTTACAAGTGGTATCTTCATGCTTCATGATTCTAAGATATTAAAGCCTTTTGTATTAAAGTCAATAACATGATACACATCTATGAGGAAACAAAATATTTGGATAATTAGCATGCAAATATTGGCTAGATAGTATTAATAGTCCAAACAAAAATTCAAGATAGTTCAATATATTGTCCAGTAGAGATCATTAAAGATCTTTGTTGCAGATATGGAATTTTTTTATCTTATATGCAAGCATAGACAAGTTGTGAAAAAGTATGCAACGACTTCCAACAATCATTTGAAGATGGATATCAACTACTTCTTCAATATTGTAAAGAGGTACTTTGGTCTAATCTTAGAAGTATAACAAAAATTAAATAGAATACTAACCATTTCTATTTCATTTTCATAGCATTTAATACTATCTTATAAGATTTTGCATATTATCATCTTATTATTGGCATTGATGGTATATATCTTAAAAACAAATATCTTGAAATCTAGCTAGTAACAACCAATATTGATACAAAAGGTAGATTATTTCTTATTACTTTTGTGGTTGTGGATACAAAAAATGATGTCAATTAGATGTGGTTCTTGCAAAACTTACATGCTACTATTGAACGATACATTAAATATAAATATATATTCTTTTTTGATTGCCAAAAATAATTGATTGAAGGTATTAAAGTATATTTTTTTACATATATTATTTTGTGAAGATCTTCTATAGAGCATTCCACAACCTTGAGTTGGTAAAATTCTTATAGAAAGCAATATCAATTATAACAATCATAAAATTTGATTGTCATATAAATAAAATTAAAACTATTTTTGGAATAAAAAAATATTTTTTAGCATGCTGCTATGGTCATCTAACTTCTAACATTGCCAAATCACTAAATGTAGTATTTTTTGAAGTGCGAGAGTTACCAATTCTATAATTATTTAAATTCTTTTTTTGATATTGAATAAAATAGTAAATTAATTGATAAGAAGTAAAAACCTTAAATATAGAAATTTTTATAGCCAAAGTTGTACTTTAGATTGAAATAATGTAATAGTATGTATAGAGCTACTAGGTCATTACTACTAATAATACAACCTTTGAGTAACTTTCTCTTTAGGCCATAATCTATAAGAGTATATATAGTAAATATTATATATATATATAATGACTATGAGATTATAAGGCTTGTAAATAACTTAAACAAAGTAATTTTTATACACACACACACACATACACACACACACACACACATATATATATATATATATATATATATATATATATATGTTTTATACTTTATTTCATTTAATTTTTTTTATTAAAATTAAAATTTATGCAATTGTAAGTTACATGTCAATAATCAAAGACTTATATTTTTGTTTTTTTATTTTTTATTTTTTAAATTTTAATTTTGGTTGTTCTTATTCTATTAATAATGTAGATATAGAATTCTATAAAAGCTATGAAAATGCACACACAAAAGAAATAGACAAATGACTTGATAAAGACAAAGCATTGCTTTGCAATTGAAATAGAATATGGATGGCAAAGAACTTATTATGAACTAAAAGAGAAGAGAATTAGGTGGAAGTCAAAACTTTCTAAGATAAGATTATTTATCTATGTAATAGAAGCACCTAAGATAATGTAGACTTAGCACAATATTCTTTTAAAAATACAAAAAAAATATAAAAATAATACAAATTTTACTTCTTATTTTGTCTTAAAATAAAAGTAATAGGGCTATGAATTCCATTATAACCATCCTTCACTATTAATGCATTAAATATCCCACTTATGTTTATAAAAATAAAAATAAAAATAAAACTTTAAAAATATTTTAATATTATTATTATTTTTTCTTGTTTATATATATATATATATATATATATATATATATATATATATAATTTTTAATTTTTAATTATAAAACTTATAATTTATAATAAATATGATCAAATATATATATATATATATATATATATATATATATATGAAGAATATAATATAATAATATTTAGATGTTTTATATTTTAAAATAACAAATCGAGATGGCACAACATATATTTTTATTTTTAATATAAAAATAAATAAAATCAATTAATACTCCTAATATACCATATTATATGGCTCCTTATATCAATTTTTATAGGTAAATACATTAGAAGCTTAGACAAACAAATTTTGTAACTTGTAATCTTAAATGTTTCAAAAACTTATACTTGGATAATTAAGGTGGTGATGATGAAACAATTTTTTTAAAAAAAAGAAGAGAGAGGAGGATACTTAGTAAGTTATTTTATTATTATAAATTATATTTTATCACTCAAAATAGGTAATTTTTTAAGTGAGGTATAGGCTTATCTATATATAATAAGCCTTGTATCCATGCAAGGTCTATTTATAATAAGAAAATATAGATAATCATTTTATTTGGTTAAAAAATTATAGCTTTGTTGATTACAAGCATCTTATTATTGGTAAAAGAAAACGAAAAAAAATCATCAAAGAGGAGGATAAGGAATTTTATATCCTAATCAATATCAAACTAAATTCAAAAATAGAGGAATCAAATCCAGGTGACTGTAATCAGATTTTGTTATATGATATTTTTAATAATTTTAAATTTAAAATCCATTGTCATTGTGTTATACCTCCACTAGGATTAGATTCTAAAAAAATTATTTTGATCTATCTTTTTTAAATTTTTCTTAAGTAATAAATTTTATAAAAATATCAATTAATTGAACAATTGATAGAATATATTTTAAGTTCTATTTTTCCTTCTAAATATCTTTATTAAATAAAATGATGGTAAATCTTAGTTAAATATATCTATTTGAATAATACATCAATATCAACTTCAAAAGTTATGATGATTCTATTAGAATTAAGATTTTTATAAATAAAATCAAGATTTTTATACATGGTATTACTAATGATACCACAATTTTTACTACTGCCACTACAATTTTTGCTATTGCCACTACAATCTACCATCCACCACATGTAATCACAATTTTTGCTACTATCACTACAACTTACCACCCACTTGACATTTTTTTTTTCTTTTTTTTCTTTTTTTTAAAAATTAATTTCAATCAAAAATTCTATTAATATTTCTAATATTTTTTTTAAAAATCATATAAAAAATGAATTCAATTTTAATAAAAAAATAATTGAAAAATTAATAAGAATTAATTGTGGTGATAGTAGGAAGAATTGTAGTGGCATTAGCAACACCCTTTATATAACAATTAGATATCATCAAAAAAAATTAGAGCTTTAATGATGTTTTTTAAGAAAAATAAAGATAATATTTTAAAAAAATAAACAATTTAATATATACTATTAATATATACTATTAATATATATATCTATATATATACTCTTTTTTTATTTTGATTAAAATTCTTGAATTTGTATGATGTTGATATAGAGACTATAACTATGATTCCAAAAATATTTATAAAGTTGCTTGATAAATGTATTAATCTGCAGAGATTAATGGTTTACACTATATTCAAAGGTAAAATCAACAATAGTTGCTTTGGAGTAAAAATAAACCTATGAAATTCAAATACAATATATAATTTATTTTAACCTATAAATAATTTTAAAAATTCTTATTAAAAATTCATCTAAAAAAGGCCCTTTTTCTCCTTAAATCAGAAATTAAATGTGGATTATTCAATGTGACATTAAAAAATAATAGAAAAAAAAGAAAGAAAGGGATATATAATAAGTTAGAAAAATACAAGTTACATCCTTCTAAAAGTTTTCAAAAATTTCAGTATAATGTTACAAAAATTTATAGCCAACAATTATAGCAATTTATTTTACTTTTTATTTCTTACTTTTTAATCATATAATTCAATCATAAAGATAGTAAGTGTATGTTTTAAAATTAAAAAAAAGTTAAACTTGATAAAAACATATATTAGATTCACAGAAAAAATTAGAAAAAAGAAAAAGAAAAAATTATATATATATATATATATAGGTATTAGAGTTGTTCTTTAAAGATGCAATAAATTTAATTTTCTAATTCTTGTGAAATGAGCTGATTTTAAATTTAAGGTGGTATGTAAGTTTTTAAAGCCAATTATAGTCACTATTACTATTTGTAAGTTTGGCAAATTTTGATGCTTTTAAACTGTTTTAAAATATAACTTGAAAGTTGCCATGTTTGAATTTTTTTAGAAATTTTAGAAATTTTAATCAGTTAAAAAATGTAAACCATAACCTCATTGTGAAACATCAGCAGAAAACACATCAATAGATGATGAAGCAGTCAAGTATCCTTCTCAAACAAAAACGTTATTTTAATATTTTATATGATTCTAAGCAATATGAAATTCTAAGGAATGTGTTAGAATATCAAGTTGGTTGTCAAAATCTCATCAAGTTTTGAAGAAGTCTACATTCACTTGTAAAGGTAATAATTTTACACAAAAACCGTAATATCTGATTGATAAAGAATTATTCTACACTAAAATCAAAAAAATTCTTATTTCCTAATTCTCTGAAATCTATGATTAGAACACATTATGAAAAATACATCATTATAAATACACAACCCGTTCAACCAAAATCAATCTCCAATTGTACAATTTGAAGCCTGGTGGATCAAACCCTATTCACACGGGCACATGACCAACTCAGCTTGCGGCTCTACTGTTGGATGAATGAGATCTAGAACGACAGCAGAGCTCCCGAAGGTGCGGTTTCTCATTAGAACTGAACAGGGTTTTGCACTGCTGCTCGCGTTTTCCATCCACAATGGATGACCTCATATGTTCCTACAATCTCTGTCCATCTTGTATCAGTATCGATAGAATGACTTCATTCATCCGTTTGTTGTAGATTCGACTCTGCATCCGAGGGCGTTTGCCGTGGGTACGCGGGCTTAGAACTAGCCCTCCCCTCAGTGATCCCATGGCCGGGCATAGGGGGCTAGAGTTCTTCGAGGCTGGAACCATAGCATGAGCTCCATGTTTGCAGTTTATTCTTATTCTTATTTTCATGCTTGTTGTTGCGCATTACTATAGCAGCGCATCATGTGCTCATGCTCTTGTCGCAATACGCAAACATATGTGGTGAGGCTTTTCCTGCTTAAAATTTTCTTTTCAACATGAAAATGACGTCGCATAAAGTTGCAGAAGTCAATTGCGAGCTTCAATTGTTAAGGAAAATGCAAATCCTCTACTCGAGGTATCGCACTGCTGCTTACCGCCTTGTGCCAGATCGATGGCGTAAAGCAAGACATGCCCGCAGTGATGAAGGTTCGAGTGAGACTGCGGCATGACGTGATGGCTCAACAACAACAATCATCCGCGGTTTGAACAATCGGAGGACGCACAGATTCAGTTTCGCTAGGATAATCATGGAAGTTGACGCGAATCCTTTCTAAAATAAACGGGACGCGGAAATAATTTGAACAAAAACGACTGCACGATTTAAAAGTCTACGCGGCGGCTAAATGATGCCGTAGCATGTAAGCAGATGTCAGAGCGACACGTTAATGACGCAGGTCTTGCACAATCTGTGGGACCGAGGCAACAGAGCATGAAGTGCGTGTTCTCAGCCTAAGTTGGTATATAAGCTCCACAGGGCAATTCAGGGATTCAATATTTTATGACACTTGCAGTAGGCGAATTCCTTCTTGGCTTCCTTGGACATTATACAGCTCGCTCCTACAAGAATACAACATCGTCGATTTCTCTCCAAAGACAGCAGCAATGGTGAGGATTTGTCTTAACGAGGACAACTTCGGATACGGAACCGAGATTTTCATTCCCAATGTTATTTCCTGTGGCGCTGTGGCCGTCAAACTCACAAACGGCTTCATAGGGTTTCACTTCACCGTGGCCACAAGCAGAGAACAGATCGTAGCTGCTATGAGCTACGCGGCTCAAACGTTCCTCCCAGTCGCCGGCTCGGTGGTTGCTACGGCCTTCTTTGTGGACCAAAACTACTTCGGAGTGGAGAATGTCAAAATCGTCAGGGACTCTTTTAAGGCTACTTTCGAAGTAGACCTCAAGGTCATCACAAAACCAACGTCAGTGAGCGACCCTTTGTCAGCAGATTTGTGGGTTCACGTGCCCATGGACACCAGAGGCACTGGCTCTTGGTTAGGAGTGCGGATTCACAAAGATGGAACACCGGTGACACAGCAAATTCTCAATCCACAGGTGTTGAAAATCAAGATTAACGGCGTCGTTGAGAAGGCACCCATCCAGCAATTACCGGCTGACGTTGGAACCGATGAATACAAAGGCACATATATGCACGTTGAAGTATGAGAGAAGACATCGTGGTTACATTCTTTGGTATCTTAGCACAAGATATGCCGGATGGAAGCTATTGTGACTTCCCGTGAAAGCGGATTCTGCGCTGCAATATCTATGTTCGATTTGTTAATACGTTTGAGAACCAATGTCATGTGCAAGCGAGGTGTGTATTTCACTGTAGTGCACTCGAGGTGTGTAAAATTGCCAACCTAGAGAGGACACATGCTGCTCTTGAGAAGTTCCTGCATTGTGAGTGCCTCCACTTGAACTAAGAGAAGCCGTGAGCATTCTCTCTGTCGTTGGTGCATTAAAATAATAATCTTCTGATGCATCGGTCTGTCCAAGCTCTCCGTGGCTCCCGGGACCGATATCTTCAGAGTTGCTGTAATCAGATATATTCCCGGTCAATGAATGCTTGCACTAGGGATCGCAACTGCACTCATCTCTGTCACCACCAATGTTACAATGAAAAACCCTCATGGGGTACTAGATTTACACTAGGTCTTAGCGAATAACGTATTTCGAGTGTGAGCGTTTCTGGAGGCCCCATGTTGCTTTTGTCAGGCTGCCCTAAGTCGGCTGCCTTGGGTCGGATGCCCAATGTCCGCCGCTTTGAGCACGCCCTGCAAGAATATAATGGTTGTCAAAGAAATGTTTTGCCTTTTCAGTTCTTACCTCGATTCTCTACCGCGAGTGGTGAGTTAGATGTCAATCTGCTGCCCTGACCGGAAGTCCGGGCCAATGACCTCTATCCATTTTTTGTGTATTGTGCGTAAAATGATCCTTATCCAGTTTGTTTGTGTTATGTGTATTTTGTGTTTTGTTTGTGTTTTGTTTGTGTTATGTGTATTTTGTGTTTTGTTTGTGTTCTGGATTCTGTGTTTTTGTGACTTTTGTTGTGTGCAGGGATATAATTTTTTTTTCTCTCCCTTCTAACTACCACTCCTAAAGCATGCGCGTATCGGATTCTCTTGTCTAATCTTTTGCCTAATTTGTTTAGTGTGTATTTAAAAAACAGATCCTTGTTTAGGCAACGTACAGCCCCGAGTAGAGCTGTGCGTCAATTGAACAATCAACCTCGAAAACAAGTGCTACTAAAGATATTTTAGGGCACGCATTCAAATCAGTAGCCAATTTAATTAGCTCCGAAACCTTTTGTATAATCTTGCAGATTTGTCATAGTTCAAGAGCTCACTATATTATGTTTGTTTTTTTGTCATAGTTTAGGCCAAAAGATCATTGAAAAAATCTTAGTCATTCTAAGTCTAAAAAAAATAAATTATCTTCCTAAATTTTTTATTTGTCAATTGACATTGTATCCAATCATTGGAAAAATCATTTATTACTACAAAAATCATACTAAAGTAGATGGTCATATTGCACATAGTTTAATGGATTTTGAATCTATTGGAAGAAAAAGTGAAATAGATCCATGAATTTCTTCCAAACTAATAGGTTAGATATTTTTTTGTATATTAAATGGTTTTAGTTCTAAACAAATATATCAAGAATATAAGAATGTATAGTTAGATAGTTGGACTAAAGATAAAAAATATTCAAAAGATGATTCTTTGTCTCTTAATTAAATTAAGAATTATAAAAATCAAATTAAATTTTTTTAATGATATAAATATAAAAATACTTTACTAAGAGTCAATTTATGGAAATTAGAAAATCATGATATAGTATTTTTATATCAAAATGGCACTAATGAATTGGATATCTTATTTATCATTAGTATTTAAACTCCTTGGCAAGAAAAAATGCTTATTAAACATGATAAGAATTCATATATATCTATAGATTCTATATTTAGAATAAATAATCTTATGTACTATTTATTTATATTTTTGATATTTGATGATTGATACAATGGTATTCCAATTGCTTGGATTATTACATCAAGATAAAAAAAAAAAAAAAAAAAAAAACAAACAAAAAACAAAAAAAACAAAGACATCTATGATTAATTGTTAGTTTTCTAAGTATTTTTAAATATTAAAGATCTAATATGGACACCATCTTTGTTTATTATAGATGGTATCTATATTTATTATAGATGATGCATTTTAAGAAAGACAAGCTATCCATTAAATAATGTTTCTTATTTTGTACCTTTGATATATATATATTTTTTATAATTTTTTATTTTATTATATTTATATATTAAAATATTTTTATAGATATATTTTTGAATGTGGGTATATATAGCCAAATGCACTTATATATTTGTAAACTTTTTATATCTTAAAAAATTAAAAGAATCACGTAAATATAAAAGCAAGTGGTGATAATTTATTAAAGCAAGAGATTTATCATGAAATGAATCAAATAATATATATAAAGATAAAGTATCAAGAAACACAAGAGAATTTTATTATATATATAAAAATAACAATGATGAGAATCTTCATCAAATTCAACATTTCTACTATAAAAAAATACTTTGCAAATCATTATTTTCAAATCTATGGTATAAATATTAAACTTATATTATAATCTTAAATTTTATTATGTTTGTTTAGAGATTGTTAATTTTTTTCAACTTTAATTATTTAATATTAGACACATTAGTTATCTTATGTGAGATAAAAATAATCCTCTCTTCTAATTAGGTGATTAATTTACCTTACATTAGCAAGTAACCTAGGTTATCTTATATGTCTATCTTTCTACTTTATCTTATATAATTGATCTAATGGCATGACATTATTTATCCTACAAGGTTAATAGGTTCACTTGTGATTTTTTTTGCTAAATTGATTATTATTATTATTATTATTGGTTATTATTCTTTTTATTTTTTTATAATCTATATACTATAGGTATTTAATTATTAATTCTTATTAATATTAATTTAATTATTATTATTCTTTTTTTATTTAACTTTTAATTTATTATTCTTATTTATCATTTTATTTTGACTCTCAAATCCAATTGATTTTATTAAGTAGATACTTCAACCATTTGTATGAGTTGGGCTAATATTATTTAATCTTGTAATTCTATCTACTTGCAAATTTTTCTCTTTAGCAATTTAGTTCACAATAAGTGGTTCACACATAATACTATAGTAAATTTAGATTTCTAACAACCATTTTAATAATCACAATGTTTGATCCATAATAATTAGCAATGACTTGACTATGGAATAGAGGGCACAAAAAAAAGCCACCAACAATGATGACAAAGAGGATAATAGTGACAAGGAACATTGATAGCAGAGACCATGACAACATCAAATGAGCATCTCAATTTGGACAATGACTCTTAGTTTATCAAATAAGAACAATGGAAGAATAGTTACCAAAGAAACAACCACCTATGTAGTATAGACCAATAACACAAATAAAAAGTTGACAATAGCAGCCACTGCAATGTTGAAGAAGGTCAAATGAGCAGGATCATAAGAAATAGCAGCATTGGATAGTAGCAATATGACAAGATGACAACTTCCAATTCACCAAGCAAGAAGTAGAAGCAACAAAATATAAGTAAGATAGTAGTTTCAATTTGCCTAGTAAAATATAGATGACCACAATGACATAATTAGAATGGTGATTCTTAGCTCACTTAGCAAAAATGTGAAAAATAGAATATATAATAAAGAAATCTGCAACTCATTAGTATTGTGTTATAATATGGCTATAGGATGAAAGATCAAAAGAAGGCATATATTATAGAAGAATTTAATTAAAGATTTACTGAAAAAATTATTTAAAAAAATAAAGATAGAAAATAAAAAAATAATAAAAATATTTAATATTAATACTATCTTTTTATTAAAAAGACTTCTATTAGTTTTGTAGGACCAAAAATAAAACAAAATAAGGTAGATTAGCAAAAATAATACTATAGGTATGTTAAGATAAAAAAAGATAATTTCTAGTAAAAATTATTTAAAAAAATCTTGATTTGATACTCAAGAAAGGCCAATTTTGAACCAAGGTTGAAACCAAATTCCAATACACAAAATTGTATGTCTACAGCAAATAGGCAATTCTTTTATTGATTAAAAAGTGGGATTAGATAGCAGACTTGTTAGAATTTCTTTGAGTATTAATTTCAAGGTTTTTGAATTTGTAATGACTTTGTGAGAGCTATGCAAAGTCAAGGTTCTATTTAGATGACTTTGATTGTTGAAAAATAAAGTAGATTCATATTTTAGAAAATTTTATGAGTTTTGTTGTAGATCTATAGATGAAAATTTGTAGGTTTGTGAATATAATTGTGTTAAATGTATATTATAAATTATAACTTAATAGGATAGTTAGATCAAAGGTTATTAAAATTTAAGTAGGCTAGAGTCTTGAAAATTGGATTTTGAAGGTTAGTGAAGATTTTTGTGATTTAAATAATATGCTACTTCAATTGAAATGGTTCTTTTTTGAAGTAGTAATTAACTTAATTTTCAAAATTTTGTAAAATTTAAAAATATATGAATGGCGAAAAATGGAGCTATTGATACTAGAAGATTAACAACAAGGTTGGAGAAGGAAGATAACAAACATCCAAGTGAATTAGAAGCTTTTTCTTCTAATTTTCAAATTCAAATCCCTTCAAATTTTGTATGCTTATTTTCAACTAGCACATTAAAAACTATAATTTTTTTGAATAAAGATCAATGATTAATTTAATAATTATTAAGATTTTAAATCTGCTATAGGTTTGATTAAGATTTAATTAGGATTTTGTTAGGATTTATTTAGGATTTTTTTAGAAATTTATTAAGATTATATTAGAATTTTATTAGAATTTGATTAAGATTTGATTAAGATTTGATTAAAATTTGATTGGAATTTAATTAAGATTTGATTAAAATTTATTTATAATATCTTTAGGATTTTATTAATATTGGTTATGATTTTATTATGATTTATTTAGAATTATACTAGGATTTTAATAGAATTAGTTAGAATTTGGTTAGGATTTCATTAAGATATCTTTATGATTATTTTGTGATTTTTTTAGGATATCCTTATAAATTCTTTAGGATTTTAAAATTTTTTTTAGTATATTTAATGATTTTATTATAGTTTTGTTAGAATTTCTTTATAATTCTTTTAATATTTTTTAAAAAAATTATTTTAAAATTTGATTAAGATTGTTAAAAGTTCAATTGGAATTCATTAAGAATTTTATTAGGATTATTAGATTCTTGGTTAGTTGCAAAATATAAGTTTACCTTCTACAATCAAGTACTTGGTGCATTCTCAAATAAGACAACACATAATATGACACCAACAAAATATAGCATAGTAGAAACACAACCACAAGGTGATTTCTAATGTACCAAGTGGAGATATTAGAATAAAAATATTAAGGTGTGAGGAACAACAACACAATAAAATGATAACCTCCAATTTATCAAGTGAGGATGGAAATAGCAACAATAAGGTGCAAGAAACAACAACACAATAGAATAATGACCTCCAACTTACAAAGCAAGGATAGAAGTTACAACATTAAAGACATAGATATGAAATACAATATCAAGATAATTTCCGTTTGTTGAGTGTGGATAAAATTTACCCTTCAATCCAAATTACAAGATAGCTTCAATTAGGAATTATTTTTAATTGGTGATGTAAAGTAAGAGATACAAATAACAAAAAATTAAAAAAAATAAGAATAAAAAAAATAAAAGAAATATGATTAAATAATTATACACTTCAAAAATTTATCATAATATATTCATTATATTTTAATAAAATAAAAAATAAAAAATAAAAAATAAAATTTTAGATAGATAATTATTTTATCTTTCTAATGACATAAAAAACATTCAAATCTAAATTACTATGAATAAGTTATGATAATTTAAAGATAAAAGGCAAAAAATAAAAAAATTAAGTGAATAGGTTTTACTTCAAAGATAACTTACTTAAAAAATTAAGGATTTGAGCCTCACTACGGCTCATAAGTAGTATATATGAGTATTTTAGAGAGGTTGTGAGGCCTTAGTCTTATCTTCTTACCTACATCTAAAGTGCTACAATCCATATGGAACATGTACACGCTCCATCTTACAACTATTATACTAGCTGCTAGTCTTCTTATTTTCTAATAGTAAAATCGCTTCTTTGATATTTTTGATTTTATCATGGTATTCTAAAACATCCAATAAGCCTAGGAACCTTGTAGAGCCTTCAAATCTTGTTCAAATTTTCCATAATGGCCTCCTAACGTGATAAAATTATTTTTATTGAAGTCTTAAAAATATATTCTAAATTTTTTAAATTTTTTTTAAAAATATCTATAATGCTTTTAAAATAATATTATCAAATTAAAGCTATTTTTTTGCTATTTTTAAATTTTTTTATAATAATAAAATAAATTTAAATCAATTAAAAATCTTATTTTTTTATAAATAATTAAAAAATCATGAGATTCTTTTTTATGCTTCTTCTACATACTAATTAATATTTATAAGCTTTTAATAGATAATAAAAATAAATAATAAAAATAAATAAAAGGTTATATAAGATATTAGTCTTAAAAAATTAATATTAATTAATATAGTTAAAAGAAGTATATTAAATGAATCAAGATAATTGCTTTCAAGACTTACTAAGACTTTATTTTTATAATTTTTTGTCTTATGATATTTTTAAAATTTATACAACCTTTTAAATCCTAATAGATATTTAAATAAAAATTTTAATTTTAATATTTTTATATCTAAATAATATTAAAATTCTATATTTAAAAATTCTATCAATTAAAATGTATTAATGGAGTTTATAATGGAATATAATTTAAAATTGATAGAAGTAAAAATTGATTGACTTAAAGATTTTAAGAGGGTTACAATTATCAAGTTGGATGTTTCTAAATATCTCATGTATTTCTTTAAAATTTGAAGAATTTTAAGATTAATTGAAATCCTTCAATGGCTAGATGCCTAGTATATTCTTAGACTAAATTTTATATAACACAATAATAATAAGATATCTCTTTAATTGAGCTTTTATTATAGCTATGAAAAAAAAAATTAAATTAGATATGAAACCTTGAATACAATATCTTTAAGTTTTTTGATGTACTACCTATGTACATGTTGTAGATGAAAATTGTACAAAACTTGATTCCAAGAGCAAAAAATGCATGTTTTTAGGCTATGTTGAAGATACTAAATGATATTATTTTTATGATGTTTAAAATAATTCTATTATTCAGAACTATGATATGAAGTTTATTAAGTATAAAAATTCTAAACAAACAAAAGGTATTTTAGAGGTTTCTATTGATAAACCTCAAAAGATAGTGGTGAAGATTTAATCTATCAACTCTTTATTATATTTAGAGAATAATAATATTGATGCAATGGAAGATTTGGATAGTGACAATGGTCATCAACAACCAATTGTTACATCTTCATCTTCAATTCAAGATATTCAAACACAAGCTCATATACTTGGATAACAACGTGCAACTTTATATCCACTTCCAATCCTACCTCTACATCCACCTTTATTTATGATGTTATATGCACAAGCACGTCTATTGGGAGAATAAGTAATTGATAAATTAGCATTGACTTAGATTCTTTTTAAATCTTTTATATCTTCAACATGTATGGCACATATTTTTTATACAAGAAATAAAGAATCAATTACTATCATTGAAGCTATAAAAAAGGATGATACTTGAAATTGGATGGAAGTAATAGATTCAAAGTACCAAAGTCTTATTGATAACAAGACTTTAATTTTGACATTTTTATCAATAAATAAAAAATCAATTTGTTGCAAGTAAATTTTAAAGATCAAATACGATGTAGATAGTTTAATGGACCATTATAAGATAAGACTAGTTATAAAAGATTATGCACAAACAAAAGGTATTGATTACAATGAAACTTTTGCTCTAGTAGAAAAAATGCCATCAATTCATATGTTTCTTGTATTGACTACAATTAAAGATTTAAAAGTTTATCAAATAGATGTCAAGATATCATTTTAAAATAAAGATCTTGAAAAAAAAATATACATAGACTAACTAGAAGGATATATATCAGAGGATAAAAAATAATTGATTACAAAGAATTAAAAGATTTTTAAAATCTACTTTAGTTAATAAAAATATGTGAAAAACATCCTTGAAAGATTTAAAAGATTGTAAATCTTTAGTTGCATCTTTGGATTCTAATAGCAAATAGGTAAAAGATATGAGTCCATAGATTCCTAAGGAAGTTAAAGTAATGAGAGAAATTCTATATTAAAATATAGATGGTAGTTTAATTTATGTAATGATAGATACTCAGACTAATATTCTATATCTAGTGGGAGTTGTTAGTCAATATATGAAAAATCTTGGCATACAACATTGGATAGGCATGAATTAAATTTTATGGTATTTGCAAGGTACATCAGATTATATACTATAATATGGTGGAAGTTCTTTGAGTTTGCAAGTGATTGATTATTGTGATGTAGGTTATGTAGGAGATATTGATATACAATGTTTGTTCATTGGCTATATATTTTTATTAGTAAGAATTCTTAAGAAACAACCAATGGTAATATTATCTACCACCAAAGTAGAGTATATGGCACCTACTCATGTAACAAAAGAAGTAGTTTGGCTTCAATGGTTTCTTAAGGACATCAGATTTTTATAAGATAATCTTATGACTTTTCTATAATAATTAAAGTTTTATTCCTCTTTCAAGGAATTCTATATTCCATATTTATATCAAGCATGTTGAAATCCAACATCACTTTGTTTGTAAGAAGATTGAAAGCAACAACATCAACTTAGTTTTTTATAGGACTCAAGACATAATTGTAGATATTTTGACCATAGATCTAATTTGTAAAAAGAATTATAAGTTCAAGGAGTTGATGGATATCATTAAATTGACTTAGTCTAAGATATCATTAAATGGGAGTATTAAAAGAGTACATGACTTTTATTAGACATAATGAAATATGGATAGTTGACACTACATTATTGATTGATAAGTTATAGCCACCATATTTTGGTGGCATTATCATTTAGTTTTTGTAGCCTATCAAGCCGTCATATGGCCTAATAAGACAAGTATCCACATGCAAATTGGACCTCTTTGATTAGGCTAATTGTTAGTGTGTTTATACTAGAAAGTCCATATAGTTAGACAATGGATTAGTAATATAAGAATTCAAATCCAAAACTCATTTAGTTACAACTTAGTTCTCTTGTGTTTTTGTTGATTAGGTAGTGAGCACCTTATATTCATATATTTTTACTTCTATTCTGGAGCAATATAATTTTCTATTAATTTATTATATTTATAATCTATTTAGTTTTATTAAAAAACTATGATAATGACCCTTATAAGTGCTAGTATAAATTGAAGGTATATAGAATTTAGTACATAGTTTTTAAAATAATAAGCTAAACCATATTCCAAAGATTGATATAATATATAAAAGAGGTCTTCAAGTCTTTTTGGTATCTCATTTAAAAACCTTTATATTTATCAATTTTTAGAAAATCTTAAAAGATAAATATTTTATTTTATTCTATTTAAATTTGAGTCATTTTTATCTTTATAAATTAAAAAATAAATAGATAAATGAATTGTAGGTTAATGAATTTTTATTACTGTAACTTGTAGCTTCACTAGTTTATAAGTATGATCTCTTTTCAAAGATATTAATAAATAATATATATATATATATATATATATATATATAAGTCATTATCATATTATTATTTTTAATTTAAAATTTAATATAATTGAGTTCATTCTTTTATCTATAGTGAAAATAAAGAAGCTTGATGTAAGGCTCCTTCCATTATTCTAAGAAGTCAATGTGGCAAATATTACGAAGGTACTTAAAATATGTTATATAAAATAGCCTACTTATTTTCATAGCATTATCTATAGGATTTATCATTATCATTACTAATATTTCATTATGTAGTATATTTCTCAATATTGTTGCATATATGTGTAGATAATATGGTTAATATATTGTATACCATCTAAACATGCATGAATGTATTGTGAGAGTATTTATGGCTTAAAGCATTTTCAACACCTTGTTAACCAATCTTAGACTATACAATGTAGTTTGATTTATATGCATAAATAATATTTTTATTCATTAAAAAAGAAAAAAAGAAAAAAAAAAGAAACATTCAAAAAGCTAAATTTTAAAAATTTAAATATTATTATTAAAAAAAAAATTAAAAAAGGTAAAACTAATTATTCACAAGATGTTACTTATTGTATACAAATAAATTAACTAAAAAAAAGAGACAAAAAAATCAGAAAATAAAAAAGTCTTTTTTTTTTTTCTTTTCTTTCTTTTTTTAATTTTTCAACTAAAGTGGTGACTTTGTTTAGAAGACATGTCTCTAAGAATGAGAGTATCAACTAGATGAGAGTATTCAAACTTATATAATGTATATGTTTGAATATACTTTTTGTATGTAAATATTTAAAATATAATACTACATTTATATATATATATATATATATATATATATATATATATATAATAAATTTTTAAAGAATTAATCAATATCTATTATCTTATATTAAAAATATATACTTCATAAGAAAAAATATATACAACTATTGGTTGATGATTAAGATTTAAACTAAGTATTATGACAAAGATGCTACCTACTTTTGTTATTGTTGTTGTTGTTACTTTTTAAAAAAAAAATAACTTAATTAAATTATTATTTAAAAATATTATAATATATTTTACCATTAAATTCTAATTAATATAGAAAATATAAATATCAAATTATAAAATTTAAGAAATAAATATATAAATAAATAATATAAAATAATTTAAATTATTAAAATTAAAAAATATTAAAATATTAAAAAAATATTTTTAAATTATTAAATTAAAACTATAATATATTTTTTATAAATAATAAAATAATTTTACTTTTTATTTTGTGATACATATTTTATTTTTAATATAAAAAATAATAATAATAAAGTATAATTAATTTTATACTTAAATAAAAAACATTGTGATTTAGTAATTAATTTTATGTTAAAATCAAAATATATATATATATATATATATATATATATATATATATATATATATATATATATATATATATTATCATAGAAATTTATATCATATATTTAAATATATATTTATCATATTATTATTTAACTAATATAAATTTATTTATAATCAATTTTTTTTTAACTATTATATGTTTAATCTTTAATAAACTAAATATATATTTTTACTAAAAATATAAATATATATACTAATTTAAAATTTAAAAAATATAAAATTTAAATTATTATATATTTAAATTTTAAAATTAATTTTTAGTCCAAAATAAAAATCATAAATAAAATATCAATAATATAATATTTATAAATAAAAAATAATATATAATTTAATAAATTTAACTAATTATAATTTAATATTATTTACTATTTTTACTCTTCTATATTTGAAGATGAAGCTTTATGTTTCTTTTGTATATGTGTTTTTATGTAATTTTTTTAATTTTTTTAATTTTATTTTATTGTAATAAAAGTCCTTGGATTATCCATCTTAGGTTCAAAAATTACATTTAGATTGATAGAATTAGATGTATTTCTAAGAAATAATGCATCATTATCTTTATCTATTTTTTGTAATATTAAAAGATTGTATTGAGCTATTACAACACCTTCCATCTTTAATTTCTAAGCAATTCATTTTAAAACTATCTTTATTATTTCTATACAAGCTTTTATATTTAAATCTTTTGTAGACACATCTATTTCTTCTCCTATCATATTTTCTTCTATCTCCTCACTTTATAATCACTATTAGTATTAGGAATAGAATGTATAATTACAACTTCTAAACCTCTCTATTTACTACTGTAGTATGTTCCACAATTTTTCACAATTTTTTACAATACTTTGTTTTGAAGCATAATTTCCATGTATTGTATGTTCACAAGAACAACACACATATTACATGAAAGGATTAAGAATCACATACTAAGGTTTAAGGTCTTCATAGCTTTGAGATTTTACTTTCTAACATTCATCTACTATACTTGGTTCTATATGTCATTCTTTTTTATTTTTTGAGCTTTCAAAATAGTAGATTTGATAATTTTTTAATTTTTTTTATTAACAACCAATCTATTATGTTTTCTATTATCCAAATATATGTAATATATGATAATGGAAGTTGTCAAATGCCACAACAATCAATCATATCTTCTTTCCTTCATTCTTCTTATAAAAGTACTTAACTACTTTTTTAAAGTATCATGATAAGATTTGATACTATTATTAGTATCTTTATTTGGATGAGAAAGTTGTCTCAATTTCACCAACTAAAGATCTATTGCAAAAATTTAAAAATAAGATATGAGTACTCAAATCAATTTATTGGTTGTTTCCTTCTCAAATTATATGTAATTGGTATTAAGAATATAAATTTAGCCTAAAAGAAGTAGATAAAGTCCTAATAAGTGGGATTCGTATTTTCAAATAATGTAAAAATCAGCTTAAAAATGCACTAGGCATTTGATTGTCAAAGAATTTGATCTTACTTTGAAGTTGGATTTATAAACCAAAACAATACATAAGGTGTTTAGAAATATTTTTTGGCAATCTTGAATAATTTAGATAAGCTTCCAATTATCTGAAATATATCCTATCAATCTTTAAAAAATCCTAAATATATCTCATTATATTCTAATAAATTCCAAATAAATCTTAAATAATCTTTAATAATCTTAATTAAATCCTAAAGAAATCCTAACTAATTCAAAAAAATCATTAAAAAATCCTATTTAACTTTAAAGAAATTACAAAGAAATCTTTAAAAAATTCTAAAGAAATCTTGACAAAATTTTAACCAATCCCTAATCAAATCCTAATAAAGTTCTAACCAAGTCTTAACCAAATCCTAGACAAACCTTAGTCAAATCCTAACAAATTTTAATAAAATCTCAAATAAATTTTAATTGAATTTTAATCAAATCTTGAATCTTAACAAATCTTAGTAAAATCCTAGGTAAATGCTAATTGAATTCTAATCAAATTTTAAGTAAATTTTGATCAAATTCTAATCAAATGCTAATAAAATTCTAAAAAAATCCTAAAAAAATCCTAATCAAATTTCAATCAAATTCTAATAAAATCTTGTAGCAAATTTAAAATCTTAGTAATTATTAAATTAACTCGTGATTTTGATTAAAATTTTTTATACTTTTCAATCTGTTAATTGACAATAAGCAAACAAAATCTGAAGAAAATTAACCATACAAATTTGGAGAAAAAACTCCTAATCTACTTGGATATCAACCATTCTCCTTTTTCAACCATGATGTTAATCTTCGAGCATCAATAGCTCTTTTTTATATTATTCTTTTGCTCTAAGACTTTATATAAATATTAGAAATTAAATCAAATATTAGCTTATAAAAAACAATTTGAATCTAATTGGTAGATTACTCAAAATCACAAAAACCCTTATTGACCTTCAAAATCCAATTTTTGAATCCTAATCCACTTGAATTCTAGTCATCTTTGATTTAATAATTTGATTAAGCTCAAATTTGCAACACACATCCAAAAAAACTATATTTACAAATCCACAAATTTTCATCTATAAATTTGCAATAAAATTCACAAAATTCTTTAAAATGTGAATCCACTTTATTTTTCAAAAACTAGAGTCACTTGAGTAGAACCTTGATTTTGCACAACTCTCACAAAGTCATTATAAATTCAAAAATCTAAAATTAAATTTCAAAAAAACCATATTAAGTCTTTCTTTTAATTTCACTCTTTAATCAATAAAAAAAAATATTTAATTTGTTATAAGCATGTGGTTTTGTGCCTTGGGATTTGGTTTTGACCCTGATTCACAATTGGCCTTCTTCAAGTATCAATTTAAGATTTTCTTAGATAATTTTTACTAAAAACTATTCTTCACTTTGATCTAAAGATGCCTACAATAGTGTTTTTGTTAATCTATCTTATTTTGTTTTATTTATAGTCTTATAAACTAAGTAGAAGCCTTTTTTTATAAAATTTAGTATTAACATTAAATTATTTTACTACATCTCCATCTTTTGCCTATATTTTTAAAATAATTTTTTATTATATTTTTAATTAAGATTTTTTATAATATATATATATATATATATATATATATATATATATATATTTCCTTTCATCTAATAGCCATATTACAACACAATAATGTAGTATCTTGTAAATAAAGATAGTCATACACAATAGATCAAGTACCATAATCAACATCAAATATACAATAAAAAAAACCAAATATGAACATATAATAGGCATATCCTTAAATATCCTTTGTAGCAAATAAGTTCTTCTAATCAGCTAAAAATAAGTATATATGTAATTAGAAATGATACTTGAATGATATTGCTATAAAAACTGTACACATTCAAATACATATTATAATATATAGATGAATCAATAAAGTCAATAAAAAAGTAACTTCAATTCTTCTATTGTTGTAAATTATTATCGCTCTATAACTCAAAGTTACATCACTTTATATAAATCAATTGTCTTTCATTCTACCAACAAAGAATCAAAGAGTGTAAGTATGTAAAAGAACACAAAGCTTTATTTAATGATTAAACCATCAAATACAAGCAAACCTTTATAACACAAGCCTTTTTAAAACACTTACAAAACTTGACTTGAGAAAGATGTCAAGTCAAAGAATTCTCTCTACATATACATTTATATATATTAAATTAGATGAATTTTAAAATTTAGGTAAAATTCATCCAAAAGTAACATGGACTTTTATAGAAGTATGATTAACAATTTAATTTGATATTATTGTATTATGTATCATCTTATTTGAAAATGCACTAAATACTTGGCTATAGAAGGTACACATATATATTGCAACTAACAAAAAAAATGAACAACCATAGTATAATCTTAAATAAATTTTAATTGAACTTTAACTAAATCTTAAATAAATTCTAAAAAAATCTTAATCAAATCCTAATCAAATCTTAATACAATTATAAGTCAAATTCTAAATCAAATCCTAATCAAATCGTCAATTAAATCTTAATCAAATTCTAAATCAAATTCTAAATCAAATCCTAGTCAAATCCTAAATCAAATCCTAAGTCAAAGCTTAGTCAAATCCTAATAAAATCTTAATAAAATCCTAATATTCTAATAAATTCTAATAAAATCTTAATATCCTAATAAATCCTAATGAAATCCTAATCAATTCAATAATAGATTTAAAACCTCAATAATTATCAAATTAACCATTAATCTTCATTTAAAATTTGCACACTTTTTAATCTTCTAATTAAAAACAAGCATACAAAATTTGAAGGGAATCAAACTTGCCGATTGGAAAAAAAGCTCCTAATCCTCTCAAGTATTTGCCACCCTCTTTCTCCAACCTTGATATCATTCTTCCAATATTAATATCTCTTTTTTACACCATTTATATATTTTAAATTTTTTTAAAAAAATTTAAAATTAAATTAATTATCTTCTTAAAAAAATTCATTCTAATCTAATTGGTAGATTGCTCAAAATCACAAAAATCCTCACTGATCCTAAAAATCCAATTTGTAAGATCCTAGCTAATTTAAATTTTAATAACTTTTAATCTAACAATTAGATTAAGCTTAAATTTATAAGAGACTTTTAATATAACTATATGTACAAATCTACAAATTTTCACTTCTAGATCTACTACAAAACTTTCAATATGCTCAAAAATAAAAATCCACTTTATTTTTCAATATCCAAAATCACCTAAATAGAATTATGATTTTGTATAGCTTTTACAAAGTCATTATAAATCCAAAAACCTTGAAACCAATGCTTAAAGAAGTCCTATTAAGTTTTCTCTCAAATTCTACTTTTTTATCAATAAAAGAAGATTCCATTTATTGTAGGCACATGGTTTTGTATCTTAGGATCTTGTTTTGATCTTGGTTTATAACCGACCTTCTTTGGGTATCAATCTAAGATTTTCTTAGATATTTTTTATTAAAAATTATTCTTTATTTTTATCTTAAGATGCCTATAGTAGTATTTTTACTACTCTATCTTATTTTGTCTAGTTTATGGCTCTTCAAAGTAAATAGAAGCTCTTTTTATAAAAAAAAGAAATATTAATATTAAATATTTTTATTATCTTTCTATTTTTTTTATTTTTTTATTTTTTATTTTTACCTGTATTTTCTAAAATAATTTTGTAACTTAGTCTTCAATTAACCTTCTCTATAATATACATCTTATTTTTCTCTTTCAGCTTGTAGCCATGTTATAATACAATGTAAGATGGCTTTTAATGCTACTTCATGTGACAATAGATTAACTACATAGTTTGTAATTTTGGGTATTTAAAATTGTTTAGCCACTTATTGATACTTTAATAGAAAATTTAGTTGTAAAAGAGAAATTATAGTCTCTTAGAAGGTTTTTGGATCTCATTAACTGGAATTATTATAGCTATCATGATGGAAAAAAATCTTTGCTATGTCATTCAAATTGTTGCCATGCTACTTCATCTATAGACATACTACTTCATTTTTTATCATACCACCTCTTCTTTGACCATATTTAATAAAACAATGGCCATGGCTACTAATCTAATTAAATATCTCATTTTTTAAGCCTCATTCCTACTAAATTATTCTTATAAAGCTATTTACTATTCAAATAATAAATTTTGATAATTTATTTAATAAAATCTATT
Organism: Physcomitrellopsis africana; assembly: GCA_036785485.1. Lineage (NCBI taxonomy): Eukaryota > Viridiplantae > Streptophyta > Bryopsida > Funariales > Funariaceae > Physcomitrellopsis > Physcomitrellopsis africana. Next base: position 351,948 of record JAWRVF010000175.1, on the reverse strand, counting down.
AGAATATAATTTAAGGTTAACATTACCTCTTCTCTTAAAATAATTGATTTTATCAATTCTAAACTCTAAAAATACTTAAAACTATAGTATTATATTTTTTTTATCAAATTTCTTTCTTAACCAATGTTTTTTAATCTTTGGTATATAAATAGTGGTTAAAATATTGTTTGTCTTGTAAAAATGATCTTCTTATATTGTACTTGAATTTTATACGGATTATGATTTATAATTTGTTTAAATATTCTTATATAATATAAATAAATATTATTATTTTTAAACTAATAATATAGTTTTATTTTATTATTATTTTTAAACTAATAATATAGTTTTATTTTATTATTATTTGTCTAATCAATATTATTTCCTAATAAATATAAATCAACTATCATAATAGGATAAATTAAAGGAATTATATAAAATCCAAACTATTTATATTGAATTTTATTTTATTTTATTTTATTTTATGTGATTCTTAATCATAACACTATTTGTTCTTCTTTATATTTATTTGTTATTCTTTATACTCCAAGCCTCTAAGAACCTTCTACAACCATTTAAAATCTCCTAGAACCTTCTAGCACCTTTTAAAATCTTCTTAAAATCTATTAGAACCTACTAGAACCTTAGAATAAGTACTAATATCAAAAATCTTTTAGAACCTTCTAGAACCAAATAAAACATTCTAAAATCTTTTAGAACTTTCTTCTATTATATGTCTATGATATCACCTCTTCCTTTAGCTCTAACATCTATGAAGAGAGATAGAATTAAAATTGATCAAAGGCAAAAGAAATCAAAGATGTGTCATATGGTATCTACCATATGTTCAAGCTATCTTTTGTAAGTCAAAAGATTCAATAATCTTTATAACCAATAATAGTTATCAATACCTTCTACTATAGACCAAGCTTAAATTTTTGTGTCTTTATTGCAAAAATGTCCTCTAAAAATTACTTCAAGGTATCTTTAATGGATAGATTTTATTTTGATGATAATTGTTACAAAAAAACTATTAAATATTCTTTAATATCTTTTTGATTTAAATGGTTCTTTATCACAAGGTTGAAGGTGTGAAATCTAAAGGTAGAATAGAATTACTTTTGAGTTTAATAATTTATATGTATGTGATGATTGAGCTTTAAAACTTTTGGGATTGCTTCCACTTTTTTTATAAATAAATTATAAAGTTTAGAATATATTATATTTGGATATACCACGTGAAAGTATTATCTAGCATATGTTATCACTTTAGGTGAAAAAAGATGTCATTGATAAAATTCTTATGCCTTTAGTCAATGGACCTTAATTATCCTTACTTTAGTCTCAAATCAAGTATTTCTTCCACCTCAAATTCTTTATAGCTCTCTATTTGAAAATAATGCAATGGTGGTTGTATTCTTCTTAATATACTTAATTTATTATAAGATTTCAAAAGAGATATGTGAAAAATATGATGTATTTTTATAGATGTTGGTAGTTTCAATTAATAAGCAACAAAGTTAATTTATTTTTGAATAGAAAATGGATCTAATTATTAATAGTCCAACTTATCAAATAATAAAGTAATCTTTATATTGTATCAAAACAACCATACTTTATTACCAACTTGAAATGGAGGTTGTTCCTTCCTCTACATATCAATTAATTTTTTGGAGCATACTTAAGTTTCTTCCAATTGAAGTTTCAAGATAGCTTAAATATTAGTTATTTAACTTACAAAATCATTTATTTTTAGATTTTTAGATCTATCAATAGATAATATATCTAATTTTAGATAAAAACTATGATTGGAATAAAATAAAATTTATTGAAAAGACATATGAACCGTGTTATTGTTTACAAACTTGATTAGAGATAAGTAAGATGTCTGATTGTCTTGTTGATAATTGATAGTACATCTTAAATATTGCTCTAGGATTTGGTTGATTTACTCTAGGATTTATTTTATAAATGAAATGCCAAAGAAAGCTTGATATCTATTTGAAGAATCTCAAAAAGTGATTTATAAAACTTGGATACAAATTATGGTCCTTAATTTGATATAATATCATCTAATAATTTATAATATTAATAGATATTATTAATAAAAAAATTGATTATTTTCTTATTAATAATAAATTTCTTGTAAAGATTAAAATATGTTATTTTTATAAATTGGTCAACAATTATATATATGGTATGAAAAGAATTTAATGGCAAGAGGTTTGCAATGAAGTAAAAGACCATGGTTTCTTTGAAATTGGTAGCAATTGAAGAAGTCTATATAGATGATGTCAAAGATTCTTTCATCTAGAACATATGTCAAAGGAGAGGATGAATTTTTTAATAACTTTTTATATTTGAAGCTACTAAAGATCTCTAGAAATAAATTATAATATCTTAATAAATCCAAAATATTGCATAGTTGGAAAGTCATGATAAGTTTGGAGAATACAAAGACAAAATGGTCTTTTTGGAATATACAAACATTCTTTAAAATAAAAGAGATTGTTTTCAAATTTAAATTTATTTAAATCATTATAGATATTATTAGATTAATATTTAATATAAAAAATAAGAAGATGCATAATTAAGATTGTATAAACTTGATAAAAAAATAAATAATATAATAGAATTCATAAAATAATTTCTCAAACATAAAATTTCTTGTATTTCAAGAGTGCTGTCTATTGCTAGTTGTATACTGCCTCTCTTTCTTCTAATACAAGATATAATCATTTTGATAAAGAATTTAACAATCTTTGTTTCTTTTTGGATTGATATGTGATGTTGAAGTCAAAATGATATAAAGACATGCTCTAATAGGCTCAACAATGATTTAAAATACAAGCCAATATAAAATATTCAAGGTTCTTATGATTTGTATGTACAATTATTGGATGTAAAGTACCTTCAAGCAAATGGTACTATTTTTAGAAAGAATCTATAATAATAAGAAGTTTCTTGTCATGGATCTTATAATTAATCTTTACAACAAAAGAATTTTTGGAATAGAATATAATTAGATGGAATCTCTCTTCTCTTCTAAGTTGTAATGAGACTACTTTCAATATAAATTCCAAGGCATCAGTTGCCATAGAGAATAGCTTCAAAAAGTCTAAATAAATTAAGATGTGAATTCTACCAATGCATCTTAATTAATAGATTTATGTCATTGAAAATATAAAAGAATTTTTTATATGAAAATTTATTTTTTATTTTTTATTTTTTATTAAGTAAAAATTTAATGAAGATATTATTATAAGTTTTTGAGATATGTATTTGTTTGATCAATTTTATTTTGTTTATTTTTTGCTTCTTCTTTCTTTATTTTTTACTAATTATACTTCTTACTTCATACCTTTTAATTATAATAAACTTTTAATTGAAGCCATCTTATAATTTGGATTGAGGGATAAATTTTATCTTCACATTTTGGTGCATTTGCCAAGAAGTGGTGCTTCTAAGTGTGTGTGTAGATGTGAAGGGTTTTTTTTTAATTCTTGACCTTCTTACTTTGAATTTATTAAGTGAGTACTTCAAATTATTTTTATTAATTGTAAGCCTTCTAATTCTTTTATTTTTTATTTTATTTCTTTTTCAATTTATATATTGGTTCTATATATTTGTTGTTGATTGTTTTATATGTGGTGAGAAGTTTTTATCTTCCTTTCTTTTTATTTTATTATATTTTATATGTTGATTGAATATAGTTAATAAATCATTGATATTATTAACTAAGAATATATTTTTTAGAAATCCAAAATATTTTAATTATAAACATCTATTTTCAAATATAAAAATATATTTTCTTTATAATCTATTGCTTTTATTTTTAAATATGTTATTATTCTTGTCATTATTTTTCTTGATGTATAATTGTTCTATTGTTATTATTATTTTTTTATATTAGTGATTTGCTTACATCTCCAAGAGTAACAAGGAGTGGAATTGGAGCACAATTTCAAATATAAAAATAAAAAAATAAGCTTAATAAGCATCAAATCTTAACTTATGAATTTTAAATTTGAAATTTTAAGCAAAAGTAAGAAAGGAGTATGCCTTTGAGAAGTAGGTGGGTTCCAAACCTTAGCTCTTCAATTTCATTTTGAAATTTTAGATAAAAGTAAGTAAAGAACATAATTAAATAAAATTATGTGGATTTTAAATCTTAGCCTTTTACTTTCATTTAAAATTTTAGATACACTTTAAAAAAGAGCATAGCAAGACTTATTATCCTAAAGTATTTTTTAAACCATTCTATCATCTTGTAATGTAATTAAGTACTAAAAGTATTTAATTACATATACAATAAATTTTTCCATTCTATTTCTTTTATTAAGAGAATATGATTATATTGTAAATAGGCGCTTGAATTTTTTAGATGTTTTTGTGGAAAATAAAATCAGATTAATAACCAACATGACTTCTTTATCTTATTGAACCTATACTTATAAGAAGTAATAATCCACATAATGCATAGTTAATTATTACAGATTTCTTTTTATCCAATCTAGTTGTATTTTGTTGTATCTATGTATATAAAATTTTAAACTATTTATATTTTTTTGGCCTTATTTTTCAATCTTTTATTGTAATACGAATTCCAACCAACAAGTGATTTTGTCATTTTAAGATTGGCATAAGATCTTAATTTGATATTTAATTGAAACATGTGTATCACTTGTAAAAAATATTTTAACTATTAAGTGATACTACTATCTTAAGATTGGCACAAGATCTCATCTTAATACATAATTAAAACCATATTTTTTATAATAAGATAAGAAAAAAAAATTATGTTATTTTATTAAAATATATATATATATATCTATTTATATTTTATCTTGTACTATCTTATAAATTATTTTGATTTTAAATAATTAATTTAGAAATCTATAAATTTATATTAATTATATAATTAATTATATATTATTTAAACTTCTCCTAATATAGACTGTTTTATGATCTAGATATATTTTACAATTCAAAGTAGAATTAAAAAAATACAATTTTAGAAATCAACTTGTTAAAAGAAGTTTGTGATAATATGTCACAAGCTTATATTAGAATAGAGCATGGTAGAAGCCATCTTTTATAATTTCAAGTAGATCCTTTACATTTTTTAGCTCCAAAGACTAATATAGCTAATGGAGGTAATCAAACCTCCTCTACAAATATTTAAATCAATCCCATGATGTTGCCAAAGAAATTACCTATTGTTATACCTTTGAGATTATAAGGGGCGTTAATTTCTCTCAATCTTCTAAAGTTTAGTTGATCTATCAATAAAGATCCAATAGCTCACATAAAATAGTTTGTAGAAGTATTAATTATTAATTTAATAACCAACCATGGATATTGTTTGATATAATTTCCAACCACCTTAATAGATTTTGTATACGTATGATATATATCTTATATAGAAGAATTATTTATTATTTGAGAAAAATTAATAGAAACCTTTCTTTATCAATTTAGACTTGCAATCAGATAATAATAAGCCTTTATGGCTCTTATAAACATTAGACAAGGATCCTTTGAAGATATCACCTCTTATGTGAGGAAATTTCTTACAGTATGTATCCATTATATTGATGATTTCTTAAATAAAAATATTACTTTATCCAAGGCTTTTCTATACTTTTTATTATTTGAAATATATTAAATATAAGACTTACGAATTTAAAAAGAGCCATTTAAGCTATTAGAATATTGATAAAGAAAATAATTGTATACTTAAATGGACAAAAGATTTGATACATGCTTTTATATTATTACAACATCAACTTATTGAATTCCATCAACATCTTATTTTAATCTATTCTTAGTATTCTATCTTTCTATTGCTAATTAATAATCTAACATCTTTGGCTATATAAGGCCCATAAAATTAAGCTCTAAATAGGACCTTCAATGATATTAGGTTGGAGGAATTTAAAAGTGAGGTAAGATAGACAAATGGTATATTTAAAAATAAGATGGTGAATACTATAAAAGCCATTAATAAATAAATATCTTATTTTATAAAAAACCAAAATCCAATTATAGAATATAGATATCATGAATTAAGAATTCATATCTCTAGATTGTGATGTATAAACTATAAAGAAGTAAATCACACTTTCCAATTTTGTCCACAATTTTTACAACCACCACCTATAGATAAAAATCAATTCTAATCTATAGGCCTCTTTATTATTCTAAATAAATCCTAATTTCCTTTCAAATCAAAGAAATAATATTATATCTTATTTTACTTATAAAAAGCGTTATTAAATAAGCCAATGTTGGATTAAAAATAAGATTATATATTCAAATTTTAGAAGATCTCATCCTACAGATTGTTGTAGAAGACTTGATAAGATAATTTTTTTGATTTTTTTTTCAAAAGATTATAGCAACCAAGCTAAAAAAATATGAGAGGAGTTAAAATTGTAAATCCTATTGTTACAAATGGTCTATCAAACTTATACTATAACCACTTAAGTAATGGCTAAAATTATTACCTTCCAATGATAATTTAAATTAATTTAGGAGCAATACAAAATTCTTTATTATACAACCAAAATCAAAACTAACAACAACCACCTTCTTAAAATATTAAGTATATAATGGCTCAGTTTGATATACATCCTACATCAAATTTATCACCCCTTCAATCCAACTTAATGAGGAGAAATATTAATTTGTAGATAAAAAGGGGCCTTAAACTTCCAATGTCTTTTTAATATATTTGACAAATAATAAAACCTTCAATCCAATAAAATCTTATGATTTGTAGTAAGATCTTTAGAGAGCTAGAGCCAACATTTCTTTTAGACAATTGAATTAAGTATTACCAATCATTAAAATAGATCTCAAAGAAGGGATAATTATATAAAGAAATATAAATAATATAAAAAAAATATCTGGAATTGAAGTTAAGAATTTAGAATGGAATATTATAAAAGAAGAAAAAAAAGAGAATCAAGAATATGAACCTATTAAGATGTAAAAATTATAGATAAAATCATCTTTAAAATCATAGTAGATGATGGAAGTAGCATCAATATTATGCCTAAATCTTTTATAAACAAGTTGAAATTAAAAATCATTCACAAGGTATTTTTAAAGATGCTATGAGTTGATTAAAGATATTTTTAATTTTTAGGTCAAATTTGTGACCTCCATATATAAGAAAGAGGTGAAAATTATATGGCATCATTTTTGTGTGATATATTTATATGAAAAATCGAATAGATATCCTCTATAATTAAGAAGAAGATAGTTGAGGCAATCTAATAGAATAACCAAAAGTAAGGCTTCTAAGCCTTATTTTATTTTTAAATCCTTAGATGATTGCACAATATTCATAGCATCTAATAATATTAGACTTTAAGTCTCTTAAAAATAATACCATTAAATATAAAATCCAACTAAACAAATTTTATCCAATTCAATTCAACTTCAAATATTAATCTAATATAATGTATTGGCCTTGGATTATCCAAATATAAAGATGAAGGTGATTTTATCAAATGGTTAGTAGAAAATCTATATGAAGAAGAAAACATCTTCATTCAATTTATAGATATAATAAATTGGTTAAAATTTGATAATGATTCTCTAAATCTTACAATCTTAGTAGCTAATATTTATATGGATGATGTCATAGATGCAAAATATAGACTGGAAGTCTAAACAAGAAGTTCAAGAAGAACTGGCGAGAACTAGATTAATCAGATGAGTATAAGAACAACACCAAAGAAGTGAGCTAGAGCTCCAAGAGATGTGTTGTCAAGATTGGGAACTCTTCAGCCTCGACTCCAATATATACTCCTACCTAGGAAGCTTCTTAAGCAACTTCTATTTACTTGGAAGATGCTAGAAGGTTCTAGGAGGTTCTAAAGAATTCTAAGAACCTTCTAAAATATTCCAAAAGGTTTTGATAAGTATATCCTTGACATCACCTCCTCCTCTAGCTTTGAGGTCTTCGAAAAGCCATTTGAGATGTATGCTCATAAATGTAGAAAATCAAAGATTTAGTGTATAGTCTCTACAATATACTCCACTTGTCCTTCACGAGGCAAATGATTCATGGATCCTTGTAGCCATTGATAATGACCAACACCTTTTACTTGAGACCATGCCTGAATTTCTGTGTCTTCATTGTAGAAGCAGCCTGAAAATGTCGTTTTGCCACTACCTTCATGAGCTGGTTCAGCTTCAAAGATAATCACGAGTGACCTGCTATTTGGTATTCTTCGACGTCTTCTTGATTCTTCTAATTCTTCATCTCAAGGTTGATGTCATGAGCTACTCGGTTGAGATAGCATCATTAGTGCAGTATCTTCATTTCCACTAGCCATATCTAAATACACTCTAAGATTATATATCTTAAAATTATAAGAAAGCAAAACGCAAGTTATATTTTAATAAGACGTGGATCTTGTTTATACATTCCTTTGGAGAAGGCTTCATCTTCACAATTCATCAGTGGCCAATTTTTGGTTTATCAGGATATCGTTGATAAAATTCTTGTATCTTTTGCAGCGTATTTGTTATATTTTTTACTGGCTCCCAAGTCCACTTGTTTACATCATAACCATGCTATTGAATTAAATATTGTAACTTCTTCCGTCTCCGTCGCAAATCAAAGACTTGTTCCACCTCATATTCCATGTGATTCTCGATTTCAATACAAGGTGGTGGTGGCTGTATTTGTCTTGATAAAGTTGATTTGCTGTAAGATTTTAGAAGAAAAATATAAAAGACTAGATGTACCTTCATGGATGTAGGTAGTTTTAGTTGATAAGCTACTGGATTGATTTGCTCCTGAATACAGAATGGTCCCAACCTCCTATAATCCAACTCATCACAAAGTTGAGTAGTCTTGATGTTTCGTCGCAATAGTCAAATCTTATCTCCAATTTGAAAAGCAGGAAAATCCTCCCAAAATTTGTGTGCAGAAGCTTTGTACGAGTCTTGAGCTATTTGTAACTAAAGCTTCAAGGTGGTCTGGATCTCCCTTATATGCTTTGCAAGATCTTCAGCTGTTGGATTTTCATCTTTGGATTTATCCAACAAATCGAATTTTGGATGATATCCATAATTTACAAAAAAAGGTATTTGTTAGGTTGAGACATGGACCAAATTGTTATACACAAATTCTGCAAATGGTAGATATGTAGTCCAATCATCTTGTTGATAGTTGATCGCACATTGTAGGTATTGCTCCAAGACTTGGTTAACTCGCTCTATTTGACCATTGATTTGAGGATGGAAGGCAGAAGAGAGTTTGATATCTGTCACAGACATACTTTAAGCCACTACTAGAACTTTTTGTAATCTTCTAGAACCTTCTATAGCTTTCTAGAATCTTTTAAAATCTTCTAGAATCCTCTTTAACCTTCCAAGACCTCTTATGGACTTTTTAGAGTCTTCCAAAATCTTCTTCAAACTTCTAAAATATTCTAAGATATTCTTAGGATCCTCTAAAATCTTCTTCAATCTTCCAAGACCTCTTGAAGATTTTTTAGAGTCTTCCAAAATCTTCTTCAAGCTTCTAGAATATTTTAAGATATTCGATTTGTTGGATAAATATTTTAAGATACTCGATTTTAAGAGTAATAATCATAATATAAATAAGAGGCAAGATTGAGGACCTCAGTCTTGCCAACACAAGTCTTAGAGCAATCCAGAGTATTGTCTTGTTCTTGATATTAATCCAATTTCTTATTCTCGATCTAATTCTTGTTCTTGTCCATTTAGTTATTTGTTTTTGAAGATTTCTGGTTCTGATTTCTTCTCTTTGGTTCTTGGCTAACCTGCTATCTTGCATCCTTGATAGTTTGGTAAGATTGACTTACATAATCATATCAGAGCTTAGATCTTTTGATAGAGAGTGGATTATCCTTCTTCAAGATACTATTACATTCTAGAAGAGTGCGGACTGTCCCCCTCTAGACTGATATGTTTACTTATTGTAGTTAATTTTTCTTTGGAAATAGTGGATTATTCCTTTTTTAAGTTATATCACTACATTTTAGAAGTTGCGGATTATCCTCTTCTAAACTAACTGTCTAAAAGTATTCCTTTTAGTATAGAAAATACTAATGGCTAATTAATTTTTTTTTTTTTAAGATGGAAATAGATGAGGTTAATGGAGGTGCATCCTCACAAACAGAGAATAGAGTGGCAACACTTGCAGATCTTTGAGCCCTATTGGATACAATACGAGAAGAAATGGCATTTTTTTGCAATCCAAAAAAAAAATTGCAAATAGAGCAAGTATCTGAAGAAATTAAGCGAGAGATTCATAACTTGCAATAAGAGATTATTTGATTAACAAAAACAAGTACTAGGCAAGCTATGCATACAACTTCTCTAGAAGTTTCAAGGATTCTCATAAAAGAGCCAAAAGCTGGTATGCCTGATAAGTTTGATAGAACAAGATCCAACTTTCAAGGATTTGTACAACAAGTGCAACTTTACTTACGACTATATCCTTCTCGTTATCTAGATGGATTCACTCAAGTTGCTTTTGTGGGCACCCTTTTATCAATAAGTGCTAGATCATGGTTTGTACCATTATTGGAAAAGAATTCTCCAATCCTATATAATTTAGAAGCTTTTATGGAAAGATTTACTAATACATTTGGAGACAGTGATTAAAAGAGGGTGGCAGAGAAGAAGATCCAAAATCTATGACAAGGACAATGTTTATCTGCAATTTATGCTACAGAATTTCACCAATTTACTTGTGACCTTGATTGGAATGATAAGGTTTTTATGACTTGATTTTGCTATGGCCTAAAGGATGATATAAAGAATTTATTGATCACAATGCTAAGAGTTGAAAGCTTAGAGGAACTCATAGCTTAAGCTATTACTTGTGACAATTACCTATTTGAACTACGACAAGAAAAGTGATCAATTTTCAACAATACTTATCAAGGTACGACTGCTACATCTTCAAGAATATTAGAAAAGCCATTAATATATCCTAAACCTATACAGATTGATGCGACTCAATTCAAGCCATTAAGACCAATAAAAAAGATTAGACATCGGCAAGAAAATTTATGCCTATATTATGAAAGATCCAATCACAAGGCAGCAAATTATCCAAATAAGTCTAGAGATTTCAGGGCACGAGGTATAATATCTGAATTAGAAAGGTCAAAAAACAAAGTCGTCCAGCCACAGTAAGGACCTTGCGGTTAGATACCCCCAAATCTAAAGGACAAAAAAAAAATCTCTTTTTACCTTCGGATCTAACATCTTATTTTATACTTCTTGTATATATAAGAACCTTAAAACAAGAAATTTTTGCTAAAGTCTTTTTAGATAGTGGAGCCTCAATATGCTTTATGGATAAGGATTTTGTAACCAGGCATAATCTACTACTTGTAAAGAAGATCCATCCTGCACCCATTAAAATCATTGATGGACAAAACCTTGTATCAAGAGATGTTATTGAAGAAATCCAACTGTTGAAAGTGATATTAAGAGATCAAGTATCACAAATTATTTTTAACATCATTAGATGTCTGACAAATCCTATTATCATTGGACTTCCTTGGTTTGAATTACATAATCCTGATATTGATTGGAGTACGTAGAAGATTTTTTCAAGATCCTTACATCAAAAGAAGAAACAAGATATTGCTCTTAAAGCTAAAGTATTTATGCAAGCAACAAAAAAAAGATATGCATTTGCATTGTATGCTATTCCAATAAAAGACCCAATGAAGCAATTGAAGTAGGATATTTCTAGTCAATATTGCAACTTGGAAGATGTATTTGAAAAAAAAAAGCAGATATATTATCCAAACATCGTTCTTATGATTGTGCAATTGAATTATAAGATGGAGCTCAACTTCCATTTGGTCCAATTTATAATTTGTCACAAATGGAGCTTACAGCCTTGCAAAAATATATTGATGAAAATCTGGCCAAGAATTTTATTCGACATTCAAAATCACCTGCTGGAGCTCCTATATTATTTGTAAAAAAAAAAGATGGTTCGTTACGTATGTATATTGACTATCGAGGTCTAAATAAGATAATTATAAAAAACTACTATCTATTATTATTAATCTCAAGATTATTAGAACAATTAGGATAAGCAAAGATTTTTACAAAGATTGATTTGAGAGGCGCCTACAATCTAGTCAAGATTAAAGAAAGAGATCAATGGAAGACAGCATTCCACATAAGGTATGGACATTTTGAGTACAATATTATGCCTTTTGGACTTACAAATACACCTGCAGTCTTCCAATATATGATGAATGATATCTTACAAGAATAATTAGATGACTTTCTAGTCATCTACTTGGACGATATCTTGATTTTTTCTAAGAATGAAGAAGAGTATAAATATCATGTACGGAGGGTATTAGAGAAACTATGAGAAAATGGATTGTATGCCAAATTAGAGAAATGCTCTTTCCACCAACTATCAATCAAATTTTTGGGATATATTGCTTCAAAAAATAGAATTTCCATAGATCCAAAGAAGATACAAACTGTTATGGAGTGGAAACAACTGTCATCAATTAGAGATATACAATGTTTCTTGGGATTTGCAAATTTCTACAGAATCTTCATCAAAGATTATTCCAAGATTGCGGCTCCATTAATGCAACTCTTAAGTAAGGATAAATTTATTTGGGATGATAAGGTTGAAGAAGCATTCAAGAAGCTAAAAGAATCTTTCACTTCTGCTCCTATACTTGTCCACGTAGATCCAACAAAATCATTCATTTTGAAAATGGATGCCTCAGATTTTGCATTGGGATCCATACTCTTTCAAAGTGGTGATAATAGTCAACTACATCTAGTAGCATTCTGCTTTCAAAAATTTTCAACTGCAGAGATTAATTACAAGATCTATGACAAAGAATTATTGGCAATTATTGATGCTTTTGAAGAATGGCCCCATTTGTTGGAAGGGGCTCAACACAAAATCATGGTATATATCGACCACAAAAATTTAGAATATTTTATGAGTGCTCGAGTTTTAAATCATCAACAAGCACAATGGAGCATGTCATTATCTTGATTTGATTTTGTAATTATATATCGTCCTAGAAAAATGAGATGCCCTTTCTTGACAATCATATCTTGTACCAAGAATAAAAAATATTGTATTGGATCAACAAAAATCAATCATATTGAAGCTGTCCAATTTACAGTTAAAGACATTGACAACATCTACTTATATAGATACAACTCTCAAGACGGAAATCCAAAAAGCAATGAAGATAGATTCATTTATAAAAAACATCTAATAACGTTTAAAAGATACACATGTGGAAGAAAACAATAAATTCAAATTCAAAGATGGATTGTTATATTTCAAGAATCTCCTATATGTTCCTCTAGGACCTACAAGATTACAAATTCTTCAAGCTCGATATGACCTTCTAGCAGCCGAACACTTTGGCTTCAATAAGACCTTGGAATTGATATCAAGAGACTATTGGTGGCCTCAAATGTAAAAATTGGTGATAGAATTCATTCAATCATGTGAAATTTGTACGCAAACAAAGATTCCAAGACACCAACCATATGAACTTTTGCAACCCCTTCCAGTTCCTAAGGGCCTATGGTAATCGTTATCTATGGACTTCATTATAGACCTCCCAATTTTGAATGGAAAAGATTCAATTTTTATGGTGGTAGACCATCTTACCAAGATGGCATATTTTATCCTGTGCAATAAGACTATTTTTAGGGAGGAAACAACCAAGCTTTTTATTGATAATATTTATCAAATACATAGCCTTCTAATTGACATTATTTCAAATCAAGGACCACAATTTGTATCAAACTTTTGCAGAGGACTATTTAGGCTTTTAAAAGTCAAGATCAACCTCTCATATGCTTATCATCCTTAAACTGTTGGTAAAACAGAACAAGTGAATTAGATCTTGAAATAATATCTTTATTTTAGTATAAATTATCAACAAGATGATTGGACGGACTTTCTATCATTGGTTGAGATTGCATATAATAACTCCAAACATTCTTCAATAAAGCAAATTCCATTCTTCTTAAACTATGGATACCATCTTAAAGCAGATCCATTCCAAATTGAATACGTGGAAAGTCCTATTGCAAAAAGTTAAGCTACTTATTTAAAAATCATCCATGAAGAATTGGAATTCCAATTACAAATAGTCTAAGATCAATATAAAGACTATGTAGACATTTATCGCAAAAACCAACCAAATTTCAAAGTAGGAGATCGTGTCTGATTACTTTGACAAAATATACAAAAAAATTGACCATCACAAAAATTAGTGTATCAAAGACTTGGAGCTTTTACAATTCTACACCAAGTAAATCCAGTAAGTTTTTGTTTCAAATTACCAAGTAGCATACACATTCATCTAGTCTTTCATATCTTACTTTTAAAAACCTATTATAAATCAAATATTGCTGGAAGAATTATTCTACCATCAGCTCCAATTGAAGTCAATCAAGAGATTGAATATGAGATGGATGAAATATTGGATTCACATATAAGACGTGGATGATTAAAATATTTCATCCATTAGAAGAACTATGGAATTAGCGAAAGAACATGGAAACCCTCAGATAATCTTTAAAATATATCTACAAAGGTTCACCAATTCTATCAACAATATCCTAAAAAATCTAGATTCAATGATCATTGACAATTTCGTGGACAGTAACATCTCTTGGCTTCTAAATAACGCTTCCTATTAACAACAAAAGACCAATATAAAAAAGGGAGAGCCAAACCAAGACCTGTACTTGTATTTTTTTTAAGATAGAATTGATCTTGCTAGAAGCTTATTAGTTATCATGTCAAATCTTTGCATTTCAAGAGAATTGCAGGAATAAGAGTCAAAAGACTCTTCTGCCATATAAGCGGTTGGAGAATCATTGCAACTTTCATTATCTACTAGGTTTGAAGAACATGGATAAGATGAAGAAGGAGTATTCCAACGTCAAGTAAGGCCATGCTTGGAGTCTTTGGAGATACGGCTTCATCACAAAAATCTCAATTCAAATGCCCGAGCTTTGGTAATACTCCTTGAAGTTGGAAAGATGACTCCAGGTGGACCAGAAATTATATTCGGAGGATATTTTGAAGGTCACAACGAAGAGCAAATTCTTAGATGGGATGTTGGCCTAACAGAGGTTATATCTAGAGGTCATCAATGCCACCTTAAGGGTCCTGTTGAACCTATAACCAATAAACAAAAGACAGAATATGTTGCTTCTCTACTTTGATGAATTCTAGAATTTTTACGCATGTGATTTGGTCATCAAATTACTTTGGCTCCTTGTGAAATTCGTCGCTAGAAGGGAAGGTGATGTCACGAATATATTTTAAGCCACTACTAGAACTTTTTGTAATCTTCTAGAACCTTCTATAACTTTCTAGAATCTTCTAAAATCTTCTAGAATCCTCTTCAACCTTCCAAGATCTCTCGTGGATTTTTTAGAGTCTTCTAGAATCTTTTTTAAACTTCTAGAATATTCTAAGATACTCTTAGGACTCTCTAGAATCTTTAATCTTTAATCTTCCAAGACCTCCTATAGACTTTTTAGAGTCTTCCAAAATCTTCCTCAGGCTTTTAGAATATTTTAAGATACTCTTAGAAGGTCCAATAGGATATAAGGCCTCATAGTACAAATAAGAGACAAGACTAAGGAGCACCTCAATCTTGCCAACACAAATCTTAGAGCAATCTAGAGTGTTGTCTTGTTTTTGATATTAATCCAGTTTCTTATTCTCGATCTAGTTCTTCTTCTTGTCCATATAGTTCTTTATTTTTGAAGATTTCTACTTTTGATTTCTTCTCTTTGGTTCTTAGCTAACTTGCTATCTTGCATCCTTGACAATATCTACCTTCACTATGTCAAAAAGCAACCTCCAAAACTTTGATATAAATTGAGGCCATCGGTCCGAAATAATATCATCCAATAAACTATGATACTGATATATATTGTCAATAAACAATCTTGTTGTTTCTTCACTTGAAGTTGTCTTTCTGCATGGAACAAAATGTATCCTCTTTGTAAATCGATCTACTACCATGTAGATAGCAACAAATATTGCAGAAGGTGGCAAATCTATGATGAAGTTCATAGATACTGAAGACCATGGTTGCTTTGGAATTGGCAGAGGTTATAAAAGCCCGTAAGGGCGATGTCGAGGATTCTTTGATCTTGAACAAAAGTTACATGATAGCACAAAGTTCTTCACTACCTTTCACATTTAGAACCACCAAAAGTCTCGGAAAATAAGCTCCATTGTTTTATTGAATCCAAAGTGACCTACGACCGGAAGTCATGTCAAGATTGAAGAATATGAAGTTGAATTGGTCCTTCCGGAATGTGTAGTTGATCTTCAAAATATAATAATCTGTCCTCAATCTTCAATTTGTCTTTGTCAAAGTGCTGTTTCACATCTAAGACTAATGAATCCACAGCTGTTGCTCCACAGATTTGTTCTAAAAAATCAACATCAATTGGTATGATCATGGAGGTGGTGCAGAGGCAAAACCGTTTTGGTTGTAGCAAAGTTATATACTGCTGATCAAATGTTGCATCTCCAGCCTTGGATGCTAGATATGATCTCCTCGATAGCACATCCGATAATCCTTGCTGCTTTCTTGGCTGATATATGATGATGAAGTCGAATCATGATAATGACATGTTCTACCAAGCTTGGTGACGATTCAAAACTTGAGTTGTTGTGAAATATTCCAAATTCTTATGATCTGTATGTACAATCACCGGATGTGCAGCATCCTCTAACAAATGATGCCACTCTTGGAAAGAATCAATTATTACAAGCAGCTCCTTATCGTGAATTTCATAGTTGATTTCTGCTATAGAAAACTTTCTTGAGCAGAATGCAACCAGGTGAAGTTTATCATCCTTCCTCATCTGTGGTTGTAGATAAGTGGTTGTAGATAAGTGGTTGTAGATAAGATTGATCAATTTGAAGGGAAGGATATTACAAAGTATTTAAGATATTATATTAAAAAAAAATAGAATTGAAGCGTGTTTTTAAAAAGAAGATGGTTCAATTATTTGAATTAGCTATTACACTAGAAATTTAAAAAAAAAAAATCATGTAAAGTCCATTATAGGACATTTTAGAGGTTCATGGAAGAAATTTTTTTAAGCATAGAAGGATGAATATTTTTCAAAACATTATGACCAAATTATAAAGAAGTCATTTTTTTAAATGGATTTAAGAACTTAAATGAAAGATCTAAGAAGGATCTTTAAAGAAAAAAACCATTTTGAAAAAATTATTGAACAAATTTGAAAGACAATATTCTCATTTATCAAAGAAAAAGAGGCAATTGTTGGATCAAAGTCAAATAAAACTTTTTCTTCAAGTAATTGATATAGAGTTACAAGAAAAGTTAGAAATTTTGCTTAAAAATAAAGAATAAGAAGAAGGATTGACATCAAATAGGAAAGAAGTAGAAGATATAATAGGATTACTTACAAAAAAGAAAAAAGAAAAATAATAGGATAAATATTTAAAGACCATTATAAGCATCTGAAGTAAAGTTGCCTACTAACCATCTTACATCTATGATTCAACCTTCAATGTCTATATCAAAGAAAGAAGAAATGAACATAGATGAAATTACACATGAAATGAAGAATTTAAAAATAAAATTTATAAAACTTGAAAAGAAGAATCAATCATCAAGAATATCAACAAGACAAAAATTAGGACCAATAAAAGATATAGTGCATAGGTGCATGTGATATAATAGCATAGATCATTCAATAAAGGAGTGTAAAGATTTTACAGAGGTGCTATGCAAAAGAATTATTTTTTTTAAAGATAGTATAATATATATAAAAGAAAATAGAGATAAATTGGAGATAAATTTTGACAAAAGAAAAATGAAGGTATTGGTGGAAGATGCTTTTAAAATATGTACAATCTTAAGTAATGAAGCATCAATATATTAGATAGGAAAAAAGTTGAAGCAAATATTTAAGCATAAATCTTGAATTTCTAAAAAAATTTAGTTCTTTGTAGACAAGTACAATGAATTATGCTGAAAAAAAAATTTACTACAAATGATTTAAAATGTATTGGCAATAACATTTTGACAAATTATTAAATAGAATAATC
Source organism: Physcomitrellopsis africana (assembly GCA_036785485.1). NCBI lineage: Eukaryota > Viridiplantae > Streptophyta > Bryopsida > Funariales > Funariaceae > Physcomitrellopsis > Physcomitrellopsis africana. The sequence continues at coordinate 333,830 of JAWRVF010000175.1, read as the reverse complement.
TAATAGATGGATTATGAATGTATGTTCATATTGTAAGGAGTTAACATAAAGTATTAATAGAAGAAAAATAAAGAAGAGATAAAAATAATGAAGGGCCATAAAAAAAGACTATAAAAGGAGAAAAAAAAAAGACAACAAAAAAAATCCTATGCATGAAAAAAAAAAAAGGAGAATATGTCTACAAAAGAGAAAGAAATTATAAAATAAAAAAAAGACTCTTACATATAAGTTATAATTAGATATTGAGGCTACTATAGATTTGAAGAAGATATTAGAAGAATAGATTTTAGGAGTAAAGATTGAATTTACAATTATTAAAATTTTAGGGATTGCAAAACATGAATTTCATGAAGTTATTATTGATATAATAAAAAAAAAAAATAGCAATCTATAGGAGCTACTATGACATCAAATATACAAGGAACAAAAGCAATGAGAAATAATGTAGATGAAGAGATAAAAATGCAAGTTTTGGAAGATGTTTCACGAGTTGGACTTACAAAGGAAGGAAATGAGATTCAACCATCTAGTCATAATTTTTGAAATTATTGAATAAGGATTAGTACAAAATTTTTAGTAAAATTAGAAAAATTAGAAAAATTAGAAGAATCAATTATAATATTAATTAATTATGATTCTAAAATTAATTTGATATCAAAAGAGCTATATAAAAAGAAAAAATGGCCTATTGATATTAAACAAGTATTACGGATGCAAGATAGCAGATTAGCAAAGAAACAAAGAGAGGATTTCAGAACTAGAATAATTTCAAGAACAAAATAACAAAAACTGGATCCAATTTTTGTTATTTTGTTCTTGAAATTATTTTCTATCCAATTCTTTGTTCTTGAAATTTAGCAACAAGTTTCACAAGGAGCCGAAGCAATTTGATGATCAAATCACATACGTAAGAAATATAAAATTTGTCGGAGTAGAGAAGCAACATATTCCATCTTATATTTGTTGATTATCGATTCAATAGGATCCTTGAGATGGAATCAATGACCTTCAAATATAACCTTTGTTAAACCAACGTCCCATCTAAGAATTTGCTCTTCATTGTGACTTTCAAAATATCCCTCGAATATAATTTCTAATCCACCTAGAGTGACCTTTCCAACTTTCAAGAGTATTATCAAAGCTCGGGCATTTCAATCAAGATTTTTGTAATGAAGCTATATCTCCAAAGGTTTCAAATGTAGCCTTACTTGATGTTAGAATACTCCTTCTTTACCTTATCTATGTTCTTCAAATCCAACAGCTTGTGAAAGTTGCAATGGTTTTCTAGTTGTTTGTATGGCAGAAGAGTCTTCTAACTCTTGTTCTTGTAATTTCCTTGAAATGCAAAGATTTGATATAATAACTAATAAACTTCTAGTAGGATCTATTCTATGTTAAAAAAAATACAAGTGCAGGTCTTGGTGTGGCTCTTTTCTTTTTATATTGGTCTTCTATTGTTGATAGAAAGCATCATTTAGAAGCCAAGAGGTATTGCTATCCACAAAATCTTCAATGGCAATTGAATCTAGATTTTTTAGAATATTGTTGATGGAATTTACAAACTTTTTTAGGTGCATTCTTGAGGTTATTTGAAGGTTTTCATGTTCTTTTGCTAACTCCATAGTCCTTTCAATGGATGAAATATTCCAATTGTTCATGTCTTATACACGAATCCAATATTTCATCTATTTTATATTCAAGTTCTTGATTGACTTCAATTGGGATTGGTTGTAGAAGAGTTCTTCCAATAATATTTAATTTATAATAGGTTTCTAAAAGCGAGACATGAAAGACTAGATGAATACATATGCCATATGATAGTTCAAGACAAAAAACTTATTGGATTTATTTGATGTAGAATTATAAAAGATCCAAGTCTTTGAAAGTCTAATTTTTGTGATGGTCAATTTATTTATATATTTTGTCAGAGTAGCCAGACATGATCTCCTACCTTGATCTTTAGTTGGTTCTTCTAATGAATGTCTATATAGTTTGTATATCCATCTTGAGTCATTTGTAGTTAGAATTTTAGTTCTTCATGGATGGCTTTTAAGTAGGTAGCTTGATTTTTTGCAGCAGGGCTTTCCACATCTTCAATTTGGAATAGACCTACTTTCAAGTAATATCCATAGTTTGAAAAGAATAGAGTTTGCTTTGTTGAAAAATATTTGGAGTCATTGTATGCAAACACAGCCAAGGATAGAAGGTCCGTCCAATCATCTTTTTGATAATTTATACTACAACAAAGATATTGTTTCAAGATTTGATTCACTCATTTTGTTTGACCATCGATTTGAAGATAATAAGCTGATGAGAGATTGATCTTGATATTCAAAAATTGAAATAATCCTCTCCAAAAATTTGAAACAAATTGTGGTCCTTGATCTGAAATAATATCATTGGAAAGGCTATATATTTAATTAATATTATCAATAAAAAGCTTGGTTATTTTTTCTCTAGAAATAGTCTTGTTGCATAGGATAAAATATGCCATCTTGATAAGATGGTCTACCACCACAAAAATTGAGTCTTTTCCATTCAAAATTAGAAGGTCTGTAATGAAGTCCGTAGATAATGATTACCATGGGCCTTTAGGAACTAGAAGGGGTTAAAGAAGTCCATATGGTTGGTGTCTTGGGATCTTTGCTAGGATACAAATTTCGCATGATTGGATGAATTCTTTCACCAATTTTCACATTTGAGGCCACCAATAGTTTCTTGATAATAACTTCAAGGTCTTATTGAAGCCAAAATGTTAAACTACTGGAAGATCATGTCGTGCTTGAAGAATTTGAAGTCTTGTAGGGCCTTGAAGAACATATAAGAGATCCTTGAAATATAACAATCCATCGTGAAATTTGAAATTTTTGTTTTCTTCCATATGTATATTTTTTAGACGTTGTTGAATATTCTCTATAAATGGATCTATCTTCATTTCTTTCTGGATTTTTATCTTGAGAGTTGTATCTATATAGGTAGATATTGTCAATGTCTTCAATTATAAATTAAATGGCTTCAAAGTAACTCATTTTTGTTGATCCAATACAATGTCTCTTATTCTTGGTATTAGATATGATCATCAAAAAATGGCATCTGATTTTTCTTGAAGTTTTTTTGGATGATATGTAATCACAAAATTGAATTGAGATAATGACATGTTCTATCGTACTTGTTGACAATTCAAAACTCGAGCACTCATAAAATATTCCAAATTTTTGTGGTCGATATATACCATGATCTTGTATTGAGCACCCTCTAGAAAATGGTACTATTTTTTAAAAGCATCAACAATTACCAATAGTTCTTTGTCATAGATCTCGTAATTAATTTCTATAGCTAAATTTTTTTGAGAGTGGAATGCTATTAGGTGTAATTGACTATCATCACCAATTTGAGAGAATACAGATCCCAATGCAAAATTTGAGGCATCCGTTTCCAAAATGAATGATTTTGTTGGATTTGCATGGACAAATATAGAAGCTGAAGTGAAAGATTTTTTTAGCTTCTTGAATGCTTCTTCAGCCTTGTCATCCCAAATAAATTTGTCCTTGCTTGTGAGTTGCGTTAATGGAGCCAATACTTAGATGACTTTATAGCCATCTACTTGAATGATATCTTGATCTTTTCTAAGAATGAACAAGAACACAAATAGCATGTACGTAAGGTATTGGAAAAACTACGAGAAAGTAGATTGTTTGCCAAATTAGAGAAGTATTCTTTCTATCAACCATCAGTCAAGTTTTCAGGATATACTGCTTTTAAAAATAGAATTTCTATGGATCCAAAGAAGATACAAACTGTCATTCATCATGTGTTGAAAGACTGCAAGTGCATTTGTAAGTCCATAAGGCATAACATTGTATTCAAAATGTCCATACCTTGTACAAAATGTTGTCTTCTATTGATCTCCTTCTTTGATCATGACTAGGTTGTAGGCACCTCTCAAATCAATCTTTATAAAGATCTTTGAATGTCCTAATTATTCCAATAATCTTGAGATTAATGGTAATGGATAGCAATTTTTTATAGTTATCTTATTCAGACCTCAATAATCAACACACATACGTAAAAAACCATCTTTCTTCTTCACAAATAAGATAGGAGCTCCTGCACGTGACTTTGAATGTCTAATAAAATTTTTGGCTAGATTTTCATCAATATATTCCTGCAAGGCTATAAGCTCCGTTTGTGACAGATTATAAATTGGACCAAATGGAGGTTGAGTTCCATCTTGTAATTCAATTGCATAGTCATAAAGATGGTGTTCTGGTAGTATGTCTACTTTTTTCTTTTCAAATACGTCTTCAAGGTCATGATATTGACTAGGAATATCTTGCTTCAATTGCTTTATTGGATCTTTTATTGGAATAGCATATAATACAAATGCAACCCTTTTTTTTGCTACCTACATAAATATTTTAACTGTAAGGAATGGAGTAGCACCTCATTTCTTCTTTAGATATTTAGGTCTTGAAGAAATCTTTTGCAAACACTAATCAATATCAAGATTATGTAGCTCAAATCAAAGGAGTCTAATTACAATAGGATTTGTCGAGCATCAAATGATGTTGAAAATAATTTATGATACTTGATTTCCTAGTATCACTTCCAATAATAAGATTTCTTTGATAACATCTCTTGATGCAAGGTTTCATCTATCTAATTCTTTGCCTCACATTAGTTAACTTAAAAAATTTAGAAAAAATTTTAAAAAATATAAATTTAGGATTAGAAAGATAAATTAAAGAGTAATAGGATTAATTAATAAAAATAATAATAGAAAAAAAAAGACTTGAAAATAATTAAAAATATAAAAAATTTATTTAAAATAATAATTATTTTGGAATTAATATTTTTGTATGGGATTAGGATAGAAAAGGACCTTATATTAAATCCTTGCGATCTCCTATAAGTATAAGTTTGGAACTTACAAAACATATATATATATATATATATATATATATATATATATATATCATAGGTGCCCGAGAATAGGTTCCTATGATCGTTGACTATGGCACCGATAAAGATTGCGTGCTATACAAAATCCTTGGCTGGTAAGAACTGGAAGGAGATTCACGAGGAAAAGAAGAGAGCATTAGTGCAGCAAGAGAGAGATCAAATGAGGGAGCGAGGAATAAGAATGTATGTATTTGTATGTGTTAGAGACAAAGAGAGAATTTGAATATAAGTGAGGGAGTGAGAGTGGGATATTTAGAAAGTAGCAGTAGGAGAGAGGTTGGCTGGTTGGTTGGCTAGGAGAAGCAGCAAAGAGCGGAGAACTCGGATTCATAGAGAGGAGGAAGTTTGAGGAGCAGCGGCATTCTTTGAAGCAAAGAGACTTTGTGGAATTATAGACAGGGCATTGGAGTGCTGTTGCTCTATTGGAATAATAGGCGAGGCTGGCTAAGTTGTTATCACATTGGACGAGGCTGATAACATCAAGGACTTTAATAGAAGGCTGCGACGGTCAATTTTGAAGAAATTCAGCAATCGCATCAGAAGGTTGCGGGTGACAATTGGTGCTATCAAGGCCTGAAGGCGGAAGTAAGAATAGCCAAGATTTCTTATGTATTTTTAAATTGGGCGGTCCGGATTATAGATAGTATTCCAACATAGGAGAGGGAGTTATACAATCTTAGAGAGATCAAAAGATTTAGCATTACAATGACATCAATAATTGTTGTCATGTGATCCACGAGGGATAGAATAGGGATGGAGTTGTGTACAGTTTTGTGGTAAAGCACACTGAAGTTGACAAGTGGTGAGATGATATTAGAAATAGTTCTTGTGGTGGAATCGCAGGGAGAAGGATTACCAATCGTGAACTCTATTATTGTTGCTATTCTCTTCTTTTTTTCTTGTTAGTTCTGTTGTGATTTGAATAGCTTACTGGCATTGATAACGTCAAAGTAGGGTTGAGGGGTGAGGTGGAGCAAGGAGGTTGTCTCCTCCAACACTGCTCACGGAGGTGGAGATCCCTAGAAACGTGGACGTTGTGATCAATGAGACCTCCACAGCGGAAGAAGAGTCCGCTATTCTAATAAAAGATAAGGTAATGCAGTGTACGTTGTGAAGGGCATATGTAGCAAAGGTGTGAGTCATCAAATTAACTCACTAGTTGTTTTAGGACAAAAAAATATATTTAAATATCAAAATTATAATTATTAGATGAAGATGTTATTAGAAGATGCTAAATAAAAGAAAATAATAATAGTGGAGAAGAAATGGAATCTTAGTAAGTCTTGGAGACAATTATTTTAGTTGGTTTAGTATTTTTTCTTAATTGTAAGAATTAATATTTAGTTATGGAGACCAATGTCTACATTGGCCTTCTATCTTCATGTACCACTTATTAAATATATATATAAATATTATTTAGTAAGTAGAAGAAGCATGAAAAAGAAATCTCATGTCTTTTTAATTATTTATGTAAAAAATAGGATTTTTAATAGATTTAAATTAATTTTATTATTATAAAAAATCACCAAGATATAATAAAATAGTTTTAAATTGATATTATCACTTTAAAAATACTATAGGAGTTTTTAGAATTTATTTAGAATTTATTTAGAATTTTTTAGGAATTTTTAGAAGAATTTTTAAGACTTTGGTAAAAATGAGTTTTATCACCTTGGGAGCCATTATGAAGAAATGGAGCAAGATTTGAAGACCATTCAAGGTCCCTAGGCAAATTTAGTATTTTTGAATACCATAGTGAAGTCAAAAATATAAAAATATTAGTTCTACTAGTAGAAAATAGAAGGACCAATAGCTAGTATAGTCCTTGTAGGAAGGGAGGTGCACAAGTCCCATATAGATTGTGGCACCTTGGATGTAGGTAGGAGGATAAGACTAAGGCCTCGTGGCCTCTCTAGGACACCCTTACACACTACTTGTGAACCTTGGTGAGGTTCAAACTCTTGGTCTCTTAAGCTAGTTACCCTTGAGGTAAAAATTATTCACTCAACTTTTTAATTCTTTAGCTTTTATCTTTGAACTATCATAACTTATTCATAGTAACTTGGATTTACATGTTTTTTATATCATTAGAAAGATAAAAAAATTATCTATTTAATAATATAATTTTTATTTTTTATTTTTACTTTTTACTAGGTGAAAATACAATGAACAGACTATGACTAGTTTTGTAGTGTGCAATTACTCAATTGCACATATTTCACTTGTATTATGTTCTTCTCCTTCATTGTTGTTTATTGCTCCTTATACTTCACACCACAATTTATAAGCAACTCTTAATTGAGGCCACCTTATACTTTGGGTTGAGGAGTGAATTTTACCCTCACATTTTGGTGCATTTGCCGGGAGGTGGTGCTTCTAATTGTGTGGGTGATTGTGAGTGAGCTAATGGTGGTTGATCCCTTTTATGGATTTCTTAAGTGAGCATTTCAACCCTATCCTTCATCATTGTTAATTTTTCTACCTTTCTTCATTATTTTTGTAAACAAAGCTTTTATCATCTATAGTCAAAACAAAAAAAAAAAAAAAAAAAAAAAAAAAAAATTAAGTAGAGGGTGATTTGCTCTCGGGTTTTTATCAATCATTTTTTTTGTATTTGTCACTTGAATTTGAAATTTTTTAAGGTTATGTATCCTAATGTTAGATTTTGAAAAAATTATCACAAATTTAATTTGGACCATATTTGAATTTTTGATGGATTTTTGAGTAGAAGTAGATCCACTACCTTGAGTGGTTGTTCCCAAGAGTGATTTGCTCTCGGGTTTTCAACAATCAGTTTTCTTGAATTTTTTTAGTTGATCTTGAAACTTTGTGAAGTTCTTTATCTTATTGTTAGATTTCTAAAGAGTCCTCTTACGTTTGATTTGGACCGACTTTGAATTTTTAGTGAGTTTTTGAATAGAAAGAGGTTCAATGCCTTAGCAGTTTCATGTACTCCATGCTTGAAAAAGCATTTCTTAGTGCTTGGTGATTAATTAATAGTGGAAATTTAGGATTACAAGTACTTTGAAGTTGAGTTTTTAGGGGTGAAAAATTCAATATAATTGAAGCAAAATTAAATTTGTGGCGAATTTTGGAATGGAGAGAGGTTGTTGCCTTAAGCGGCTTACAATTGAGGTTAGTGAATTCTATCTCTTTACTCATTTATATGTTTGATTTTATGTTATACTTTTAATTTTTTTTGTTTAAAAGTTTATTCTTACTTGTATTAAATTATATAAATATAAAAAGATATATATATATCTATATATATAAAATAAATAAGAGATAAATCAAAATAAATAAAATAAAATAAAATAATTAATTAATTAATTAAAATTAAAATCATAACAAATCAAAATTAAATAGAATTAAAAAAAATTATATTTTAATTAATTAATAAAAACTAACTTTAATTAATAATTTTAATTTAATTTTAATCTTTATTTTTATTTTATTTTATTTTTTTATTTTCTTTTTTTAGTTTTATATTTATTTTTTCTTATCTTTTTTTCTTCACTTTTTTATTTAATTTTTACTCTTATTTTGTTTACTAATATTATTTTATGTTATTTTTTTTTTTCATGTATAATAAGTTTTATGTGTTGAGATAAGTTTAGTATGTTTTTATTTATTCATTAATTAAATATTTTATAAGATTGTTATTTCTAACCTTAAGTAATATTTGATTAATTTAGTGGTAGTATTAGAATTATTTGGTGGTTCTCTTTAGGTTGATGTTACTTCCAAAACATGAGGAGTGGAGCTCATCTTTAAGGTTTTATCACTCCCCTCCTTGTAAACTTCTAGTTGAGGGCCCATCTATAACGGTTGAGGGATTTGATCACCCTCTCTACCCCTCGTATCCCATCTTTACACAGGAGACAAGGGATTCTTTATTCAAATAAGCAATCCTTTACTTATCCTTGTAAATCTTCTTGTGGGCAGCCTTTCTCTAGTGGTAGAGGGATTTAATCACCCTCTCCACCTACCATACCCTTTCTCTTCACAGATATAGGATAGAAATGGTTCTTCAATAATAGATTAGAAAAATCACTCTACCAAGAATATAAGAAGAAAAAAAAAAAAAGAAGAGAAGAACAATTAGTCAAGACTCTATACTTTCAAGGTAAGACTTTATTTAATAATTTGGTTGAATTTTGATTTTATTAAACTAATATAGATTGTGGATTGAGGAATAAGAAGCACAAGATAAGAAATGACATAAGATATCTAAATTTCAAGTAAGTTCCTTGACTCTTGTTGATTTATTTTAATTCTTTGAAGTTTAGCAGATACTTATATAGCTAAGAGCAGGAGCTAGGAATTAGAATGTAGAATCTAGGAGGAAGACGCGAGAGAGGTAAGTTTCTAATCCATCTTATAGATATTGGTGTGGGAGAATAGATAGAACCTATAAAACCTTACATCCTCAATTTCTAAGACTTCACTTAGACGTTTAGCTCGGGATCGGTTAAGAGGAAGTTATTTATTTTGGAAATTCATTAACAAGTGTCAGATTGGCAGGAGATGCAAGTAGGTGAGTTCTTCTTCAATGTTGTCATGTTGTAATATGATTATATGATGAAACTATGACTAAAAATGATTTTTTAATTAATAGTCTATTATCTTAGTTCAATAAGAATTCAACATATCTTAACAAGGATTTTATGAAAGCCTCTTAGTTTATTTTCTTCACTTAATAGCTAATAGATAAGAATTAATTAGTGATTTTATCTTCTAGGCTGTAGTAATTCTTTTACTATCTTAGAAAGACCATAAAATAATAAAAACATAGTAACAAGGATAAATTACTAGCATGATTGATACTAGGGTTAAATTGAAGGTAGGATTGGGCTATGAAATTCCTAGGATAGGTTAGATTAATATCCGGGAGTTGGCCGTTTGTAGAAGAAGGTCGAAATCAGACCTCTAGCCACAAAAACGGCCGCTTAGGACAAAGTACAAGGGATTTTTTAGATCGGATTTTTAGGTTGAATAGCTACCTTGAAGCTTATTCCAAGGATATTAAGCTTGTTGCCATAAGGTTTTGGATGACTTTGCAATTGTTGTTCAAAATCAGGGTTTTGTATTGGTATTTTGGGTTTTATATAAGACAATGATGGCTTGCATTCTTGATTGATTTGTGCAATTTGTGTAGCATCTATGGTTCAAAATTTAATATTATTCAGATTATTGGATGTGCTAAGTGTGCACAAAAGTTGGTATTAATCTAAGGTGCAATCAGGAGATATTAGGGGTTCTTGATTATTTGCAAACACAACTTTATCTTCCACAGCCAAGTGCCCGGTGCATTTCCGAACAAGAAAATATATAATATGACAACGTGGTGTGAATTATTTACAAGGAACCTTTTTTGTAACATAATCTTTGTCGTTAACCATTGTAATAGGTAATTCTCTAACTGCTTTAGTAAGAAATAAAAAAAAAGGAGAGCTTGGGTTCCCTGTTGTCCCGAAACGGAATTTTTCTTCACATTATTATTGATTAGGATCACTCCCATATAAGGTTGTACCGTATAATAATTAAAGTTAAAAAAAGTCTTGCTTGGGATTATACTCAAGCAAACATTCTTTCTTTAGTTGCTTCTATTTTATTTCCGTTCCCTGTTGGAAGATATTTTAAGTGGATTGCAGGTGGAAGGCCAAAATATATATATATATATATATATATATATATATAAATTTAATTTTATAGAAATTAGTATATTAAAATTTTAAGTCTAGATGAATGTTATATTTATAGTTGCGTTAGATGCATCGTTCTACTAGATCTAGGCAACTTAACTAATCCCACGCATAAGACATCCAAATATTTGGAAGGAAGAAATTATATAGAATAATTAAATTCATATGCTAATTGAGTAGGGAGGTAGAATCAGAGCGTGGTCTAGTTTGACATTAAAAAGTTAGCTCCAAACTTTTTGATGATCCTCTTCTATCTTTGAGCAAATATGCACTTAAGAAGCTAGGGGGTGAAAGGTTGAGGCCCTCTCATGTTGAAAAGCAGTAAACCCCCGAGCTGAAGGGGAAGGGCTAAGTGACCGGATATGGGATAAGGTCGGCCCTTCCTTCTCTTCCGAAGTGATCTACCACTAAGGTGAAAAGCAATGAAATTTAATATCTAGAATATTTATTCCTCTTAGGCCATATTAAACTAGATGTACAAAGCTACTAGGTGTCAAAATCTAATTTTAATTCTACTACTAGATGAACCACATTAACATCAAAAAAATCCTTCAAGAAGTAAAAAAATCCTACCAAAAGGCAATCAACTTGAATTTAGTGGAATTTTAAGTAATCCACTTAGTCCATCAAGCGGCTTCATTGAAGTCAATCTAAATAGTACCAATCCACCTTTTAATCCAACAATGTCTACTTTTAATGGATTATCAAATTTGATAAGTACTTCTTTTTGAAACCAACTTTGATTAGAACAACCGCTAAATCCAATGTCTTCCAAGGACTCTATTTTAGATATTAGAGATCTTTTAGAAATACCTATCAATCTCTTAGTCCAACCAAGAGATTTGTCTATCGTAATTCTACAAGATTTACAAGTTATACCTATGCCATACAACCTCCCTATGTTTAAAGGGACTAGGGTTGATGATCCAACAGCATACATAGAGAGGTTCATTGAACTTCTCACAATGTATTTGATAACCAATCCTGGATATTTTCTTGTATGATTTTCAAGAACGTTAAAGGATGGAGCTTATGAATGGTATAGGAACCATCCCCTTTAAACCTTTAAAATTTGAGACATGCTCATGAGAGCATTTTTAGAGAAGTTTAGACCAAAAATGGAACAAAGTAATGCCCTCACGGCCCTTTTTTCTTTGAAACAAGGAAAAGGAGAGGAAATTGTCAAATATATTCAACAATTTGAACTAGTAGTAATCCGATTTGTAGGAATCCTTCTTATAAAAGATACCCTCATTCAATTTTTTATCCAAGGATTCAATAATGAAGGTACAATTAGAGAAATCTTCAAAGGAAGGCCAAAAAACTTAGAATATGGTAAAAAGATAGTATGGGTGATTGAAGACATTGACAAACAACAAGAAATGATGTGAAAGAAGGAAGACCATAGAATGCCAAGTTTTATACCAATGTATGCCCAAAATATGGATAAGTCTCAAGAACACCCTTATGGGATTGTGAAAAATCAATTTCAACCTACAATCCATTATCCTACACCTTTAAAGGTTAGACTACCACCTAGTCTTCCAGAATTGACATATCCAAAGGATAGAAATAGGTAGAAGGACGACTTAAAAAAAAAAAAAAATCTTCAAAGTTAAAAGAATTTTCAGAATGAACTGGCACAACAAATAAAGACTATACAAGAACAAATGGTTTTTTTAATTAAGGGCCAAAATCTAAAGCAAGCTCTACCTCCTATAGAATCTAATAGGCACACTTCAGGGTTGTGGTATATTCAATGTAATCAATGGGGGCACATTAGTCAATTTTATTTAAACTTGTAAAATTATCAATATAATCTTATATAGCAATAATCCTATATTATACCTCATAGGAACCAAAGAAATTCAAGATTTAACATTCATCAAAAAAATTGTGAGAATTCTAATCAGAGCTTTAAAAACCAATCATGATAATGACAAGAGGTGCATCACCTTTGTGTTAAAAGGCACCTACCTGGTATCTGTTGAGTAGAAAACTAAGTAATATGTAGAAATTGTGGGAGAACCCATCCAATGGAGGTATGTAGGCAAACCAATAAGATAGTCCCCTTGAAGTTCCTACAAGGGAATTATCATCAATGAGTCCAAGATCAATTAAAAGGGGCAAGAAATCCTAATTCAGATAATACTTTAAAACCTTCAAATCTATTCTATGACTATAATAATAATTGTCAAAATCAACATCATCCTTCAAGTTTAAATACTAAAGAAGGATTCATCCCTCTAAATGTTGATCAATCTCAATATAGCCAATAATATGATGGCCAAGGTTCAGAAGATGCGAGGTATTTGAAAATACCAAATGAAGAACAAGGCTTTCAATCTATTAGGGATCAACCTTCATCTTTTCAAACCAACTATATTTCATATAAAAAGGTTCCTGAGAGGACTAAAGAACTCCCTAATATACCACCCTTGGCAATTATGACAAGGTCTCGATACACTAGTCCTCCTCCTCCTACTTCAATTGATAGTGAAAATAGTTCAAAAGATTCTCTTTACTTTTCAGAACTAAATGAAGCAACAATAGAGGCAATGGCTAATATAAGATATTCCAAAGAAGTATCTCGAATCCTCAAATCCAAATCAAGTAGATTGCCAAGAAACTTGAAGGAAAATATTCAAACAGAGTAATTTCTTTCTAAGGAAGAATGGGAAGGACCTAGAGTTTCTAATTTTGAATTTAATCCTTCTATTCAACTTAAAGGCAAAGATCAAATCAAGCCATTTGATTTATAGAAAGATTTAAAGAAAATTAAGGGAGATATCACAATTGCTCAGTTATTGGAGGTTCCTCTTCTAATAAGAAGGAGCTTTAAAACAAGCCTTCCCATTAAAAGATGATAACGATCTAAACCAAAAATCCCAATTCATATTAAAACAATTCAAGTAGTACAAGAGGTAAAGGCAATTGAATTAGAGGTGTCTATAGTAGATAAAATCATATCCTATACTATTATGGATGAGGGTAGTAGTTTGAATATTATTCCAGTGAAAATAATAGAAAAATTAGGACTTAGTATTATTGGTCTCTTCCCATTTGTGATTAACATGGCTAATCAAAGCCAAGACATATCTCTGGGATAAATTAGTGGTTGTAGGATGATGATAAGAGGTGAAGAATATTCTTTTACTTTTCATGTAATTCATATGCATCCTAGCAAAAATTCATATCTATTACTTTTAGATAAACCTTGATTAAGAGTAATAAATGTACAAATTGACTGGGGAGGTAAAAAGCCCTATATTATCTATGGGCCACCAAAAAACCTGACTAAAATCCTAATTCAATTTCAAGGATTGTCTTTAGCTCAAACTTCATCTCACTCTTCAGAAGATCAGATTTTGAATCTCCAATCATAGATAGAATTCAGAAAGAAGGTTAAATTTGTTGATTCAGTAGCAAGCAAGGGAATTCACTCAAGTATGGTCTAATCAACTACATTAAGATGCATGGGCCCTGGACTATATAATTGAGAAGATGATGGAGAATTCACTCAATGATTAAAAACACATCCTATTTCAAGTGGGGATGAGGTCATAAGTATTAATTGTATAGATGGTTTTATCTCAAAACTAAACGATAAAGAAAAAAAAGATTTAGCAATCCTAGTAGATGATATTAATTGTAAAGATGCCTTTGGAGTAAACTTTGATAGCACTCAAGTTCATGTATTAGACAAATTAATAGAAGAAAATGACCTTACTCCATCTTTATAATTTAAAGAGACTTCTAATGGTCTTATGATTGGAAATGACGTGGCCAACTACCTACAAATATCAAATGATTGGTATAGAGAATACACAAAGACAATACAAAGAAGAAGGAAAATTGCCTTTAACAAACGACACAAGGTCAAAATACTTAAGACTGGCATGTTGGTTCTTTTACAAGATGCTAGAAGATTAGATTTTCTAGGAAAGTTTGATGCTTTATGGTTGGGCCCTTATTTAGTTAAAGAAGTTTTCTCAAATAATTTGGTTTGGTTACAAACATTGAACTGAGAAGATTTTCCTACTAGAATTTATGGGAATAGATATAAGGAATATAGAGTGTAATTTTTATTACACACTAAAAGAAAACACCTCATCTTTAAGTTCATTTTTATTCAATGCCTAAGAAAAAACTAGAATCATAAAAACTTAATGAAGTCAAGAGAATAAACATTGGAGTTCAAGAGAAGCAACAGATTTATTTATTAGTCTTTTCTTTCAATATCAAAGTGCTTTATAAAAAATGATAATACGTCTGTAGATGTTCTAACATCTTCTTTATTTTCTTCATGATGCAATCAAGTATATTCCAAGTAAGTGAAGAAGGTATTTTGATTAGATCCTCATATTTTTTGAATATAAAAAATAAAAATAAAAATAAAAATAAAGTATTAAAATTTATAACTTATATTTAGTAAACATCCAAGGAAAGTAGAAGTGCTGGTCATAAGAGAGGTTGTTAATGGAGCATCCCAAGTTCAAATCTGGTTGGAAAAATGAGCTATCTCAATGAGCTAGTGTTAATGCAAGAAAAGACCAACCTTGATATCCAAAGGATATATAGGCCTTAGAGGGTCAATACTAAAATCCTCTCAAGTTTAAAAGGAATCTAAAAATATTATCTTTTATTTTCTATTTTTTATCTTTTAGCTCTGATATCTTTCTCTATAATTATTATTTCTTAGATTAGATATAATTTTCTCTATCTTCTTTATTTAGTTCTATAGAATAAAACCTATTTTAATTCCTTTAGATTAGTAACAACTTATTCATTTTTATTTTAGATAGTTGTTAAAAACTTCTCTAGAAATTTTTTTTTTTAATTCAATAGCATTTTTTAGAGGAAATTTTTAGGTTCTTTTACTTTGCAAGTCGTCCCAGATGGTCATCATGTGTGAGTCATCAAATTGACTCACTAATTATTTTAGGACAAAAAGATGTATTTAAGTGCCAAAATTATAATTATTAGATGAAGATGTTATTAGAAGATGCTAAATAAAAGAAAATAATAATAGTGGAGAAGAAATGGAATCTTAGTAAGTCTTGGAGACAATTATTTTAGTTGGTTTAGTATTTTCTCTTAATTATAAGAATTAATATTTAGTTATGGAGACCAATGCCTACATTGGCCTTCTATCTTCATGTACCACTTATTAAATATATATATAAATATTATTTAGTAAGTAGAAGAAGCATGAAAAAGAAATCTCATGTCTTTTTAATTATTTATGTAAAAAATAGGATTTTTAATAGATTTAAATTAATTTTATTATTATAAAAAATCACCAAGATATAATAAAATAGTTTTAAATTGATATTATCACTTTAAAAATACTATAGGAGTTTTTAGAATTTATTTAGAATTTATTTAGAATTTTTTAGGAATTTTTAGAAGAATTTTTAAGACTTTGGTAAAAATGAGTTTTACCACCTTGGGAGCCATTATGAAGAAATGGAGCAAGATTTGAAGGCCATTCAAGGTCCCTAGGCAAATTCAGTGTTTTTGAACACCATGGTGAAGTCAAAAATACAAAAATATTAGTTCTACTAGTAGAAAATAGAAGGACCAATAGCTAGTATAGTCCTTGTAGGAAGGGAGGTGCACAAGTCCCATATAGGTTGTGGCACCTTGGATGTAGGTAGGAGGATAAGACTAAGGCCTCGTGGCCTCTTTAGGACACCCTTACACACTACTTGTGAACCTTGGTGAGGTTCAAACTCTTGATCTCTTAAACTAATTACCCTTGAGGTAAAAATTATTCACTCAATTTTTTAATTCTTTAGCTTTTATCTTTGAACTATCATAACTTACTCATAGTAACTTGGATTTATATGTTTTTTATATCATTAGAAAGATAAAAAAATTATCTATTTAATAATATAATTTTTATTTTTTATTTTTACTTTTTACTAAGTGAAAATACAATGAACAGACTATGACTAGTTTTATAGTGTGCAATTACTCAATTGCACATATTTCACTTGTATTATGTTCTTCTCCTTCATTGTTGTTTATTGCTCTTTATACTTCACACCACAATTTATAAGCAACTCTTAATTGAAGCCACCTTATACTTTGGATTGAGGAGTGAATTTTATCCTCACAAAGGATGACAAAGGAAGTTAGATGGATGAAAGTTGGATAACTCAGAGGTGATTTTTGTCCAAGTTTTGTGCCTCATTCCAAACCAATCTTATGCTACATCCTAGACCAGTATTGTACCTTATTCCAGACCAATCTTGTGCTTATTTTAGATAAGATTGGTGCTAAATTTTAATGAGATTTTTCATCAATTTTAGAGATATTGGATATAAATAAAAAATAAAAAATAAAAAAATATAAATATAAATATAAATATAATTAATATACTTTATATATCAACCATTTAAATGGTTGATGGTATCAATATTGTATAATCTTATTAAATTGTAAGTGGAATAATTGGATTAGATTATAGAGATATAAATTAAATTTAGCCATTGGATTACAAATGCAATTGAAGGTGGTAGGATTTAGCTTATATAAATGGTACGTTTGCTGGGAGTCTATTTTGAGGTTGATGCTTAGGATTAGTAGTTCATGTTTAATCTTGTGTGAAGTTGTGTGAAAGTACTTTATGTATTATTTTAAAGTTAATTAGAAGAGAGAGGAGAATCATGGAGTAGAGTTGGTACGGGAATGAAGCATTAGTTGGAATCTTACTAGAAGGAGCGGGAGAAGGTAAGTTATTAAAAACTTGACTTGGATGATTAGATAGAACCTTTTATCACCTTGAATTATCTTGATCTGTGTGTTAGGAGGGGGTTAGAATAAAAAGCTCATATAGACATCGTGAGTGAAATATTAAAGTGCAAAGGCATGGAGATTGCTTAGAGATATGTATTTCTATCCAATTGGTTGAACAAATGAGAAGGAACAATGTTGTAAGATGTTTCTTGTCATTGCTCACATAGTAGATAATTCCTTAATTAATTGCCAATTTGAAATAGTAGAATAATTCCTCGGATTTCATTTTGACATTCAACAAAAATTAGTCCCATATAAAACTTGTTTTATATGGCAGTAGAATGAAGAAGGCATAGAGGTGATACTCTAGCCCAAATTGGACATTGTCTTTTGTGGTTTATTCTCCCTATCAGAGAGATTGTAAATCAAAGTGGGCTTGCATGTTTTTGTTAAATAACCTCTTTAATTTTTTACTTAAGGAAGTAGAAATCAAAAATAGAGGAAAGGATGGATTGTAATATGTAGAGAATTGTGTGAAACTCGTTAGAAGCAATTAGTTGAACACTTGAACTAGATCAAAGAAATTAGAGTTGATCCTAGCTAGAGACAATATCAAAAAATAGGACTTAAAGAAAAAATTGTAAAGACAAGGTGAAGCCAAAAGAACTTTAGAGGAATCCAGTAAGATAGGAGAAAAGGAAGATTATGTAGAATTCAAAGAGGTGATTACTGCAATGACAATTGAATTCAAAGTGGTGATTGAAGAAAGTAATCAAGGACAAGGAGGTGAAGAACCACCATTAAGAAGATCTAGTAGAGTACTAGAATTAGATTCCTTTTTGGTATTTGAGGTAGTGGATAATAAACAAACTTTATAAAAATCAGTTAATACAGAACCTAGGATAGAAACAGTTCTTCAAGAAATGTTTCAAAGACCACCAATTGATCCATTGGTGATGCCATGAGGCTTATTCATTGTGGTGGGAAGAGACTTAGATGCAACAAGCATACTTGCACATCTACCAAAGTTTTATAGCACAAAAGATGAAGATCCATGCTTACATATGGAACGATACATCGAAATTTTAATCACTTCATTAATTACCAATCTGGATTACTATTTGGTTTGGTTTTCCACTACGTTACATGGAAAGGTATACAAATGGTACCTAGAAGTAATTCTTAGAATGGCCACAATTACAAAGGAAGTTTCTAAATTATTTCTAATTAAAGATAGGATAGAATACAGCATTTAGGGCAATATCAATAGTGAAGCAAAGACGAGAGGAAGATGTCTCTACTTATGTATAAAGATTTGAATTAGTTTGCACCTGATTTGTAGGAAATATGCTCAATGATGGCACCTAGAAATAATTCTTTATTCAATGATTTTTTTAAGGATCTATAATTAAAAGTATATTAGAACAAAATCCTAGGACTTTAGAAGAAGCCAAGAGAGCGGCAAGGGAAATAAATGCCATAGAAAAAAATTATAAGCAGCTATAGAAGAAGGAAGATGAGGCGATTCTGTAATTTATTCCTATCAAGCCACATATATTGTAATTGAAAGAGATTCATCAGGATTCTAATCCCAATCTTTTAATAGCCAGATCAAGTTAGGCACCGATGCCACTAGTGACATGAAAACCAACACCTCTACTTGCTTTATCTGCTCAAAATTTAAAATAGAAGGTGGAAGACATAGAAAAGAGAATACAAACAAATCAGAAAGGGTTTCAAGAAGCTATTTAGAAGTAGATACAGACTTTGACTAGACAAATGGCATGTGTGGCAAGGAACCAAGATCCTAATCTACCACCACCTTGGATAGGATTCAAAAGCCATACTTCAAGAATATGGTATACAAATTGTAGGCAAAGTGGCCATTCTTCTTAGTTTTGCAGAGCTAGACTGCCACCGATTATTCGTACGCAAGACTATTAGAATTTTTAGGAATCTCCTAGGTATGGTAGACAATCAAATAGAAATTTTAGACATGGTGGTTATCAAAGTGGGCCACAAGAAATTACGAAGAGTGAATTTTAAAAGTGAATTAGAAATTGGGTCCTTTAAATATGTTCTTGTGGTGAGAGTCTTAGCCCTAAGAAATACTAGGTCTTTTTTTCCTCTAGTTTTTCAAGTGCAAGATGAGATTCATAAAGTTCATAAAATTGAAGAATTTACATAAAAATATACTTTATTAATCCTAACATATTCTGCCTTTAGAAACCCACCCTCAAATTTGCCCATAAATCCTAGGATATCACATCAATTGAAGCAAAATTTGAACACAAAGTACTTAAAGAAGTAAAGAAGCAAACCATATAATCCTTTTGATTATAGCTCATGTGGTTAGAGAGAACCATGTTGTCAAAGAAATCCCTCCATGCTGCCTTTGATTCTAGACCCCCTTTACTTCATACCTTCATTGCTCCTTATTATCAAAATCCCAAGTATTGAAATTTGGTAGGCTTGTTTTTTGCCTTATGTTGTAAACATCCTCTAATTTTTGCTCCAAAACTCCTCTTGAAAATAGAGTTATAGACTCTACCCTTTTCTTTTAATTCTGTCTTCTAACAACTCTAGATCCAACTACAAATTTCCTCATAATTCTTCAAACATAACTCCAATAGTAATAAGTTTTTTACACAACTTAATAGACTCATATATCTACAAACCCCAATAAATTTTACTCAAAATGCTACTCTGATCACAAAGATATGCTCCCCCAAACTTCACTGACTTGGAGATAGACCCCTATCACTTTGAAAGAGCATAACATTTTTTTCATAAGACAAATGAATATCAAACTTACTCTCATCTCTTTCTTAACTTGCTTAGATCACATCTATTAAATTTCACACTCAAATTCGTTCCCTAACTCCATTCATACCCAAAAAACCCACACACACACTCTGCCCATACAAACCCCAATTCTGCTTTCACTCTATTTCTCTTTTCACCTACATCCGGTTACAATTTCACTCATAACTCTTTGCTCAGAGATCATATTGACTTAAGATTTTGATTCAATGTAGTAAACTCTATAAGGAACAAAACCCCAATAAAATTTGCCTCTAAAGTCCAAATTTAGTAACCCTCACTGCCCTAGTCTTAAACACCTGTAACTTTGAGGACTCATATCTCCCTTAATATTTAACCAAAGGACATGAAAATTGTTTCTATATGTTCCTTATCTTTTCTACTACAAACCTAAAAAAAAATTTACTTAAAATCCTCTCTAAGCTTCTTCTATTTATAAAAACGTATACTGCTTATCAAAAAGAAATCCCTATCTCTCCAAAAGAATCCCCCCCCTCCCCACTCTTCTTCTTCACGACCCCTTCTTGTCATCCCGGCCTGGTCTTTCTTCTTCCCTTGGTCAAAGAGACACCTCAGCCATGTCTTTCCACCTCTTCAATCCTTTCTTTTGGATTAATTTGAAGAAATCTCACTTTTTGAGGTAAATTTCTATTCTATCTTCTTACTACCATTTTTCTACCAACTTCTCTTCTAATTTCAGCCCACAACATTTAAGTTTAGATCTAAAATAGAAGAGAATAAAGGTAAAGTAGATCTAAGATAAAATAGAAAAAAATCTAATAAGTAGAAAGAAACAGTTAAGATTAGATTAGAGATAAAAAAGAAAGAATTACATCCTACATTGCCAAATCAAAGAAGCTTGTGTGCTTAAGTTGTTAGCTACTTTGGAGTTGACGTGGATTCAAATCCACTTGACTTCATTGAAGAAATCCTTGGCTTCATGACTTGATACTGCTAGTGGAAATTTCAGCAGGAAATTAGTAGTTTGGCCTACATATCATCCCTGAGCTTGTGATAAATATTATAACCTCTAAGATAATGTGGTTATAACCACAATCCCTTCTCTTTTTCATCCTCTCTTCTTCTAATCTTAATCTTTTTATTTTAACATATTCCTTTATATCTTTCACACTATGTTTTAATTTACAATGTGATAACATAAGATATTTGAGTAGCAGAAGGAATAAGACTACAGAGCTATGTTCCATCCCAACTATTGATAATGGTCATAGGGGAGGAATTTCCTATTACAAACCTAATTACTTTCAAGGTGAGGAAAGAAGGACAAGAGATAAATAATCAAGTCTCATCATTAGCAGTAATGATCCATGTAAAAACAGTTTTACAATCCCATATTTTGGAGTCAAAGAGTAGCTTATTTGAAGATCCTCTATATTTTTCAGAATTAGACAAAGTGGCCAAAGAAGCTTCCAAGAAGATTATAGAATTAGGTGATAAGCCATTGTATTGGAAATCAATTGATATAGAAATGCGTATAGAGGGAGGGAGAGAAAGTGAAGAAGATATGGAAAAAGGTGAGTGGGAAGGACTAGGTGTAATTTTGGAGTTTAGATCACTAGAATATAATCAGATAGGATCAGAGATGATGATATATGACTTGTGGGAGGATTTCAAAAAATATAAGGCGGATATTACAATAGCGCAACTTTTAGAAATATCTCCAACAGTACGAAAATCATTGAAAGAAGGATTATCTGTGATAAAAAAGAAGAAAAGAATGAGCAAGAAGACTATGGCACAGATACAATCTACCAAAAGGTTGTTATATGTGAAGGCAGTGGAAATAGAAGTAATGATTGTCAATAAGATCATACCTAATGCTTTGATAGATGGAAAGAGTGGTTTAAATATCATGCCCCTATAAATAATGGAGAAGCTTGGATTGAGTTTAATTGGACCTTCATCGTTCATGATAAACATGGCTAACCAAAGTCCAACAAAGCCAATAGATCAAATTCAGAATTACATGATGGTTATAGGAAGAGAAGAATATATATTGATCTTTTAAGTGATTTACATGCAGACAGCCAAAGAGTCATTTTCATTATTATTGGGTCATCCGTGGTTAAGAAGGGCCAACATCATAGTGAATTGGGAGGGTGAGCGACCTACAATTATTTTTGGACCTAGTGAAAATCATACTCGAGTATCTATTAGACCTATTATCAAAATAGACAACCACCAAAAATCATCAGAGGATGATAGAATCAAATTTTCTAAGGCAGAGAAGAGTAAGTAATAAGTTAGAGAGGTGTTGATAGGCAATACTATCTTAAATCCGGAAATATGAGGATTAGAATGTTTAGGCCTTAATCTTTATAATTGAAAGGATATTGGTGAATATGAGGCTTGGCTACAAACACATCCAGATTCAATAGTTAATGAAGAGAAAAGGATAAACTTTATACATGGTGTTGAGGATGAAGATGAATTAGCACTTATCCTTAAAGTAGAGAATAGAATGTACTTGATAGAGATAAAAGAATCCCAAGGGTTAGAAGTACTAAAAGAAGATGAGCCTCTAAAGAGAATGTTACACTATAAAATAACTTCTATAGGAATCACAATGGGAAAGGACGTGGCCAACTATCCAAATATGCCTTGAGATTAGTATCACAACAATCTTGAGCAATCATATGTGGTAAAAGAAGATTAGAAGTTTGTGACCATATAGATGGAAGGAGAAGAGCCAAAACAATTTTGAATAGGGAGTCAATTGAGTGGTGAGGAAATAAGTGCATATAAAGAATTAGTACAAGAATATCGAGATATTTTTGCATAGTCATATAAAGAATTGAGAGGCATATTGCCAAACATTGTGCAATATCACATTCTCTTATTATCCGAGATAGTACTAATTAGACAAAAAGAGAGAAGAATGAATCCACAACTTTAATTGGTAGTGAAGGCAGAGTTGGAGCAATTATTACAAGCAAAATTCATAAAACCAATGGAAATCACTGATTAGATGTCTCCAATGATGTTGGTAAAGAAGAAGAATTGTAAACTACGCGTATGCATAGATTATCAAAAATTAAATGTAAGGATCTAGAAGGACCACTTTCTTTTATCCTTCATAACTAGCATCTTAGAAGAAGTAGCTGGACATGAGCGTTATACTTTCATGGATGGTTACTCAAGATATAATCAAGTATCTATTGCAGTAGAAGATAGGCATAAGACAACATTTACAATCCCATGGAGAACTTTTGTGTGGTATGTGATGTAATTTGGATTATGTAATGTACCGATAACTTTTCAATGATTGGTGATATATAATTTATCAAAATTATTGTATAAATCCATGACAATATTCATCGATGACTTTAGTATACAGTCATAAAGTAAAGACCATCTGAGGAAGGTGAAGAAAGTGTAGGAGACATGTAGGAAGGTAAAGAAAGTGTTGGAGAGATGTAGAAAGGTGGGAATGGCCTTAAATCTTGAGAAGACATACCTGGCTATGCATCGGGGTGTATTATTAGGCTATAGAGTGAGTAAAAGCGGTAGAAAATCCGAACCAAAAAAATTAAGATCATCAATACCATTAAAGCCCCAAGTAATATGAAAGAAGTGCAATGATTGCTAGGACATGTAGGATAGTACCAGGAACTAATTCCGGATTATGCAACAATTATACTACTCATAACTTCACTACAACGGAAGAACACCAAGTTCATTTGAACTGATGATTGTCAGAGGGAATTAGAGATATTGAAGATTAGACTAAATTTGTATCTAGTGTCATAATATATGAAGTCTTGCTCCAGAATGCTTCGGACATCTGGCTGTAGAAGATAAAAAGGAAATACACAACAACAACAAGATCCTAACAATTTTATTAGAATGCTAAATAATTTCTATTAAATCTTAATAACATTAATCAAGCTTTGATCCAGTCTTAAAAAAATTACAAAAAGAAGAGTAAATGAATCATACATTAATCATAAAAAAAATAACATATAAAATAATAATTTTAGAAAATCCTAAAAATAGAAATCTTAAAATCCTAAATCAAATTATGATCAAATCTTAAGTCAAATCCTACTCTAATCTTAAGTCAAATCTTGATCAAATCCTAAGTCAAATCCTAAGTCAAATCTTGATCAAATCCTAAGTCAAATCCGAAGTCAAATCCTAAATCAAACCTTTGTTAAATCCTAAATCAATCTTAGTCAAATTCTAACAAATCCTAAATAAATCCTAATCAATCTTGGTTAAATCTTAACAAATCCTAAAACAAATTCTAATTAAATCCTAATCAATCATGATCAAACCTTAACAAATCCTAAAATAAATCCTAACAAATCCTAAAACAAATCCTAACTAAATCCTAGTTAATCTTGGTCTAATCTTAACAAATCTTAAACAAACTCTAATTAAATCCTAGTCAATCTTGATCAAACCTTAACAAATCCTAAAACAAATCTTAACTAAATCCTAGTTAATCTTGATCAAATTCTAAAAAATCCTAAAATAAATTCTAATTAAACCTTGGTCAATCCTGATTAAATCCAAATAAATCTTAAAATAAATCCTAACTAATCCTAGTCAAACACTAAATCTTAAATCCTAACCGTAATCCTAATGAAATCCTAATGAAATCCTAATCAAATACTAAATCTTAAATTCAAATCCTAAATCTTAATCATAATTTTAATAAAATCCTAATCAAATCCTAATCAAATATTAAATCTTAAATCCAAATTCTAAATCCTAATTAAATCCTAATCAAGCCGTAAGTAATTCCTTAGGCAATTTTAGAACCTCTATAACTATCAAATAAATCATTGATCTTGATTGAAAATTTACACACACCTTAACAATAAAGTTGACAACAAAAATATTAAGTTTTAAGAAGATCAAACTTACCAAAATGAAGAAAAATTTATAAATCTGCTTGGATATTGGCCAGTCTTCTTCTCCAATCTTAATGCCAATAATCTAGCGCCTAAACCTTTTGTTCTCACTATTCAATTCCTTTCAAATTTTATATGTGCTTTAAAAATAAAGTCTTCTATTTGTAGATACAAATTTCTTTTAAATCCAATTGACAAATTGCTCAAAATCTGCAAAACCCTAACTAACCTTCAAAACCCAATTCTCAAGACCTTAACCCACTTAGACCTCAATTACTTACAATTGAACAATTAAATTAAGCTCAAAATTATAGCACAAATTGACAACAATAATATCAATCAACTTACAAAATTTTAGCTACAGATCTGCTATAATACTTTTGTAATTGCCTAAAATATAAGTCCTATTTTATTTCACAAAATCCAAAGTCGCCCAAAACAACCTTGATTTTGCAAAGCTCTTACAAAGTCAGTTTTGATCCAAATCACTCTAAATCAAATCTTATACAAAACCTCACAAGTCTTCTTTCTAATCCAATTCTTTGATCTACCAAAAAGCTTTTGATCCACCGTAGGCATGCAGTTTTGTGCCTTGGGATCTGATTCCAACCCTGGCTCATAACTGGTCCTCTCCGGGTATCTATTTTGAGATTTTTGTGATAAATTTTTTTGAAACCTATTTTCAAATCCTTTCTAAAGATATCTATTTTATTTATTTTTCTAATCTACTTTTTTTTGGCTTATTTATGGCCATACAAAGCAATTAGAATTATTCAATAATTGAAAGAAAATGTGTAGCTATGGTATTTTCAATTAAAAAATTCTGCCATTATTTATTAAGCAAGAAGGTAGTATTCTTTGTAGACCACATAGCAATTAAGTATTTGGTCAATAAACTGTAGTTGAGTAGGAGGTTAGCATAGCCGGTGTTATTATTATAGGAATTTGATTATATAGTGGAGTACAAATTGGATTCGGTTTACAAACAAGCAGATCATTTATCAAGGTTGTCGGGGAACATAGAGATCCACCAAATTGATGATGGGCTTATAGATGAGAATCTTTTTATAGTGATTCCAAGGCCTACATCGTACACTAGTATCACTGAATTTTTGACCACCTAGTAGTTACTCTTAGAATTATCCAAGGAAAAAAAAGGAAGATCAAGATTAATAGCAAACACTTTGTGGTAGTGGGATATAGGTTATATAAGAGAAGAGTTGATGGTGTACTACAAAGGTGTATTATGGAAGAGGAAATTCCAAAAATCTTAGCAGTATACCATGATAGCGCATGTGGAGGGCATTTTTCAAGGCAACTCACAGAACAAAAGGTATTAAAGGCGGGATATTATTGGCCAATTTTATTTCAAGATGCATATACATATGTTAAGAGGTGTGATGCGTGCCAACGCTTTGCTAGAAATGATTTATAAATGGAATTGCCCCTACACATTTCTTTACCATTAGTACCATTTGAAAAACGGGACATTAACTATATGGGAGAAATCCACCCTCATTCTTCTTGAGGCATGATGTATATGATTGTAGCCACCAAATATCTTATAAAGTAGGTCGAGGCCAAGGCAATCAAGACAAATGATGCAAAAAATACTTCTATATTTTTGTTTGAAAATATTATTACATACTTTGATT
This sequence comes from Physcomitrellopsis africana, assembly GCA_036785485.1. Lineage (NCBI taxonomy): Eukaryota > Viridiplantae > Streptophyta > Bryopsida > Funariales > Funariaceae > Physcomitrellopsis > Physcomitrellopsis africana. The sequence goes on along the minus strand of JAWRVF010000175.1, from coordinate 307,061 downwards.
ATCCTAAGATCCTAATTAGTGATCGGAGAACACATTTTTTCAATGAGGTGATTCAAAATTTGATTCAAAATCCTTGGCCAACAAGAACTGGAAGGAGATTCATGAGGCAAAGGAGAGAATATTAGTGCAGCAAGAAAGAGATAAAAAGATGGAGCGAGGAATGAAGATGTATGTATGTGTGTGTGTAAGATACAGAGAGAGAGTTTGAGTATAAGTGAGGGAGTGAGAGTGGGATATCTAGAGAGTAGCAGCAAGAGAGAGGTTGGCTGGCTGGTTGGCTAGGAGAAGCGGCAAAGAGTAGAGAGCTTGGATTCATAAAGAGGAGGAAGTTCGAGGAGCAGCGGCGTTCTTTGATGCAAGGAGACTTCGTGGGATTATAGACAGGGCGTTGAAATACTGTTGCGATGCTGGGATGATAGGCAAGGCTAGCTAAATTGTTATTGCATTGGATGAGGCTTATGACATCAAAGACTTTAATAAAAGGCTGCGGCAATCAACTTTGAAGAAATTCAGCAATCCCATCAAAAGGTTGTGGGTGACAATTGGTGTTGTCAAGGCCTAAAGGTAGAAGCAAGAATAGCCAAGATTTCTTATGTATTTCCAAATTAGGCAGTCTGGATTATAGATAGTAATCCAACATAGAAGAGAGAGGTATATAATCTTAGACAGACCAAAAGATTTAGCATTACAATTGCATCAATAATTATTATCATGTGATTTACAAAAGGTAGAATACGGATGGAGTTGTATACAATTTTGTGATAAAATAAACTGAAGTTGACAAGTGGTGAGACAATACTAGAAATAGTTCTTGTGGTAGAGTCACAGAAAGAGGGATTACCGTTTGTGAAATCTATTATTGTTGCTATTTTCTTCTTCTTTTTTTATTGGTTCTGTTGTAATTTGAATAGCTTGTTGGCATTGGTGACTGTGTTGGAATAGAGAGAATTTGCTTCAAGAAAGCGTTGGGCTTCTGGTTGTCACTAATTTTTCAATCAAGCTTTAAAATGAAGAAAATTTTTAAATTTATATATATATATTTTTCCCTTTTGGAGCAATTACACCAAATATATAAGCCTCAAATAACCAACAACATCCATAATATGGTAAAATCCTCTAAAATCTTATATATCCTTATGTGGAAATTTTCTTGAATTTCAACACCTCATATCTCCTGATCCGATAATCTAAACATAGTAAAATTTTACATGAAGTATTGATGTATTCTTATCAATCTCTATAACAAATTTTAATAGGAAATTTGTTGCGGATTTGGAGATATCTTGAAAATCCTAATAGTCGCTTCAAACCCTTATCTTTATATACCCACATACAAATTTCTTCATATCTCACAAATTATAAGCTTAAATGCCACGAAATTTATGTGTATAGCTTTTTAATATAAATGTCACATTTTCCAAGAAATTTGAATCAAAAATTTGTCCGAAAACTCAAGTTATGGCTCCAACCATTACTATGAATAAAACCACTCATTTACTGCCTTTGATTTAGAAGTGTTACCTTCAACGCCCTATAGGTCCTTTATATAAACTCAAAATACAACAATTCCTTTACAAAAGATGTAGATCTTAGAATTGCCGTTCTAGTTGCATCTTTTGATCTCCAAAAGCTACTGTAAAACTCCTCCTATATTCAAAAGAGTAACAATATGTTTCAAATTGATACCTTAACTTCAAACGGCTATAGCTTCTTTATTCTAATTCCAAATTCTCTAATTTTTGTATACAAATTGTAGCCAAAATCCTAAAATTTATAATCCTAGCTTCTAATTTCCAAATGCCCTCCTTGAAGTTGCCAAAATCCTTCTTAAAGTTGCAGGTAGGCTCCTCAAAGTCCATTAGGCATGGTATTCGACCAATAGGCATGAAGTTTTCCATTCCTTGCCTTCATCCGACCATGCCTTACTTTCATCCTTTTCAATTAGCCTCCTATTACCTTAAATTTTCATCCTTAAGCTCCCACCTTCTTTCAAGACTTCATACTAATCATTTAGATCTTATAATTTTTAAATATCATAATCAAAGCAAGTAAAAATAAAATAAAATAAAGTTTCTTCTATCAACCATTTTTAATTTAATTTACTAACTATTCTAACACAAATCTAGACTCATAAATATATAATATATTTTAATTAATTTTTATATACTATAAATAATTATAATATGATAATAATAGAATAGAGTTGAGGGGTGAGATTCACCAAGGAGGTTGCCCCCGTCCAACACCCATCATGAAAGTAGAGACCTCTAGAAACGTGGACGCTGTGGTCAACAAGACCTCCATAGTGGAAGAAAAGTCCGCTATTCTAATGAAAGATAAGGTGATATGGTGTACATTGTGAAGGGCATACATGGCAAGGATGACAAAAGAAGTTGAATGGATGAAAGTTGGATGACACAGAGGTGATTTTCGTCCAAGTTTTATGCCTCATTTTGGACCAATCTTGTGCTGCACTTCAAACCAGTGTTGTACCTTATTCCAAACTAGTATCAAAGACATGAGCTAAAAAAATTCATAAGTTAGTAAAAAATTATGTCAAAAAAAAATAACAAGATAGAAATAAAGAAATATGTATATTCAAGAAGAAATTAGAATAGCTATTACCAAAGACTAAAAAATATATGAGACTCTTGAACTAGACTAGAAGCAAAAAAAGAGTTGATAAGAATGAAGAAGGCTTTGCTCTTATGTCTATTTATACTATCTATCTAAGAGCTATGTTGCAGTATTCTATAGGATCTCCTACACGTGTCTAATTTGCAAAATATGTGTCAAATTTACAAGACAAGTTTTTCACATGTGCGCCACATACTTGGCTTATTCCGCGAGCTACCAACATGTGCATCACATGGCTAGATTGTTCTACAAGCTACCAACATGAGCGCCATGTTGCTAGCTTATTGACCAAGTTTTTAATCTACCAATCACCTATAGATATGTATAAAGGTGATTCTATGTCTATGAAGCTTCTAAGAAGCTTCTTTCTAAGATATTATCAAATTAATTTATTTTATTTACTTCTATTAATCTATATTAATTAGATAATTATTGGAATAAATCTTATGTCCGTGACATTATTCCTCCTTCTAGGAACGAGTTCCACAAAGAGCGGTGATTGAAAAGTCCAGGATACGTCAAATTGTGCTTGTCATGTATTTTGATCTTGGTTCCTTTTCAAGATAATTGATAAGTCCTTTCAACCATCAATAGTGTTCCATACTAGGATAAGAGAACCACCTTATTATTTGATCATTGTTGAGGCCTTTATAACTTCCTTCAAAGAAAATATTTAGAATGCCATCAGAAGTAGTTCCTACCTCTAAAAGTATCATCAAATATTGGGAGTCTCTTCCAAGGTTGTGATACCAAACACATTTTATTTTTCCATCAATTCGAAAAAGAATATGTTATTTTTGAGGATCTTCATCTATATTCCGTCATCTTGAAGGTTGTGATAGTCATAATATCTTGTCCAATAAATCAGCAAATGATGGCTCTTGAGCTGAATTTGTTGGTTGTTGATCCTCTATCTCTTTAGGACAAACAAATCTAAGGAAATAACAACAATGATACAAGGTAGGATGAAACCTCTATAGAACCTACTTTACTTTATAGCAAAGAATTTCTTGATTCTTTATCTTGATTTTGACGGATGTCGTCGATGAAATGTATTGACTTTTATTGATGTATTTGCTAGATTCCTAGATGGCTCTTATGTGCATTCACTAATATTGCATCTACACCAATACACAAGATATTCGAGTCAATTTCAGTGCTGCCTTGAATTTAAAATCTCTTCGACCTCAAATTCTTCATTTTTATCTACTTTATAGGAGGGAGTAGCATTTGTCTTCTTTTTTATTTATCCACTATCTTGTATGGTTCAAATATTGACATGTGAAATACATGATGGATCTTTATAGATTTTGGTAGGCATAATCAATAAGCAATTGGATTGATTTGTTCACAAATCAAAAAAGGTCCAAGCCTATGATAATCTAACTTGTCACAAGGACAGATAGTCTTGATATTATGATGAAATAATCATACCTTATTGCTTATGTGGAATTGAGGTTGTTCTTTATGATAAACATCTGCATTGATTTTTTATCGTTCTTGAGCTTTTTTTAGTTGTACCTTCATTATTGTATGTAGCTCTAACAAACGATTCACCAAATTTTTTGTCGCAAGATTATTAGCTTTTGAAAAGTCAAAAGTATCAAGTTGTGGATGATAATTGTAATTTGAAAAGAATGGAGTTTAGTAAGTAGAAGAATGTATTGAATTATTATAAGCAAACTCTACCAATGGCAAAAAATTTGTCCAATCATCTTAATGGTAATTGATGGTACATCTCAAATATTGCTCCAAAACTTAATTTACTTGTTCCGTTTGTCCATCAATTTGAGGATGGAAAGCTAAGGATAATTTTATATCCACCTTCAATATTTTAAAAAGATTCCTCTAAAACCTTGATATAAATTATATTCCTCTATCTGATATAATATCTCTTGGTAGTCTATGATAGTAATAAATATTATCAAAGAAAAAATTTAGTTATTTTTTCACCTGTGATAGATTTTGTACATAGTACAAAATATACCATCTTGATAAAATGATCTACAATCACAAATATAGAGTCATATGAACTTGACTTTGGAAGATTTGTGATTAAATCCATAAAAATATAAGACCAAGGTTGTGTTGGTACATATAATGGTTAGAGAAGTCCGTAAGATCGGTGATGAGGAGTTTTTGATTTTGAACAAATGTCACACAACTATACAAACTCTTTAACAGCCTTTCACATGTGAGGCCACCAAAAATCTCTCAATATTAGTTCTAAAGTTTTATTATATGTAAAATTTCCTATTGTAGGAAGATTGTAATGAGCTTCTAGAGCACGTAGTCATGCTACGCCTTTTGGAGTATACAAGCGTCTTTTGAAATAGAGCAAATTGTTCTTGAATTCAAATTTGGAAGTATCATGAGACTTAGATGAATTATTCTTAATCTCATGGACAAGAGGATCTAAAGACGTACTAGACTAGATTTGCTTAACAAAAGTTGAATCAATAATCAATATTGATTTCATTGCTCAAAGATGAAATTGCTCCGGCTTCAAGAGGATCATTCTTTGTTAATCAAAAGCTAAATCTCCTTCTTTTGGTACAAGATAAGAATGTCTAGAAAGGGCATTAGACAAACCTTATTATTTTTCTGGCCGATAGGTGATAATAAACTCGAATCTTGACAAAGACATGCTCCAACGAGCCTCACAACAATTTAATACATGTGCAGACATGAAATATTCGAGATTCTTGTGATCCGTATACACAATGACTGGACTAAAAGCGCCTTTCAGATAGTGACGCCATTCTTGAAAAGAATCCACAATTGTAAGAAGTTCTTTATTATGGATTTTGTAATTGATCTCTATTGCTAAAAATTTCCTAGAATGAAAAGCTATTGGATGGAATTTGTCATCTTCTTCTATTTGTGACAATACTGCCTCCAAAGCAAAGTCTAAGGCATCTGTTTCTATAAAAAATACCTTGGATAAGTCAATGGAATACAAGATTGGTACACAAGTAAAAGCTGTCTTCAAAGCCTTGAATGATGCTTCTGCTTCTTTGCTCCACTTGAATTTGTCCTTACAAGTTAAGCGTGTAAGTGAAATTGCAACTTGAGAAAAATTCTTGATGAAGATTTGATAGTAATTGGCAAATCTCAAAAAGTATTGCACATCTTTTATTATTTTTGAAATCTTTCAATCTATGACTGTCTGGACTTTCTTAGGATCTATTTTGAGACCATCATTTGAAATGATGTATCTTAAGAAGTCAACTTGAATAGTGTAAAATACACACTTTTCCATCTTGGCATATAATCCTGTATCTTTAAGTTTTTGTAACACATGATGAATATGAAGTTCATGTTCTTCTATATTCTTAGAGTAGATTAAAATATCATCTAAATAATAGACAACAAAGCCATGAAGAAAGTCACAAAAAACATCATTTATAAGATGTTGAAAAGTAATTAGTGCATTTACAATTCCAAAAAACATGACAATATATTCGAAATGTCCATACCTTGTTCGAAATGCAGTCTTCCATTCATCACCTTCTTTGATGTGCACTAGGTTGTATGCTCCTCTTAGATCTATTTTTGTATAGATCTTGGCTTGATTCAATTGATTAAGAAGTCCAGATATCAAAGGTAGAGGATACCTATTCTTAATAGTAATCTTATTGAGCCCTCTATAATCTACACACATCCGTAGTGATTCATCTTTCTTCTTTACAAACAAGATAGGAGCTCTTACTAGGGATTTTGAATGGTATATGAAATTCTTAGCCAAGTTCTCATTAATATATTTTTTGAATTTAGCCAATTCATTTTGGGATAGACTGTAGATCGGTCCAAATGGAGGCTGAGTTCCCTCTTTGAAATCAATTGAGTAATCATATAGATGATGCTTCGAAAGAATGTTTACATTCTTCTTCTCAAAAACATCTTAATAATCTTGATATTGGCTTAGAATGCCGCTTAAAGTCCTTCCACCATCAAAAATGGATGTAGCATAAATAGCAAAAGATGATCCTTCTTTTGCTTCTTTCATAAACGCTTTTGTGCCTACAAGTACAGGTTTTATTATACTAGGATTATAGTTTGTTATTTGTCTTACAAGACTCTTATTAATGCTTTGAGAAAAGTCAAGTCTACAAGAAATCCAATCTAATCAAGAATTATACTTTTTTAGCCATGATAAACTTAAAATGACTGGATTAGAGGGAGATTTAATTATATTAATGACTACACAAATATTATGACCATCTATTGTTATATTTATAGGAAGGATTTTATGAGTAATATTTCCAAAAGATAACAAGCGATCATCTATGACTTCTACATGTACGGATTTAGTTTTTTGTACTAAAGGTATTCTACAACTTTTAACAAATTCTTTATCTAAAAAATACGTTGAGGCTCTTGAATCTAATAAGGTAGATGCTTTTTCATTTTTAGGTTCCAAATAGACATCTATTATAAAATAAGGAGAGGATTTTGAAGAGAGGATAGGACCTTTACTAGGAGTTGTACAAGATTCCAACTGCATGGTCCCTATTGTAGCTGGACAAACTCATTTTCCAACATATTGTCTTCTTTGACAGCTGTACTCCTCATCTTGTGGTTGCGTCGTTTCTTCGGACAATGTTGAGCAATGTGCTTAGGTTCTCCACAATATAAATACAATCCTTCTTGACAACGACGAGTCTTTTCTTATTCAATAAGAAGTTTAAAACATACCATGTCGATTTGCATGTCTTCTACTTTTGAATGTAGGTATTCAAAAGACGTTGATATTACCATTGTATTGTAGTAACGTTGGGGCTCCCTTGTGTGACTCTCCAATCGAAATTCAAAAAGTCAATTGTCACACTTCACAATAAAATCAATTACTTGATTCAATATTTGAGGATCGGATAAGTTGAGCATCAATTTCTTTATCTCATATTATAATCTATAGAAAAATTGGCTAATAAGCATAGCATCATCCCACTTGGTGTCAATTGCTAATTGTCAAAATTATGAAGCATATGATGTCACTAATTGATTGTCTTGTCATAAGATATGGATCTTATTGGTTGCGACACAAATTACATCATGTTTTCCATATATAGATTAAAACTTTGCTAAAAATATCTCCAAATTATCCAATACTAAATCACATCATTCAAGAAAGGACGAAAATCATGATAAAGCAGAACCTGACAGTAATGTTGCAATAAATCTAACTTGTGATCCCTGGGTTGGATAACTTTGGGATTGAAGTTCAATCACCAGTTGTACTTAATTGATGAATCCTTGAAACTTAGATCTGGTGCTATCAAACTTCTCCGGTGTCATACTGCATTTACATGCAGTATGTAAAAATAATATATATCTTGTATCTATTGTTATTACATGTGTGAGTACTAGAGGTTATTTTAGAAGATATTATAAGAAGAGGATTTATTATAGCCACTTAGTTAGTGAATTAAGATGGCTATTTGTTTTGTTCCTATCTTACTTATATCCTAGAATAGACTCTTTTGTAATTAGAAGAAAGGTAAAGATTATTTTACCTTTTTTGTTGACTTTTGAGGTAGAATGGACCTTGTGAGGGGTAAGAAAGAAGAGCATGGGGTGAATAGGGCCTATCCAATAGGATTTGGCTGCCCATGTGGTCGACTCATAGTCTAATATAGAAAGAAAGGAAGATATACTCCTCTGGCTAGACCAAGGGTTAGAGGCAATTTTGAATGGTAAACTTTGGAGAGAGATAGCTCCAAGCAGATAAAAGCAATTCTAATAAAAATTAGTAGGTGTGTTCTTCAAGTTGTGAGGATTCTAAAACCTACTCACTTGCTTGTTTTGGAGTTGTGAGCAAAATATTATGCTTGTTTTAGTAGAGTAGAGTTTGCTGCCATCTGACGAAGAGGGGCAGAAACTTTGAGCTGCCACTGCAAGTTTGATTTCAACTCTTTCTTAGTGAAATTTATAGAAAGTATGGAAAATTGTGCTAGCTTTCTATCGAGACATCTCTTGTAGCATTTGGAGTTGAAGAGCAAAAGTTGTGAGCTTGAGAGTGGGAAAGGATTTGCTGCCACCTGATGAAGAGGGGCAGAGACTTTGTTCAACCACCCAAGTCGGACAGTCTCTTTAATCTTTTTGATAATTTAGGTGCTTATATTAGCTTATATATGCTTTCTACAAAAACAAAAATAAATATATTTGGAGCCGTGATGAGAGTTTGATGAAAGTTTTATGAGCCGTGAAGTGTCAAAGAGGGCAAATTATTGCTAGGGTTTGAAGAGTAGAATCAACTAGCTACAAAATCTGTAGTTTGAGAGGCATGCATGCGAAAATTTAGAGCAAGTTAGATGATGGAGTGAGCTTTCTAAAAAGCTATTGCATGTCCAATTTGGAGAAGGGAAGTGATCACAACAAAGGCTGAAGTGAAGAGGAGCTTTGCTGCTTTTGCATTTGCATGGAAATTTTAGTGCCTACTTCTTTTAGCCATAACTTTTAAATCGGTAAGTCATCTATTTGTGAAATTTTGATATGTTTTACAATGAATTATTGGCTTTCCATAGGCTATAAGCACGCTTGATTCAACCTTTGGATGAATTTTTAGTGATTTATTTAATTTCAGCTTGTTGTATAACTTATATTCCTCATATGCGGTTGTATTTTGAGGTATACTTGAATATATACACACTTTGCTTATACCTTTTTTACAAGTATATATACTTATATTTATATCAAGTATTTATATAAGTATTTTATAAGTATTATATATAATACTTATATAAGTATTTATACAAGTATTATTCAAGTGTTTATACTTTATATTTGTACAAAACTTGTACAAGTATAATATAAGTATAATTTGAAATCTTGAACAAATATTGTGCAAGTATAGAACATACTTGCATGGCTTCCTCTCATGTTCCTTGCTAGTTCTAGTAGCAGCTAGGAACCCGGTGATTTCCCAAGGCGAATTCTCTCTACCCGATACCGGCAAATTAATCTTTGGTTCTTTGATACTTGAATGGTTTTCCATTGTAGGTGAAGTGGTATGGCTTGAAGCAGCTCAAATCATCTCTATATCTTCGCTTAATGCTAATCTTGTTGCTCTTTATGGTCGTGTATTGAGTTAATGCATTGCGAGCATTAATTCTCTCATTTGTTCTTGCATTTGTGCCATTGCACTCTTTATTTCAGCAAGCTCTATAATGATACCACAATAGAAAAGGAAAAAATGTCTACTCTCACTATAAAATAAAACACTCAAGAACAAAGAAAAAAATTCTAAGAACTATATTAGTTTAGAAGTGGGTAATCTACAACTTCTAATATGCTTATGTCTTATCAAGAAAAAAAAGTAATCCACTCTTAATCAAGAAGAGACAAAGATCTCATATTATAACTTCACTTTTATCAATTTGTCAAGGACACAAACTAAAACAGATGCGTAAGTTAGTAAAAAACTATGTCAAAAAAAAATAACAAGATAGAAATAAAGAAGTATGTATATTCAAGAAGAAATTAGAATAGCTATTGCCAAAGATTAGAAAATACATGAGACTCTTGAACTAGACTAGAAGCAAGAAAGGAATTGATAAGAGTGAAGAAGGCTTCATTCTTATCTCTATTTATACTATCTATCTAAGAGCTATGTGGCGGTATTCTATAGAAGTTCCTACATGTGTCTAATTTGCAAGACACATGTCAAACTTGCAAGACAAGTTTTCCACATGTGCATCATGTACTTGGCTTGTTCCACAAGCTACCAACATGTGCGACACATGGCTAATTTGTTGACCAAGTTTCTAACCTACCAATCACCTATAGACATTTATAAAGGTGATTCCGTATCTATGAAGCTTCTAAGAAGCTACTTTCTAAAATATTATTAAATTAACTTATTTTATCTACTTCTATTAATTTATATTAACTATATAATTACTAGAATAAATCTTATGTCCATGACACTTAGATTTATATAAAATAAAATTAAAAAAATTATATTTTTGAGAATTTTGTGAGTTTTGTAGCAGATCTATAGGTGAAATTTTTTGAATTTGTGAAAGTAATTGTATTGAATGCATGTTATAAATTTAAACTTGATCAAATGATTAGATGAAAGATTATTGAAATTCAAATGGATTGGAGTCTTGGAAATTTGATTTTGAAGATCAATGAGGATTTCAAAGATATTTAGCAATCTATTAGTTGAATTGAAGTGAAAACTATGTATGTAGGTGGTACACTTGATTTCTTACATATTTATAAATTTTGTAAGAAATTGAATAATACAAGAAGAAAATATCAATATTAGGAGATTAGTATCAAGATTGGAAAAGAAGACCGGTCTACACCTAAGCAGAGTTTTTGATTTATCTTTTATTTGGTAAATTGGATCTTTTTCAAAAAATTTGTACTTGTCTCCACTTTAATTTTTGTTAGGATTTAATCAAGATTCAGTTAGGATTTGATTAGGATTCAATTAGGATTTAGGATTTAGAATTTGATTAGTATTTGATTAGGATTTTATTAAGATTTCATTAAGATTTGATTAGGATTTGATTAGAATTTCAATAGGATTTTAATAGGATTTTATTTATATTTCTAATTGTAATATTTTAAAAAGATTTTTATTTTAATATTTTTTTTAAAAAATTATATTAATATATTTTTTAAGAATTCTTTATTATTTTTTTATAAACTCTTTATTACTTCTTTAGAAGTTCTTTAGGATTTTTTTGTATTTTTGTTATAATTATTTAAAAATCTAATTAAATTTCTTTAATGGTTGAACATACTTATTAATTTTTAATCATAACTTATATATAATTGTATTAGAGGTATTAAGACTTGTTGTTGTAATTTTTTTTTAATCTTTTACAATCAAGTGCCTGGTATATTCTTAAGTAAGATTTTACATAATATAACTTTATTTCCAATTATTTTTCTTAATTATTTTACTTGATTTAGTATATTTTTCTTAATTATATTTATTAATATATATTTATTAAGACTAATATCTTACATGGCTTTTTATTTATTTATATTATCTATTAATAAGTATATAAATATTAATTAATAGATAAAAGAAGCATAAAAAGAACCTCATGATTTTTTAGTTATTTATATAAAATTAAGATCTTTAATTAATTTGAATTTATTTTATTACTATAAAAATTTATCAAGGTAGAAAAAAATAATTTTAAATTGAAATTATTATTTTAAACATATTATAGATATTTTTAAGAATTTTTAAAGAATTTTTAGAACATATTCTTGAGACTTTGATAAAAATAATTTTATCACCTTGGAAGGCTATTATGGAGAATTTGAACAAGATTTAAAGGCTCTACAAGGTTCCTAGGCTAATTGGATGTTTTAGAAGACCATGATAAAATCATAAATATAAAAAAAATGATTTTACAAATAAAAAATAGAAAGACGAGCAGCTAATATAATAGTTATAAAATGGAAGGTGTACATGTCCCATATGAACTATAGCATCTTAAATGTAGGTAGGAAGATAAGACTAAGGCCTTAATTATAGAAACCCTTATTAATCCTCAGACTACTAATTTTAAATTCTTTAATCCACTTGAATGCCAATAATTTTGAATCTAACCAATCAATTGAACTAAAATTTATGTCAAAAATTTAATACAAGTATTTGTATAAATTCACAAAATTTCACTTATAAATTTTCTACTAAAATCACAAAATTATCAAAAATATATATCCTATATTATTCAACTTTGACTTTATATAGCTCTCATAGAGTCATTACATATCTAAATTACTTAAAGCTAATATATTAAATCTATTTAAAATTTGTTTTCTAATCCTAGTCTCTAATCAAACAAAGAGTCTTGCATATACCATAGGTATATAGTTTTGTGCTTTAGAATCTAATTTCAATATTGATTCACAACCAATCCTCTCTAAATATTAATCTAAGATTTTTTAGATAATTTTTTTATAAACTATCATTTATTTTTATTTTAAAATATCTATGGTATTATTTTTACTAATATATCTTATTTTGCCTTTTTTATAGTCCTACAAAGTAAATAAAAGCTCTTTTAGCAAAAAAAAAATAACATAGATATTATTTTTTTACTTCTTCCAATGTATTATTTATGATTCCTAAAAGAATTTTTTACTAAGTCTTCAATTAAGCTCTTCTATAATATAGGTCTTTTTTTGCTCTTTCCTCCAATAGCCATGTTATAATATAATATTCTTAAAAAATAAGTCATATTTTTGATATTATTCATTGCTCCAACAACTTGCTCCTCTAGCAATATATTCTTCTAGCAACCTATTACTTCAAGGACTATTACTCCTCCAAGCGATTTCTACTTCTGAAGCTTTTTTTTACAAAAAACTAAACTTTCTTAAAATTGATTGATAGATCAATTCTTTGCAAAAAATCCTCACAAATTACTCAGCTTATCAATGAAAAAATCTAAAGTGTCTAGCTTTGATATTGTACGATAAATTAATAGAAAATTGTATTGCTTAAGGATAGAAGTAAAAATATATGAATATAAGATACTCACTACCTAATCAAAAAAAATACAAGAAAACTAAACCACAACTAAATGAGCTTTAGATTTGAATTCTTATACTACTAGTCTATTGTCTAACTATATGGACTTTCTAGTATAAACATACTAAAAACTAGCCTAATCAAAGAGGTCCAATTGACATGTCAACACTTATCTTGTTAGGCCACATGATGCCTAATGGCTAAATAATAATACCACCAAAATATGGCGGCTTTAACATATCAACCAATAATGTGGTATCAATTGTCCATATTATATTATATCTAATAGGAGTTATCCACTCTTTTAACAATAAGATACTTAAAATTAATATGATTATGTTTAAAATATTAGAATTTTTAAAATATATATAAAGATAAATATATTTTGTAGATGTACTAGTTTTAAAAATATAGTCAATTTTATTTTAAAATTTTTTAATAATTTTTTAAATAAAATATCTTCTTTAAAGCTATTAAATAAATTATAGATAATTTAAATAATTTCAAAATATTTATATTTATTATTTTTAAAAATTATACTTATTCTTTTCATCAAATAAAATATTTTTTAGTTAATTAAAAACTTTATAGTTTAATTTGTCTCTATAAGAAATATATGATATTTTAGATTATGTCTCATTTTATTTTGTTTTGTTTTGTTTTTATTCTTATTATTTTTAATTTTTTTATATATCTATTTATAATTTTTATAGATTTTATGATTCATGAATATCTTTTGATAAAAAACTATGGATATGAATGATTTAGAAGTATAAAATAATTCCAATATTACTTATTTAATTTTAAATCTTTAAAATTGTGATTTAATTATTATAGATGGAGGCAAGGACTTTATAAAAAGACTTATAAAAAAAATTATTTTATAATATAAAAAATATTATATCAAAGTCTTTTGGAATAAATATATAAAATATTGATAATAATTATTATAAATTGTTCAACTTTTTTAGCATACAATCAGTGGAATTTGTGGCTAAACTAAAAATAAATAAAAATAATCAATTTTTGTAGAATTAGGTGGCAGCAAAAATTACAAAAAAAGCTGTACCACTCAAAACTTACAAAGCATAAGAATTAATAAACTTGACTAAGAAATGTTGGAACTCTAGACTTTTTCTAACAAAGTAAGATTTCAAACAATCACATTATAAAAAAGATTGCCAACTTTTGCTAAATTGGTCAAAAAAAAGTACAATTAATTTACATGGTCAAAAATATAAATCAGCATTAAGAGATCTAATGCAAGATAGGCAAGAAGAGTTGTGTGTTTTGCTGAATTATATTGATACCTTTGAAATAAAAATCTAATTATTTGAGCATTATAGTACAATGGTTGGCTCTTAAGGACCAAAAATAACTACTAGAATTGGGCAAAAATATGAATCTACTTGAAGCAAAAATAAAAGTAATGAATTGGCAAATAAGCATGTACAATTAAACTTGTAAGATTTGGTTGCACTATTCCAAAATTCTCAAAAAAAGAACCATCAAAGTGGTAACTCAAAAAAAGAAAACTAAAAACAACTTAGAAAAACTTTTGTTATAATACTTTGTTGTTGGACGTACATACTCTAACTTCAAACTTGTATAACAAGCAGAGAAGAGAGAGGCAGCCTAAGCCTCAAATTTGAAAGATATCCAAATAAGAGTCCAGTTTTGATCAAGAAACTACTTGAATAGGTTAATACTAGAAGAAGATCTATTATAGCCTATAATTACAAAAAAATAAGTGAAATAATATAAAAGTATATATGTCAATGAGAGAAATAAGAGACAGGAAGTGCAACTATGAAATAGTTTTAAGTAATCAATACAAAATTATATTTGATTTTTTCACAACAAGTTGGTAGCAGAGCAAGAAATTTGGTAAAACATCTCCAGATTAGATTGGTACATTGATAGACATATATACACTAAAAAAACCAAGTATTTAAGGAAAAAATTAGATATGTCTTTAATGGAGGCTACTCCTATCATAGTTCCTAATTTGGACTATTTTTGATTAAGTTGCTTTTGACCAAATATATTCAATATAAAGAATTTTATTGAATTTCTTCAATTTGCTTTAATATTTTGATACAAATCTCTATTGAATCTTTAGCTTGAATCAATGTGATTTGAATTTATGGTTTAATTTGTTGTTTGCTTAGTATATTTGTTTTGATATTTGTATATTTTTAATATATTTTTATAAAATTATACATCTAAGATATTTTATTTTATAATAAAGACAATCTATAAATATCATTTTTTTTATATTATATTTTATTAAGATATTTTTTCTTTGCTAAGCTATTTTTTTTTATCTTAGCATCTCATCTGATGTAGAGTTCCATAGCTATATATGTGTTGTTATGTTAATGCACAACTTATGCATGTTATTTATTCCATCTTGTTCTGATACAAAGTCCACATGAGTTGGGTGTCAAATTCTTCAATAATGCACAATCCTTGCATATTCTATGTCAAGCTAAGATTGATGTTGCTTAGAGAGTTTGGCTATAGATGGTATTTTATTCATAAAATATTACATTATTAGTTACTTATATGTGTTATTATTATTGTTACTTTTTTTTATGCTTTTATATTTGAATAAGCCATTATATTGATTATAAAAAAAAATTAATGATATAACAAATCACATGCCTATAATATTATTACAAACATAAATATTTAAAGATTATTCCTCTACATCTTAATTATTTATGAATATGTGAGATATCTTGTTTTGTTCCTTGTAACTAGGTGTTTATTATTTGTTTTTCTAAATGTCTAAGAGTAGTTCTTATAATCTTCTAACAAATTATCTTTTTTTTTTATAAATTTTAAAGTTCTATTTTTTATTCACAAGTCCTATAATTTAAATTTTAATATATATTAAATCTTTTAAAATAAATAATTATTATTATATATTTATATATTTATATATATAATATATTTTTAAAAAAAATTATAAATATTATTATATGATATATATATATATATATATATATATATATATATAAAATTTAAATCTATAAAAATTTATTTTTTAATAATAAATTAAATCTAATTATTTTTATATTTTTATATTTAAAATAAATTTAATAAAAATATTAAAATTATAGCCATGGCTAGCAACTACTAGTAGCAATTGGCTAAGACTACAGTTTTGAAGTAAGGATTAGATAGCCTAGGATCTATCTCAAGAGCCAAACCTTTACTTGCACTAATAGATGGATATATTGTCTAAGCTAAGCATCTTGAATTTTGTTGGAAGAGATGGATAG
The DNA here is from genome assembly GCA_036785485.1 of Physcomitrellopsis africana. Lineage (NCBI taxonomy): Eukaryota > Viridiplantae > Streptophyta > Bryopsida > Funariales > Funariaceae > Physcomitrellopsis > Physcomitrellopsis africana. The sequence goes on along the minus strand of JAWRVF010000175.1, from coordinate 290,624 downwards.
ATTCTACTCATTCTAATTGAGTTTGACTAGGGTCCTTACATCATACATTTTCAGATGATTATTTTATATATTTATAGATTATAACTTAAATTAGCTTAAAATTATTTAAGCTTAATTATTAGTTTTAAGTGTGGTTTATAAAGAATAATTTAGAGGTTTAGTCTTAGAATTTGAGATGTGGGTTTTTAAATAGATAAGTTGCTAAAAGATGATTTTTTATTTGTAATACATCTATAAAGTCTTAAGCCTTTTATATTAAAAATATAAATATTGATGTAATAGACAAACTTACTATGGCAAGAATTTTTAATTTATAAAATAAAAGTAATAATAATAATAATTATTATTATTATATAACTAAATCAATACCATATAAGTCTTTACTACTATGCCTTATTAGAAGCTATGTTAGTTTTTTTATCATAATAAAGACAAATAAAATAAATTTAGATCAAGATATTATTTTTAAAAAAGATAATATCTATCTAAATATATTATTATTGAATATTTTGTAAAATATAAACTACCTCTAAACAACTTCAAATAATAGTTCTACTTACATATATACAAAATAAAAGTATATTAAAAAAAAAAAAAATTCTAACTCAAGACAAATTGAAAAGAAATATTAAGTAGAATTATTATCTTATTTCTATATTATACAAGAACAAGCATATGCACTTTTTAATACTAAGTACCAAATTTTAATATGACTATTATTTAAAATCCCAATTTTGAGTTAAAAAGAATTAATTATATAGAAAAATTATATAAATAATCATATAAATAGTCTATGAAATATTTCTAAAGACAAGAATATAAATAAAAAAGAATAAAATAAGTTTTAGGTATTTTTTTTAATAATCAAAAATCAAAAAAATTAAAGTTATACCAAACTTTAAATCAAAAGATAAATGAAAGTTTGTAGTATATGTGACCAATCCAATCACATGGCAAGGAAAAAACTATACTTATAGATCAAAATAACCTCCTAAAAAAGTACAATTAGTTCTTAGTAATAGATTATAGAATCAAAGATTTCCTTGTTTTAGATAGAACCAAAAAAAAATCCAATAAAGAAATATTAGGGTGCTAAAAAAATAATAATAAAAAAAACTTAAAGAAATTAAAGAAGATGATTATAATAATATATTTTAAAGAATACAAAGATGTCCAATACATAAGATTCCTGATTTACTTTTAGAATTGATTAAGAGACATTTGAGATTACGTTTTTTAAGAAAAGACTAATAAGCATATAAGATAGTATAAAATTCTAAATGATACATAATAGACTATTAAACAAAATTGGTAGCAAATTATAAAATCTAACACAAGTTAATTGAATTTAGAACAATAAAAATACAAGCACAAATACAACTTTAAAACCAAAAAAAATTTTAAATCCAAATTTGAATGTTCACATTATTATCAAAATTTAGATTTTCCAACCACTAAGGATACATAAATCAAAGATATTATCTACAATTTACTTGCAATAAGCAAGTAGATTTCTTAAGATAGAACTACAAAACACAATCCATGTATCTTCTTCTAATGGATCTTATTGCTTTAAAAAGTAACTAAATCTTATAACATAATATAATTATTACAAAAGTGGAAAGAAATTAAATAGAAATTGAACCTAATTATGACATATTAAAGACAAGATACCATAATATTCCATAAATTTCTAATATTAATATTAACAAGGACTATTCTAATCTTCAAACAAACTTCAAGTGAGCAATGATCCTAGTTTGATTAAGCTTAGCTTTATTAGGCCAAAAGCTACAATGTCATGTAATTTGCATGATGGCAATAAAAAGGTATAAGAAATCATCCCAATTTATATAAGAGACTTGTCTATAGTACTCTACGACAAAAAAAAGACATGAAAGGTAGAAATAAAAGATAATAATAGAAATTATATATATCAACATAGTATTTACGTTACAAAATGTAGATCCAAACTTTCTTGCATCATAATATTATGTTAATATATAAAGAAATTCTAATTCTGTAATAGAGACTCTATTAGATTTTAAAGGCTTTTAATCCTTTCAACCTTGATATCTATTACTAACTTATTTAAATCAAATTAAGCAAGAATAGAATATAAATAAGAAGCATAGAAGCAAAAAAATTGTTAATGGACTTTTATATCAATGTATTTCTAAACATTGCTTTTAAATCATTTTTATTTAATATAAAGCTCAAATAGCATACTTATGTATGTTTAAAATATACATATATATATATATATATATATATATATATATGCTTATTTAAAGATTCTACAATAATAATTGAAATAAAATATCTAATTAAGTATAGATAAGGAGGGGGGGAAGAAAAAAAGATAGAAGGAGAGTTTTTTAATTAAAGATTAAGGTTTTTTATTTGATTCTATATATATATTTCTTACTAAAAGATACAAAAAAAAATTTAATTGAAGCATAATTACTAAAAATTAAAACTTTGTTAGAAAAAAAAATTGCTAGTATGTTGATTTTAAAGAAGATTCACAACATTAAAAACTTAACTCTATCAACTAAAAGAATGGCAATTAGAAAGACAAAGAGTTTTATCAATATTACATTAGTGTAAAATATAAGACAAATGCTTAAGAAATATTTTTAATGCAATCAAAGACAAACGGCTCATACAACATTTATCAAATTATTTTAAAAAATCAAGGTAAACCTTTCTATAGTAATACAAAATTAAACAAGAGTCTTTAAATACCACTCTAATTTATATAAGGAGGTGAAAATTCACCAAAGTCAAAGGTAATACAAGAGAATATAGCAAGAAAACTATAAAAAAAATTAATTAAGCTATAATTAGACCATTAATTACTATAGGACTTAAAAATGCCATCCTTGAAATGGCGTTAGAAAATTATCCAAGCTGAACAAAGTTACTATAGTTCTTTAAATTATTTTAGAATACAATGGATAAAGATTATTTTAATATGATTATATTGGCTTTAGAATTAAATTCTTTCTTCTAAAATATTATATGTGGTAGTACCATTTTATTTTATAAAGATTGGAAGACGTCCACACTAAGAAACTAAAAGCCATTATATTATTGAATTCCTCATATACAATATAAGAAAAACCTTTACAAATTTGTCATTGTTGATCTTTATAGAAAGTATTAATAAAAAATAAATAGCCTCTTTATATTTTTACTTCAATATAGACAATATTTTGGTAATCCAAGAGATTATTTATTATGCACAAGTTTGAAAACAAACTCTCTTACTACTAAAGACGGATTTTTAAAAGCCTATTATATATATATATAGTTATTTTTTTTGGTTATGGACAAACTAAGGTTTCAATATACTTTCATCTTTACAATAAAAATGCTATTAAAATGCTATTACAATTTCAATTGATAGAATATTTTAAAAATTCCATGTAGATCAGATATTGTATATCATCAAAGGAGGGGTGCCTAATATTAATTAATCTGAAAGGGGCGTCTAATATTATTCCAAAAGGGGCTTTGACAACCTGCTTTGCAAAATATATTCTTATCGTGCTACAACTAGCTGAGGCCAGCAGAAAATTAGATCAAAATTCTAGAGCAAAACCACCGATTAAATTGGCTAAGCATGTGGATCAAAGATAATGCAAAGAGAAACCATGCTCTTTATTAGAGTCTTCAAACATTCGGAGCCTATGTTCTATACACTTGCTATTCTAAAACAGCTGACCCATACATGTCAAAAAAGAAACATTTAATTACATATTTCTTACTTCAGGACGTAGGATTCGGTCTGCTGGTCAACTGTGAAAGCAATTATATCTCCTGATGCATAGGGTTCTTTGCTGAAGCTCTCGAAACCGATACTCATACATAGCATCTGCAAGCTCGTCTGAATTAAGTTTTGCCGTGGTTCACAACCCCAGAACCATTGAACAAAATTGAAGTGAATTAGAGTCGACCATGATCAAAACACACTTCACAAGTTCAGCCACCTGAAATTGGCATCTTTAGCTCGTGTGTACAATTTGCACACAAACAATGCTTTACTTGCATGAAGAAAAAAAAGGAAGAATACTTTGTTGAAGTGGCTCTTCTCGTGGTCTGATAGTTGGATCAGAACCAACTCATTCAACACCCAAAAAATTGCCCAACAATACATCAAAACATAGCATACCCGAAGATATTTCTTGTGTAGAAAATGTCCTGCGTCCACTTGGCAACAAATCCTTCTGGTCATACAAATAGGGCAAAGGGAGCTTCGCCCGGTAAAGGATGAATGTGCCGGCAGCCCGGATAATAGGATACCTCCTAGTTCTGTGAATCAAACTGATTTGTTGCCCTACTAGAACATTTAAGATCAACCAGAGTAAAACTTTGAGTTCACCCAAGTGGAGATGAGGACGCTTTGAAAGAGGGCAGTGTTATCAGGCTCAAAAAAATGGACTGGTTGTCAAGCTTGTCGGGCTAGCGCTAAAAGATCACAAGCAAAGAAAATGCGGTGTATATCAGGCCACAGGGATAAGCCACTAATGACCTGTGTTCCTCCGCGTGAGGCACGAGAACGACCAGCAGACTTGTACATGATCGAGTGCACCACAACACTGTTAAACTCCCCAGGACATATTTAAGTATCCCCCTGCACAGCGCACCGAGGAGATAAGAACATTGGTTTCGTTAGTTCAAATGTATCAATATGATAAGTTAGTAAAGAAGAAGACCACAATCACGTCACGAAAGCAATACCAACCACTATGCTAGACCCCGCAAAAACAAACCAACGAAATTGTTGACCGCATTAATTAATTGCAGATTATTTACTTTCTTCATTACTCCTTAGTTGAGAGTGGAATGAAAGGGCCACTCACCTCGGGAGGAAGATAGAGAACGCAGACAGCAGAACCATAGGAATTTGACAATATCCCACTAAGCTGACACATCGATAGAAGTCGAGGCTCCCATTTTTCCCAGCCAACAGATTGAAGATTGTGTACAGGAATATGGATGCGAGCGTGGTCCACCCTAAAATAACCCCGAAGTGCACTTTACCTCCTAGAAGCTGGCCCAGGCCAAACAACATGTAAAATATAATAGGTCCTGATAGATCTGCATCCTCATGAAGGTCTGAGTTGATCCGGAAAGGGTTCAGGACTGTGAGCGTTCTTCTTGTGATGTGAGGGATGTTGATCCCAAGCTCTGCCCAGAAAAAAACATCACAGAGTTTACTCACACACTATACGCGCCTGGGACTTTTAAAATCAAAGATTAGGAAACTTTGGGAGGAGGTTATAAATCGGAACTTAGCAATTAGGGTCAACGAGGAAACAAGAGAATTTTTTTTCTTTGAAAGGTCCCAACCTTCAAGAAGTGGAGGTTCATCTTCAAAGGCACCGAACCCACCACCAGAGTAACCCATACTGCTCATTCGAGGAGGAGCAGACGCGCTCACGTCCCCCAAATCGAATGACATGAAAGGCAAGGATGAGGATCCCCCGGGAATCCCCGCAGGCACTCCGCCCACACCCCCACCTCTCATATTCGCCCCTCTTCGGTATGGATCCGCACCATCGAACGACAACGCAACGTCGTCCCTCATGGCCACGCTTTCTCAATCTCCTCCTCCTCCTCCTCTTCCTTCCCCTCTCTTCTCTCCCTCTAATTCACACTTACACGTCGCCTCCCGGACCCTCAAGCTGCCAATCCTTCCCTTCTACAGCTGCATTCACCCCACAACTTCATGTCACCAACCCTAACCCTCCAAGCAAGCGACACCCATCAAGTATTCCTCCTTCAAAACCTCGCACAGATTGCGTAATTCATAGGGGTTGAACCTAAAAAAATGGGCAGATGATCGCAACGCTGATCTTGCCGCCAACACGATGCCTGTGTCAAGTGAAGCGAGTGATATGAGAGGCGTCGGTCGGTGCGAGGTTGAGTGACTGCGGTGAATGTGAGACCGAGTCTTGTGAGAAAGCTCCTCCGTCGGCGATGGACGACGACAACGACGACAACGACGACGATGGCTTTGCTTCCCGGTACTCCCACGAACCAATTCTCTCCATGTGGGTGGTGATAAAAATGCCAGTTTTAGGGCTAAGAAAAGGATTTGGGTGTGTCACAAACTTCAACTTCTAATTTCATGATTGAATGAATGATTGAGCAACTGTTGTCTAACTTTTCTATGGTTATTGCTGTGAGATGTGTTGAAATTGTTGCAAATTTAACATGGTGATAAAAATGTGAGTTTTAGGGCGAGGAAGGGATTTGGTTTTGTCACATCTCCAAATTTTATGAATGAAAGAATGATTGATTGAGCCACAGTGGTCTAACTTTTGATGGTTGTTTGTTGCAGAATGCATCAAAATTGTTGAGAATTTGATCATGTGGGTGGTGATAAAAATACAAGTTTCAAGACAAGAAGAGAATTTGGGTGTGATATAACTTACACACCACTTGGCGTGGATTCAGGGTGACCTTAGGTTGTTAAAGTATGGTTAGTGGTGCCAAAAAAGCATAAAAATTTGTATGAAAAGTATTATTAAAAAGAAATAAGAATCAAATAATTAAATATAATAATAAACAATTTAATTCTTTTAAATGATAAAAACATTAATTATAATAATATAATAAATATCTCTAATAAATTATTTGTTTATTTTGAATGAAAGTAAAATAAATAAATAAATAAATAAATAATAAAAACTCTAAAAAATGATTTATCATTACTATTGGATCAAAATTTTAAAATGTGTGTAAGATTGTGGATTGTATATCTTATGTATAAGATAAATTATTTGACATATATATAGATAAACATTCACTTAATATATTAATATATAGCAAAAGAATTGAAGAGTACAATATGAACATTTTAAATATGTTGTATAGAGTATGCCAATATATATATATATATATATATATATATTTAATAATGTGAATTTCTATCTTGTAAATATAAAATCTTTAAAAAAAAATTATAAATAGTTTTTATATTTTAAACTTTTCAATTAAAATCATATAATAATAAAATATAAATATATAAATTGACAATAAATTATGATGTATACTATATATATATATATATATATATATATATATTATACATATATATATTTATATATATTATACATATCCATAGTGCTCAAGTAAATAGAAATGAATAGAAATAAATCAAAACATATTAAATAGATAACATCTATCTTGTAGTATATTATGGAGGTTTCTTATATGGAGGTTGGATCTAGAAGTGTCCTTTGATATATTGTTTTGTAATAAAAACTTCACTTAGACGTTTTGTAGATCTAAAAAGCTAATTGAGAAGTATTTTATAACTTTGGCACTTGATCCTCAAGCCTTATATTTTCTATTCAACCTTTTGTTTAACTAATATGTATGGAGGCAAAACTAAGACCGTTGTTGATCTTGCCAACACCTTCTTTGTACTCAAGTCTTTATTTAACAATTAGTACAATCAATTTATTTGGCAATGGCTACTTAAAAAATTATTATTTATTTTAATATTATTTATCCATTTTTAATCATAATTTTATTATTAACTATTGTTATATGTTATCAACTATAAAACCACTTTAATAGTTACAATCTCTTATATATAAACTTTTATTATTTTTATTGTTTTTATTATATTTTCTATGTAGGTTGTCTATATTTTTATCTTTATATTTTTTGTCTAAAATATGTATATATATATATATATCATTTACTACAAAATATGCTTAAATTTATTAATTATATTATCTAAGATAAAATAATATTTAATAATCTAATTTATATTCTAGATAATTTTTATTATTATTATTATTATTTATTTTACTTATCTTATTTTAGTAAAATAAATCATATTAATTTATAATAATACAAAAAACCAAAAAAAATTAATAGCATTAACTCTTGTTAATTATAATCTTATTCTTGTATTTATATTATCATATATTTTTATTTATGATAATTCTTCAATAGATAGAATAATTATGATATATTGACAAATTTTACATAATAAATAGAAGTAGATGAGAATATAAATAATTCAATCAATAATATTAGTTTAGAAGAGAATAATTTGTAACCTCCAAATTACTTTGATATTTTTAAGAAAAAAAAGATAGTCCAGTTTTTATCAAAAAAATCATGCTAATACTAAACATGTTAGTCTTTTTTAATTGCCAATGACATGAATCTTGAAAAACCTGTTAAAATATGATATATTCATGTATATCTAAGAATGAAGAAATAAGATCAAGAAGAAAAATATCTACAAAATATGAAAATACCAAAATAATTATTTATAAGTGTAAAATACTTAAGAGTCTTAAACCAAGACTAAAATACAATAAAGACATTGATAAGACTAAGATGGCTTTAGTTTTACTTCTCCATATACTAGTTAATAAAAAAGCTAGGTAGAAGCTTCTTAAAGACTATGAAGCTTGCATGCCTAGTATCAAATTTGTAAGATACTTCTATGTAAACTTCCTAGACCTAATCAACTTCTATAAAAAGTTTATATACCCACATGGCATAGCTATTGGCACTTAAAGATCCAACTCACATCTAAAAAAAACTCTTCAATATTTCTTAATGAAGGTATTTTTATCTAACAAATTCTTGTTACTTCTTTTTATTTATTTAAATAAATTAGGTGTCTACAACTAATCTATTCTAAAAAAACATGTTATATATGACTTAGAATAAAAACACAAAATTTATTTTAAAAAGTAATTGCAATAGAAAAAATAAAAATAATAATAATAAAAACAAAGTGTAACAAGAAACATTCTAAAAGCTTCATCATTAAATTCTTGATTTATTTTATGATACTCTAAATTTCTAAAGTACTAGTATATTAAACCTCCCAAGTGTTGTCCAATCTTATAGAATGTACTAATTACAAATTGAATTATGAAGTTTTTCTATAAATAAATATTTTATTCAATTTGTAAAGTAACATCCACTAATAGAAGATTACAAATCAAAAGAATAGGTTGGATGTTGAAATTGAAGTACAAAGAAACAATTATTAAATAATGAGATAATATGGGCTTCATGTTCCAAAACATACCCACACTGAAATATGCAAAAAGAAAGTAAAAAATATAAGTCCTTGTGAAAATTTCATTCTTTTACAAAGGATGCATACATTGAGATTTAAACTTAATTGTAAAATTCTCAAAAATCATTCTCCAACTTTTTTCTCATGATTTCACAAAAATATAATTTCACATATTAATATGGCATTTATTGTCCATAACCATCTCATTTACACTCCACTGGATGCTGAGCAATGATAGAAGCAATTTAGGCTTCAGTAGAAATTAAAACTACACACTCATAATAAACATACAATGATATGAAATACAAACTGAACCAACTGCCTGCTTCAGACCTCTCATATCAGAGCAAGTGTTGGACATAACAACCTCAACCTACATAACTGAAGGTTTTCCCAAGATAGTGTACATGCACGCTGCAACAAGATATACATTTTCGAACACACCCACCGATGGAAAATGATGGCAACTGTGCGCCTACCGCCTCCTTGACGATCCCGTTTGCAATGTCTGCCTTGATAGATCTATGGAAAGTCACGGTGGTGCTCACATAAACAACACGGTTGGCTAAAAGGGACTCTGCTCGGACCCAATTGCAACTGCCTTCTTTCTATCAAGGTCCTCCACAAATCCTGCCTACCCACGCGTGAATTCGATAAATGCCATTCATGCAGAGATATCTCTTCATCTGCCAACTTTCTAGTCTCCATGCTCTCCAACTCTTGCGCTTCTCTTCGACATGCCATGCTTGCACATACTAACCCAATCCATTCCTGCATATATACTACAAGCTCAGTTTCAACTGTACTTCGTGGGAATGGGTGCTGTCTGCCGTTTGTGCTCTTCCATCCGAGGTGTCTTCACTAGAAGCCTCGGGACTTTCACTGCTAAGACGCGCTTGATAAACTCATATGAAGCGAAAAAAAGTGCCCCCTGGGTGATGTATATCAATATCCGCGGTACTAGTCCCCTGCAAGTGTGTAAAACCTTTGCTCTAAGTTCCATTTCAATGCCCCCTCACTCTTTGCCAAGTGCACCGATGCCTGCTGATGTCCAGCTTCTCAAAGGTTTGCGATTAAACGCGTTATTACATCTACATCGAGGGCGCACTGCCGAGACTAATGTGCCTATTTCGGAAACATCGCAAGCATGTAAAAACAAAACAAGTGGTCGACGCCAAAATAAAGGTCCAACCTATCTCAAGTCTCAAAAACCTAGAGTTGCAACATCGATACAACTCACCGGTACAATCCAGCAACACCCTCGGTAGAGACAATGCTCTGGAAAACGTGAATAACCCCAGTGTACTGCTGAGCTGTCCCAGGTATCTGTCCACCCAGCATCAGATTAGTCAAGCCAATCACATCCTATGCGTCACATCCTACAGACTCAGCACCGATGCTCTCACGTGCTCAACAAAGAACAAATGCACACAATATCCCGTTTCATGAAACACCCACGAATCTCAATACGCGCAATACGGATAGTACAAGTCATTACAGAACCAGCTCAACACCTGCGTTTGCAGCCGAGTCTTGACAACATCGAAAGGAGTACTGAATAAAGCAGCAGTCGACCCAGCAGCACCGCCGATAACCAGCTGCACAAAAACCAGCGTATCAGTATAAAACATACACGTCCTCATCATGTGCAAACCAAGGAGCGACTATGCCAGGTATTACACATCCACAAACCCCAGCTACAGATCATCCTCTTTCTCTCATTCCACACTGTAACACCACATCCTCATTCCACACGCGCCAGCACCCCACCAGGACTCCATACTTTGCCTTGTCGACCCAGAAGTGACACATGACAATGTCGTGTAACCCAGAATCAAGTCAGCAGCTAAACAACAAAATCAACACCTGATGAAACATACCGCTTGTGATGTGCTCAAAGGGGTGTCACGAGGCTGGCCCCGTTGAATCCAGCGCTTCAGCCCCTCATATGTGTAGAACTGTGCAATCACCACATTACATCCCATTACTCTTCAGAATCTCCACAAATCACCAATCCAAAAGTCGTGACTACCATGCAAATGGACGGCCAGAGGCAACCCTCACATTCAACACCAAAGAGCAACCAACGTCGCATTCGATACAAAGACAGATCCTCCGCCAAACACGACTCGCATCGACCCAATCGCATTCAACGTTTTTGCCCGACACTGTCTCATTTTTGCAAAACCTACATACCTACCTCGACACTTGGAAGATGCATACCTTCACCACAGATTGCGGTACATTGCGACAAAGCACTGCTCCCCAACCCTTGTACAGCGTCGGCAGCCCTTCTTCTTTCAGTATCGAAGTGAACGCTTGCCTGAGTTATTCCACAACCACTGCTTAACATCAACAACTCGGAATCTTCACATTTCAGGATGCTGGAGAAGTCTTGAGGACAATCCTCACGTGGCAGAAGATCTTCACCACGTTTAATGTAAACTATGTGCAAAAAACGACATGACCAAGCCCACCGGCCCGATCATTTCAAATTTGGAACATCCGAATATTGAACCGTACCAGCTATTTTCATACAATCCGTGCACTTGCATCCGCTGTTTCACACAGTCACTTGGTGTGTACACGAAGGAGGTGGCCACACTTGCGCATCCCCCAGCAACGCAATGCGCCAGTGCGGACATATCCTGTTCGCATTCAGTTGACATTAATGCGTACAGCCATCAATGGCGTCCCCTCCTTTACACGACACATTCCATCGAAATCCTCCCACACCTCACCCCAGACGCACATGACACCACACCGCAATATCGGAAGCTTCAGAACACACTTCATGTGTTCCAATGTCAGTAAAGCCGTACCTCTGGAATGTGGCGAAGCAGACCAGCTTTGACGGTTTCATAAGTGAGCGTGTAGATAGCTGAGATTGGAGCTGACACGGTTAAGTTGCTTCCCAGGCCCCAGTACAAACCTCTCAAACCTGCAGGCAAGACGTCCTCACTCCAGCAAGATCTACTTAGAACTCTGAAACTCCACAACGACAAACTTGACCGCACTGGATAAATGTAAAGGCATAGGCTATGAAACTGTCCCACTTAAACGCATACCTCTTTCGGAGATAACTGCGGACATAATGGGAAGGAGGTTGCGGTTGCCACCAGCCCGCGCTTGCACAAGCGTCTTCAAAGTGTCAACGGGATGCAAGCAAAGGCTCACAACCCCACCTGCCAATGCTCCAGCGCCTGCGTTCTGCCCCATCCGAGGGTTTTGTTTCGTCGCACCACGATTCGCCACCATAGCACTTGTTGCCGTTTGGACAAGCCCGTTCTCCACTGCTGCCACTGCAGGTTGAACTGCAAAAGGCCACCAGTCGTGATGCTTAAGTGCAGTGACGCTATTCTGGCTGGATTTGACAGCAGCGACAGCTTCACTCACAAAACTGAAGGCTGCACAATTTTTCAGCGATTTGATAGCGATATTGGATTCTTGGGTCACTCTGTCTATCATTTGACGCAAGATTTCAGCCGTATCGTGGGGAATGGAAGTCTCCGACCACTGCCGATCTTTGCACCTCTCTTTGATCTCAGTATTAAAGTGGATAGGAGCCTTCCCGGCATCTCTAATACCAGGAACAAAGTCGATGGACCACATTGAAGGTTGTATCCCAGAGGTTCCTTTGAAACCCCGAGCATCTTCTTCTGTCACGTTTTCCTCTACAACCCCACCAGTGCTACCACTGAAACTCTCTGCAAATCCTTGGCTTTCGAATGCGGCTCGACTTTCCAAAGGATTAGCTAACGGGAAGCACCATTGGTACTGAACCTCTGGGCAGTAGGAATCCCCATAGTAGCGCTGGTCGAGGTCTTCCTCAGAAACGAAAGAGTCACAAACCACGCACTCTGGACATACATAACCACATAAATCATTGTTGTGATTAAATTTACAGCACCCCTCGCCCTCACATTGACATGAATTTGAGGCTGAGTGAATTCCTGCCAGATGCATGGAGACGCCGCCATACGTACAAGCCCCAGCTCCTCCGAGAGGTTTAGCAAGGTCTGGAAGAGCATCTAGAGTGGCACTTCTGTTGAATTCGAAAGAGGAACCCGGACCATTCCTGAAGTCCTTCTGAGGCTTCTTCAATGAGAGGAGCGACTTCATCGCTTGGGTCAAGCCGAATGCCTTGAGCTGCACAGAAAGAGAGTCTGCTCTTTCAAGCGACAGCATCAACGCTGTCAGACCTGAAGGGAGCCAATCCAGAGCCCACCGTGGTCTCCCGTTTGTGACGTCCATCGCAAATTGTGAAAGTGGCACAACTCTCTGCTGGATCACATCATGAAAGATCAACTGCCAACATCAACATACGCCGACGTGAACTAAAACGCCAGACGAAAATATCAGAACCCTCTATTCCACCCCGTGACATGGAGCATGGCTTTGCAACAATGACACTCACCCTCGTCAAGGGAACTTCACACAGATTCTTTCTCCGAACATACCCACTCCTAACCTTCGTCAATACAAACCAGGAAAGCTCGCCAACCTTTCATATAGGGTGAACAATTAGAATGCAACCTCTGGGTCACAAGGCAACTCATCTCTGCCCTACCTCCAGAACTCAATGACGGCAACCCACCGAAACCTTCGGCAGATGCAAAACCCTAGAGAATCGAAGTGATAGCTCTTTCCAGAGTCCACAATGCTACAGAAACCAAGCGGACATCTCATCTACAATGAAGCTACAGCATCAACGGGGATGGTAACGAGATTCTCCTTCATCCTCAATTTCAAAAAACAACACAGGATCCATATGAGTCTGCACACTTTGACATTGATCGAGTCTCCACGCATGAGAGTCTAGCTCACACTGCTTACCAGCAAAACTACACTGCCAATCCGATTTCTAAATATGACAACAGAACAACTGTACGGCTTTGCTCCTTTCGACTCGTCATCAAAATGCGGCGAGGGTGTTGGGATAATTAATTATCTCAGCATTTTGGAAAATCGTTCTTCCTAATTGAAAAGCAGCGACGGTCCCTTGCGGATGAAACTCGTACAGTCTCGCGGAGACCTGCGGAGTTGGGTCACGCACGGGAAGCTATCTGGTAGCGAGAGGAGGTCCACGTATGTGCGTCCGCCACCCCGCGAATTCAGTCTCGGTGCTTGCACTGGAACTTCTCTCCTCCAGACTGACATTCCGATTCTCGTAGCTCTTTTTCCTGCCACCATCCCCTCTTTTATAGAAAAGCTATTTGAGTTGGATAGACCCCAAAGTCCATTGTTCTTCCGCTTGTTTGTCAGTTTCAAGACTTTCAAAGAGGTGGGTTGCGCCGCTGCGCAGAATTCTTGTGTTGTAGAGGTTTATGCAATTCGTTCGGCTTCCGCTGCTGTGATCTTGTAGAACCCTCTCAAGGTTTTCGTTTCCACTACTGCCCCCATTATCTTTCGCCATCTTTTTTGCCGAGACTTGTGATTTGTATGGTTTTTTTCAGCAACACGAGTGCGTCACCGTGGTGGTGATCACGCATTTTGTGATATGTTCTCTAATTTTGAGCTAAATTTTCTTTTCTTTTCTTTTTTGTTTACTCTTTCTGAGGTCGGTTATCATCCTTCTCGCCCTGCCTTGTCGAATGCTGGTATAGGGTATCCGGGTATTCTATCTTTTTCGCGGTGGTGATAGTTACGGTGGTCCTAAATAAGAATTTGGGTTGGCTTCTGAATGATATTGGTCTGTTACTGCATTTCAGGATAATTTCTGAATTATCCTACACTTCTTTCGACTGTGAGCATTTGTTACACATTCTTGCACTAGAATTTCAAAAAATGTATTTGCCCGATGGTTGGTGGAGTCATTGTCTACGAAGTCCATTTGCTCTTCGCATGACCTGCATTAATCTCTGAAGCTCCGCATTCCTCTTGGAAAGTCGGTTTAATTTTTCTCAGCTAAGCATTTGTATCTAGAACCCACACATTCTCATTTTAATTTTTTTAATTGCAATTCGCCGTCTCTGTTGGCGCTGGTGGAGACTCTCTGCCCTGATCTCTTGTCCCCTTCCATGTCGCTTGTCTGCAAACTTTCTCTCGAGTTGAGATCAATCTTAACTTCTCATGTACTTGAATGATGTTACAGCTAGTTGGAATCGCCTCCTCTGCTATGGCTATGGCGGCATTGGCACCAGCCCAAGCCACCGGCCCCATCGCTTCATGTCAAGCTGTACGGAAACTCTCGGCATTGAAGGACGCGAGGCACTCAAAGATAAATGCTCTGTCTTCTTCTCTGAACGGGGCTGCGTGCGTGTTTACATGCGACTCGCCTCTTAGGAAGGGAGCTTCAGTTTCCCATGGCCAGGTGCGTTGCACCCTTGCGGAGGATGTGCATACCAGGGATCGGGATGATGTTCGAACCTACAAAGGCTATGAACGTCCTGACTCCTTTGGGAGATATGGTGTCTATGGAGGGAAATACGTCCCTGAGACCCTTATGGCTGCTCTTAGTAATCTGGAGGTAGCATATCGTGCAACAATCAAGGATCCCGAATTCCAGGTAATAAACCTTGCCTCACTCCCGAGCGGATTTGCGGAGTGTCTTTCTAGAGCGAGTCTGTAACCCTGAGTAAATTGCATGGATACTGAGGGCTGAGCTAACATGATTGTCTTAGCGTTCTACAGAAGGAGCTTAATGGCGTGCTTAAAGACTACGTGGGCAGGGAAACCCCTCTGTACTTTGCTGAACGCCTAACTGAGCACTACAAGCGTGACGGGAAAGGGCCCTTGATCTATCTTAAGAGGGAGGACCTCAACCACACTGGCGCTCACAAGATCAACAACGCTATTGCCCAAGCTTTGTTGGCGAAGCGGATTGGAAAGAAGCGCATTATTGCTGAGACAGGGGCAGGTCAGCACGGTGTTGCCACAGCTACAGTATGTGCTCGCTTTGGACTCGAGTGCATTGTATACATGGGTGCGCAGGATATGGAGAGACAAGCTTTGAATGTATTCCGAATGCGTCTACTTGGAGCTGAGGTATGGAATTGCATGATCCTGCAAGTGAGCTTGAATGTGAATTCTCAAGAATTAAGTAGAATTTAGTGAGTGAGAAAGACACCGGCACAGAATGCGATTGGGGGTGCTTTAGAATGTGGGTCCTGATGGTTAGATGGAGCGGTTGTTTAGTTTATGCAGTTAACTTAAACCCTAATCTCATGATGGTTTTTCCTTTTTGGATGCAGGTTCGTCCTGTAAATTCTGGCACTGCCACCTTGAAAGATGCAACCTCAGAGGCTATTCGTGACTGGGTTACGAATGTGGAAACGACTCACTATATTCTTGGCTCAGTTGCTGGGCCGCATCCGTACCCTATGATTGTGAGAGACTTTCATGCAATGATCGGAACTGAGGTTCGTCGCCAGGCAATGGAAAAGTGGGGTGGAAAGCCGGATGTTCTTATAGCTTGTGTTGGGGGAGGCTCAAATGCAATGGGGTTATTCCACGAATTTATTGAAGATGAAGACATTCGTCTTATTGGTGTTGAAGCAGCTGGCTTTGGTACTAATACAGACAAGCACGCTGCCACCTTGACCATGGGAGAAATTGGTATCTTACATGGTGCAATGAGCTATTTGCTCCAGGATGCTGATGGCCAGATTATTGAGCCACATTCCATCAGTGCGGGGTAATCATCTTCAAAGGAACCTAAGGATTGTGCTCACACTTGAATTTGAGATTTGTTACTCGCATGTTTTTTCACTCGGCTGCTTGGCCAACTGCTTGTTTAAACGAGCTTTTCATTTATAACGTAACAAATATTCTAGAACATAGTACTGATGGGGAGCTTGTGGTGCTCAGATTGGATTACCCAGGTGTTGGTCCAGAGCACAGTTTCCTGAAGGATGTTGGTCGAGCAGAGTACTTCAGCGTGACTGATGATGAAGCCTTGGAGGGTAAGAAGAAAACTTACAGTAGAAATTCACTTCAATTCGTCATTTTGTTGTTTAGAGCTTTCTTATGCTTCTAGGTAAGGTCAATGGCAGCAGTTCCGCGGTCAATTACATATCATCAGTCTGGAAGTTCCGCGGCATTCATCACGGAGATATTATGTGGGTTATAAACACTTCCGAGTTTGTGTTCTCTCATCAGCTACCTTGCTAATGGTTCTGTCGCTCTTTTCTGTTGCCAATGCAGCATTCCAGAGGTTGTCCAAGCTGGAGGGCATCATTCCGGCATTGGAGACATCTCATGCCCTAGCTTTCTTGGAAAAGCTTTGCCCCACACTTGAAGATGGTACCCGAGTGGTCCTCAATTGCAGTGGTCGTGGGGACAAGGATGTCAACAGCGTCATTGGTTACTTGAAAGGAAAGTACTGAATTTCAGTATGAAGATTGTGAGAAATGTCTCACTTCAATTATTGTCATTCCACGTTTTTTTGCAATGAGTTTTTCCAGCCTCTTTAAGAATTGGTAAGGTAGGGATGATGTCTCGTCTTTGCGGGCCATTATTGTAATCGAGAGCAATGCATCATCTGTGCTGAACAGATATCAGTCTGGAGGTATTTAGGTTTAATAGACTGAACATGGAGTTCTTTGATATCCTTTTTCTGCCTTAAGGAGCATTCACCTGAAGAATGTTGTTGCAGCAGTAGTTCACAATATCTTCTAAAGATATTGAAGCTGCCCCCCTTATCCACTTAGTTATGCATGTGTTGCTGGCTTATGTCTGTTCACAATTGACTACAACCTCCTTTTCCAGAGAAACAGAGCTAAGAGCTATGGAAGCACATACCATTAGTCACTTAACATGGAATGGATATATATGTATATATATGTCTCTGTGTTCTTCAAAAGGTTCATTATACATAAATAGATACGTTCCTGGGGTTGATATAAGTCATTAATAGCATCCTAAACAATGTAATTCTAGCCATTACCAACTCTAATGTATAATGATCCTAGTTGTCACCACAAAATTTGAATGAAAATTGTTTCAATGTACAAATATTTTGGCAGTAAACAAACAAGGTGATCAGCACTAAATGTTATTACTCATCACTCAAATTAATTATTATATTATTTATACCGACTTTGCATGATTGCAAAACATTTTATGTCTTTTCAACATCATCTACTCTTGCATTGTTTTTAATTTTCTTGTCAATATTACATTATGTGGTCCACAATTACTACAAGTAAAGAACAGTTTTGAATTTTTTCTTGCAGATAATCTATCGTTCTTCACTTACCAAGACATAGTTTAAGTGATAATTTTAGAACAAGGTCAAGTAATTTTTCAAGACAAAAAACATCCTAAGAAAGGTCCATAGATTAGCACCAAAATGAGCTTTATACATGTTGCCAGGAATCACTAAACCCACTTGTGGAGCATTCAATGAGCTATAAGCCCAGGAAGCGAGGCATCACAAGCAATCAATGAAGCGCAAGGTTCCGCATCGTTTTCTCCAACACCAACGCATCCGGCGTGGAAGAGACGTGCGGCCGTGGCACCAAGTTCCCCGACGGGATACTATGCGTCGATGCACCTGTAACCTCTTTCATCTTCTCCAAAACCCTTCGATATACATTCCAATGCATACACCCTGCATCGATAGCCGGCATTCCAATCGGATGCATCCTCACAAACTCTCGCACATCCGTCGCATTTCGCAGCTGCGTCAAATACTCCACCAATCCCTCTATCAAGAAATTATCCTGCTCATTGAAGGTATATGGTTCCAAGAAAATTGCCGTATGAGGAGGATTGAGCAGCGCTTTATAGGGAGTGTCGTCGATAAGGAGAGTGTTGGTCTCATTAAATTCACCGTTAGGAAATCTCGACCAAACTTTCGAGAGCTCCTTGAGAAACAGCGGCTGGCGGCTGTTCGTTGGATTGTTAAACCCCGTGACGGTGCAGTCGCCTTGATGCATGACGAATATTACCTTGTCCTGCAAACCCTCACCGATGTAGTCAAGGATCTTGCGCATGTTGGCCTCCATCCTGGAAGACCACACGCCGACGTGGAAGTTCTCGAAGCAAAAATCGATGAAGGCGTTGCAGAAGGGCCGCTTGAATACATAGTTCTTGGTCACCACTTTGTGCTCGGTGCCCAGGGGGATAATGCTCCGGTCTATCTTCTTGTAGCAGGCTACCAAGACACCGTTCAAGTCGAGGATCAAGAGCTTCTTCCTCGCCGGCAAGCCGAGCCTCCACGCTTGCGCCAATGAAGCCCGGTTCTCCTCCAATGCATTGCTAGACGCATAGTTTCCATTCGCAGTATCCACAGGTTGTAATTCATCCTCTAGTCGCGCAACTGTTTCGCAAGGTCTGGAGCTTTCCTCACCAAGTCCACGAAAGACATCTCTTACAGCGGCAGCGCTCGCCTCGCTATCCTCCTTGTCATTGGCAACACCATCTGGAGGTTCAGTATCGAAAGGAGAGATGACCATTACAAAGTCCATAGGGTTTGAAGATTGAAGGGACAACACAAGAATGCAAGCTACGGCGCAAAGGGGGAAGCTTGAAGAGCAGGAGGCTTCATGGGTGGGCCTTCTCGGCGAGGGGGTTTGGCGATGCGATTCCAGGACAGGGCAGGGTAGCGTTAATGTGTTATACCACGACCCTACCCGGTGTCTTGGTGCCATTGTCCGCTCCTTGTGTACTGAGGAGATTATGACGAGAATTGTCTAGGAAATTTCCTGGCTGGCTTGACAAATAGCTGCTTATGACTTTGATATAATGATAATAATAATAAAAGTTGTTCAAAATCAGAGAGTGGCTTTTGGTTGGATAAGTGTCACAAATCATCACAAATGATGCAAGTTCCTTTTACATGTGTATTTAACTTAGTCTTGTATGATCAAATTATTATTATTATTATTATGGATGATGTCCATGTCTTGTTTCTTTTAATTGAATTGGCTATATCAACTGTTTGTGGTGAATTGTGATCATCTTTGCCAAGAAATGTCTTTTGTATATTATATGATTTTTTTTTTAATATATATATATATATATATATATATCTTTTTACTACATTCCATTATTTTGAAATAAATGCAATGTGATAAATCATACAAGGATTGTATCGCTCAAGGATAGAATTAGAAATATGTGAATACAAGGTGCTCACTAATTAACCAACAAGAACACAAGAGAAATAAATCACAATTGAATGAGTTTTGAATTTGAGTTCTTATACTATTAATCCATTGTCTAACTATATGGACTTTCTAGTGTGAACATACTAACAACTAGCCTAATCAAAGAAATCCAATTGACATGTGGACACTCATCTTATTAGGTCGAATGACGGCTTGGTAGGCTAAAAATATAATAGACTAAATTATAAAATCACCAAAATATAACAACTACAACCAACAATGCAGTGTCAACTGTCCATATTACATCATGTTTAATAGGAGTTATCCACTCTTCTAACATGCAATAACATCTAATCTATCTACATATTTTTATTGTGAAAGCTTTGTAACAACAAAATAAAAGCATTAAATGCAATTACAAAGTAATGCTTAGAATCAATATGGTTGCAAGATAGGATGAGTAGATATTATTTCTATGAATTATAGAATTTATTTTATTTTATTTTGTTATTATTATAATTTAATAAAAATATATAAAAGATTGGATGGCAATATTGCTACATGTCAAGGCTATAAACTGAAACAGATGCATAAGTTAGTAAAAATTATGTTAAACAAGGAAATATGTATATTCAAGAAGAAACTCGTATAGCTATTGCCAAAGACTAGAAAATACAAGAGATTCTTGCACTAGACTAGAAGCAAGAAAAGAGTTGATAAGTGAAGAAGGCTTTACTCTTGTCTCTATATATACTATCTATCTAAGAATTAAGTGGCAGCATTCTATAGGACCTCCAACACATGTCTAATTTGCAAGACACATGTCAAACTTGCAAGATAAGTTTTCCTGTATGTGCACCACGTGCTTAGCTTGTTCCACAAGTTACCAGCATGTGCAATACATGGCTAGCTTGTTCCACAAGCTACCAATATATATGACACATGATTAGCTTGTTGGCCAAGTTTCCAACCTACCAATCACCTATAGACACATATAAAGGTAATTCCGTATCTATGAAGCTTTCTAAAAGCTTCTCTATAAGATATTATCAAATTAACTTATTTTTATCTACTTCTATCAATCGATATTAACTAAATAATTATTGGAGTAAATCTTATGTCTATGACACTATCAAATGTCTATACTCATATACAAATTATCAAATAAATATTTACTATTCCATTAAAATTTCAAACATTATTATTAAAAAAAAAAAATGCAAACATATAAATGATAATAAAAAAAATAAAAAAAATAAAAAATTAGGACTTGAAAAGCAAAAATTATTATATATTACAGTCCCTACTATAAAGGTCCCAGAAGTCCTTGGTATCAAATTAGAGGTCCTCTTGTTTTCTTGGAATCACAAAAAACTCTTTAAAGAAAAAGTACACATGTATGGATTATACTTCTCACGTACAAGAAGACATGATGATTGTGAAGCATAAGTCTAAAAGTGCTCTTGAGTAAGTTATATCTATTGAAGACAAAGGACATCCTACTATGACCTTTGAATATACAATACTAGACCTCTAATCAACTAATGGACTTCAAGTACAAGGTCCTTATTTTGAGTTGAATTATGGATCAACATTTAACAAACATCATTTGTCGTTGCTATTACAAAAAGATCTGCTCTCGACGAGTACAGATTTATATTAAAATTCTGTGAAAAAACTTCTGTCATGTTTCAGTTCTGTATGTGTGTGTGGGGAGAGGGGGTGGGGGGAGACTGTAATTAGTCAAGTATTTAATATGTTAAAGTGCATTTTAAACCATGTGAAATTACTTGCATCTGCAACCCCAGCATGACCAAGTTTTTCACAATGTTCAAAGCTTGGGATTGCTCATGAAAGGTCAGTTGCTCGTCATACAACTTTGGATTGATTGCAATTGATCCCAGTGACCAAAGATTTTGGAACTGAAAGTTGATCTCAGGAGATAGGAAGACTTGTGAGTACTAAGTTATCTTACATTTCATCTCCGAGTGCAGTAGGTTTTCTGGAGGATTAGGCACCCTACCTATTTGTAGTATGGCCGTGGGCTTCATATGATGAGCTTGTGCACAAATTTCTGTCATCAGACACATTACAGTATCCAGAAATAACTTGAAGGCATCAATTCTAACTAAAACAAAATCAAGGTAGGAATCAATTCTTGGAGCAAAAAGGATGGCAGCATCACCAACAAGGGACAAATACCGACAGAAATCATTTGATGCGCCCAGTCATGAAGTTCAATTTCAACATCGCTCCAGTTCTGTCAGGGGATGTACACAACCAGCACGGTTCCTCGACTCCAGCATCCTTGAACTTGATCAAGATGCTAAACAGGGGATTCACTAACCCTAGCAATATTTGATAAGAAGTTTATTCTGGACCGGCTTTGTACCTCAGAAACAACCTCGGTACACTGAGAATGATAGCTTTCAACCACCTATAACGTTCTGACTGTCGCAGTTAATTCATAACTTGTGACATCATGAGACTCTATTGACATCATCAGCCTTCTCTTTCAAAATCTTGAAGTTGATCAAGTCAATAATGGTTTGTCTTATGTCATCTCGCAGATAATCAAATGTCCGTGGCGGGAATTTTATCTCTTCCTTTTGCTTTTCAGAAAGATCGGCATACCTCAGCGAATTGACTATCGGTACGATACGGCTAGAACCACGGCGGTATCCCAGACTTTTCGTGATTGCAACAGGTGTCGCTCCTCCGCTAGCTCCTCCATCAGGCCCCAGTCCACTGTCCAGTTCACGCTTGTGAAGCATAGGAGACATGTTCCCAATCACCTCATCATCGGGCCCCAGCCCATCTATCACTGCATCACCTTCCAAACTAATACCCTCCATCGCCAC
Organism: Physcomitrellopsis africana; assembly: GCA_036785485.1. Lineage (NCBI taxonomy): Eukaryota > Viridiplantae > Streptophyta > Bryopsida > Funariales > Funariaceae > Physcomitrellopsis > Physcomitrellopsis africana. Next base: position 267,639 of record JAWRVF010000175.1, on the reverse strand, counting down.
CTTTTAAAGACGCTTTCTTGTTATCGGTACAACTTTGCAACACACCCTTGTACTCTTATTTATTAGAGACAAACTATCTCGCCAGCTCCACCAACCTGCTGATAGCACAAACATGGGGGTAAGAAATACGAAGTGGTTACACCTCTAAAATTCCGACGAGGATCATCAACCCATGAGATGATATGCCTTCAATTGTGTTCCAACTAAAATTAGAAATAAGCGACTATATCAGATGATACAACAACAGTCTCTGTGTCGGTTAAATATATCCGACAGCCACGAAAACATGATCGAGGTCCCGCTGACTAGTCTTGCTCAAAATACTGAAAAGATCTCATTCAAAGCAAGACACGAAAGGATAACTACGCTACGCATGAATTGATCACTGGTAAAATTGAGACCTATTCTTTAAAACACGATCATTAAATTTGGAAGCTTTCTTGAAAAAAAAACAAAATAAGGAATAACACTAAAATTAAAAAGTAAAGCAGAATGAACGAATGAAAAAAAATATACTCATTCGAATTTGCATCTATTCAAATAACACTGGTCACCATGTCCAAAGTCCATTTAACTATAACCATCCTGGACGCTTTGTCTACGCAATAAGCGGTGACTCCATGGTGCTAACCCCCCCTCCATGTCCCAACCTCCTGAAAGTAGGTCATCACCAAGAAGAGAAGCATCTCAAGTTGCGACTAAGCTCCCACAAGTGAGCTTCCTCTTCCCATCACCGAGTTAATAGCCTCATCTCAGTTCTCATGCACCCAACGATGCCAATTGCAAGAATCAGACCACATCTAAGGTAATAGCCGGAAACCCACCTCAGAAACAACAGCATGCGTCGCAAGCGCCCGCTTCAATGCACTACACTCTCCGACGCTCCAGTGCACCCATCGTTTAAATCCAAAAATCGACACCTACACGCAGCAACAACAAAAGAAAAACGCTCCAGGCGCATCAATGCTGTTGAACCAAACCTCTCCAGCGCAACGAAGGCACAAAACACACATAATTCCAAGCACAGAATTACAATCCAAGCACACCCACAATAAAGACCCAGGAGATACGCTTCGCGTCGGCTTACCGCAATCGCGCCGAATGAAGCAAAGTGCGCCAGGCGGATTCGAATTTGCAGATTCCGGTGGGTCCGCAAACACCGTCGCCGCGGCTTCACGCGCGGGCAAGAGCTCTTTCGAGGTCCTGAAACACATCCAGGTTTCGCGATGAGCCCACGTGGCCTTCTTAGACGGTTCCGGGCTTCGACTTTCGAATCCTTTGCAAAGGGAGTTGCCAGGTGGGCCCTGTAGACTCTTCCATTGATAACGTTATCTCGTTTGCTTTGCATGCTATTTTCAGTATATATATATATATATATAATCTGGTGTGGAAATTATGACGTTAATATTTTCAAAATCAATTTTAGCTCCGTGTTCAAAAAAAATAAAAATAAATGTGTGTATATATATATATATATATATATATGAGACTTAGTATGAACAAGTTTTAACTTTTATTTATTTATTTATTTATTTATTATTTAGCACGAAACGATTAGAAATGTTATATTTAAGTGCGAGGTGGTCCTGCTGTATTTCTTAATAGCAGAACATGAATTTTCTTTCTAAGAGGAAATTTAGAATCGGTTCTTCAATCTAATTCTTTGTAATATCATTTAATTATTTGTCCGTAGTTGTTCTAAGGAATTAAATTGTTGGGCTAATTTCATGTTTAAAAAAAAAGCAAAACTTTTAGGACTTCCCTTGTTTTTTAAAAAGGACTATTTCATTTGAATAAAATATTTGTAGATTTGAAATAAACATTCTTTTTTAAAAGTGCCTTAAGAAGGTTAAATCAGCTATGTAAAAGTTAACATTGCTGTTGAACATAACAGACATATTAGGTATCATATGTACACCAACATTTGTTTATACTCTCATTTTATATATAAACAAATAAATAAAATAAATAAATATCAAGTTGTGTGGATTATATATTTTATTATGTAATATTTCACTTAAATCTTCTTGGCAACAAATCATTCTTCAATCACATTTAGAATGTATATATATATATATATATATATATATACCAAATAATCATATAACACAATTGCTTTAGTAAATAGCATTGTTATCAAAATCAGTAATAGATTCTTAAATTTAATTATTTTTAATATCAAATTGTAAACTAAATTAATAATATTCTATTTTTTATACTTTAACCTTTTGAATATCATAGAGTTTTTGTGTCTATACTAATATTTATCAAGCAAGGTTAGGGCTTTCACAACTGGGATTTAAATTGCCAACCATTTAGTACTAACTTACCATTCTTTGGTAATTTAGTGTCATTAAAGATATAAATAAATAATTAATTAATTAAAATATATAGGTTTTATATATTAAAATTTACCATTTTGATTTAATTTTATATTCATATAAATGTGTTCCTGTAACTTAATTCTTGGAACTAAACTTAAAAATAAATAAAGTGCAAATAACAATTTATCTGTGTGGGTCTTGTTTCACAAAACATATACAATTGCTTGGAAATCTTCCTTGTTTCACCTTATATTTTTAAGTTAATATCAATAAAACAATTGAAGTACCAAAATACTGTTGGTGATTATAATGCACATTTTAATGTGAACAATAGAGTTAAAATCTCTACATCAGGTTGTAATACATTCTTAACAAATCCAAAGCATTGAATACAGTTCTTTTATCAAATTTAAGAACAAATTTATTTTATTATACTACTAAATAAAATAAATAAGATCAAATTTTATTGTTGATTAATATTAGTTTGTAATTTAATTTTAGGTAATCACAATAGTACATTCAAAAATAATTAAAACATTTTTTATAAATCAAAAATTTAAAAATATGTGATATATATATATATATATATATATATATATATATATGTGAGACTATTTATTTCGAAAAAATAATACTAAGAAATACTAGAACCATTTAGTTTATTATCATTTTTATATTTAGATAGGAAAACATATGTTAAAAATGTCCTCTAAATAATTTAGATTATAAAAATCAAAATACATAAATAAAAGAATATAAATTATTTTAAAAATAAATTTAATCATTAGAATGTTTTGTAATTTTATTATATAGAATAAGTACTTGAAATATGTTTCATCTTTTTATTTTTTATTCTAATTTAACTAATATATAAATTTTAACAACTAATCTTGTAAACAAAACCATTGATTCTAAAAATACATATTATGAATTCTATATATATGTATATGAGTCACCACAAGAATAAATGTTGTAGAAATAAACACACCTTTTTAATAACCAATGTGCTATAAGCATGTTGAGTGAAGTTCTCACGAAGTTAAAGTAAAAATAAATACACTTAAAAGGGACTTTCCAAGCATGGAGAATGAATTCTTCTATGCATTAAGAGGGAATCAACTAAAAAATATATACAATGTAGAATGTGTTAATATGTACTAGATGCATTAGAATTATTTAGCCAAAGAATAGTGGAATTCAAAATATGACTATTAATGTAATTTATTTTTAAATTATATTTTAAAAATATATTTATAGATTTAGTTTAGAAGAAGTAAATAAAAAAATTTGTAGCTTTTTTACATATTTTATTTGTAAGTATGCTTTGTATTAAATTCATACATTTTATTAGAATTGTCTGTGTGCCCAACAATGAAAGTTTTTGCTAGTATATATACACAAGTGGGCCAATTAGTGATTGAACTAAGTAAAATAGATTGGTTACAATTATTTTAAAAGTATGCAATGAGATTAATTTCTATATATATATATATATATATATAATTTTTCTATCTGATAAAAAATTAATTTATTAAATCTATAAAAAAAAATATAAAAAAAATATATTATGTAATTTTTAGTATATTGTAGTAATTTAAAAATAATAAGAAAAATATATATATTTTTAAACTAAAAAATACACATATAATGAATTTGATGTTCTTTAGCATAGAAAATAAGTAAATATTTGTATTGGTTTATATTTAAGGTATAAAAGTATGGGTATAATGATTTAAAAAGAGCCTGAAATTGTTTTTTGGTGCTTAAGTGAGTTGTACAAGAAAAACTAAATAGTTGGAGGATAACAAATTATAATTTTATTTTACTTTATAAATTAAAAATAACTAAATTTTGAGTTTACATCTTATATATTGTTTCAAAGTAAAGTTTACAAAATTTGGTGTAATAATTTATTGATAGAATTATCAGTTTAAGAAGTCATTTTGTTTTAGTAAAAAACAAAAAGCATAGTTAGATGTATGGCACATGGATAACAAAATATGGGTAATCTAACATGCTTAGAGAAAAATGATAATAATTTAGAAGAATCAAATATCAACAATTATGCTTATTAAATATTCTTAATTTTTTTAATGCAAGTTTAAATAAATAATAAATAATAAATTTTATAAATTGATTTAGTAGTTTAAAACTATACTGAAATTAATACCCAGAATTTTGAAAAATGACTAAACAAAAAAAATGGTTTGAATATAATGGCTACAATAGATCAACTAGAATTGCACTGACTATTAAAGTTGGTATATAGATTCTTCATGAGCTATTAGATTTTCAATAATTATTCCAAGTCAGAATTTAGCAAATTAGAATATTAGAGAAAACATCAATAGATTTTATGTGTATATTATTGGTGTTATTTTAAAAAAATTCTTTTGATATCCTAATTTCAGAATAATATTAAAATATTTAAAATAAATTTCTTAGATTTGAAATTATTCAATTTTTTTAAAAAAAAATCCTTTAAGTTTAATAAAGTGAAAACATGTAAATACACATTACTCTTAATGTTTTAAGGTTTATATATATATATATATATATATATAAAAGTAAAGTTTTTATTTTTGTATAAACAAAAGAAATTTCGTATTTTATGCAGTGCTAATAATTTAAATTATTTTAGATCACATTAAAACTAAAAGTTTCAAATATTCTTTTGTAACTCAATATCATAATCTTGAGTGCAAACGAAAAATCCACAATCAAGTTCTCAAAGGTAAGTTCCCCATGCAATACTCATTTAAAAAGTTCCGCAATAAATTCCTTTCAAGTAATTTTCAAAATATGATTCATTATACACAAAAGTTTCACTATTTTACGCAATAAAAAGTTTAAAAAATGAAAAGAAAAAGAAAACCTAATATTATTCTTTTAAAAAAATCGATACTACAGGTAAAGACTTAAAATGAGATGAAATTTTCCACCCAACGACAGCGAGCAGGCAGGCAGGCAGGCAGGCAATCGCGGGTGGGAACGTACCGACATGACCCAGCCCGTCCCGCTCAGCCCGCGCCGCAGGAGCCCGCGGCCAGCTTCGCCGAGCGCGCGCCTTTTAATGGAGGACGAGGCAAGTATTCGAGATCATTCATGCGCCCTCGGACAATGTGACGACGAAGCTCCAACGTGCAATCCCAAGTCGCCGTAGCACTCATCGCCACTGCCTTCTAGACAATAAGAACGTCGCAGGAGCGTCGAGTACTGCTTGTCCATGGTGCCTGGCTCTCTCTCTCAATTGATTGCTTGGTGTCAGGCGGTGTCGTGCTCGGAGGCCTGGTCAACCGTTGTTGTTATTGGAGTTGGAGCAGGCGATGTGACGAACGGAGTGATCGCTGCTGAAGCCAACAGTAAGATCCGAGGAGGCTAGTAAGGTGATCGTCGCGTCTAGAGAAGGTGTAGAGCGGCTGGTAACAGTTTTCCGGAGGGATGAGGCGCATCGCGACCTTGTGGCATTGTGGGACTCGATCGGTAGTATTGGGGTTGCTGATTCTGAGCTTGAGTGCCGTGGGGGAGGTGGTGGTGGATTCGGCGAGACCAGCGGAGTCCGCCTGGGAACAGACTAGGAAGTTGACGACGCCTGAGTCTGTGCAGGTCTTTGTCGAGCCAGAACTGCCACCGCAGCGGGTGAAACCTTCCTCTAGTGTTCGATTTGGAGATGGGGATGGGGACGATGCGATGTGGGACATGGAGAAGAAGCCTCCGCCGTCTCACAGACTGCGGGACCGCACCCTGTGGGGATACTCCAAACGTGTCGTTCCGACAGGTCCCAATCCGCTTCACAATTAGGCTAAGTAGCTTGGTTCGGCATCCAGGAGGAGGAGGTTTAGCGGACGGACACTAGAGGTTGCTTTTCAGTGTAATTCTGTGACGTGTTCAGCTTGTGCTGCGAAGGCCTTCTTCCTCCTTCAATTAGAAACTGTATTTGTCTGCTTCATCAACTGGAACAGATATCTGCCCCCGGCGTCGCCGATCTCAAACTTCCCCTCCCTTGTTTCCATTGCGTCGGTGACTTCGACTCTGCGCAAAACTTACATGCAAATTATTGTTAGTCTTAGTACTACTACCATTATGATTACTCTCATTATTCTGGCCGCATGATTGTAATACTCCACGAGATAGCTTTTGGGAACATTACACGTTGAAAAGTATTGGCTCTCTTGCGTCGTGATGAAATCATGTCTACTTGCACGAGAGGCGATTGGAGAAACTCACCTGAAAGGCTATTCTCACCGCAATGTTACTCAGTCGGCTTGATTGCAGTTCCAACCGGAATTATCGCTGAGCAATCCAAACCACTTGATTTAGGAGACATCTTCACCGACTGAGGGGGTTTTGAGCTGTAGAATTGTGGACCCACAGACTTAGTCCCTTCGATCAGACGAGTTCAAACCTGCAGCCCCTTGTGAGGTACTGAAGCTATAAAGTACAGTTCTCCATCAGAGACATACCACCAAAATAGCGGTTTAGATGATTTATGTTTCATGCGCAACCATGATTGAATCATTCAAGCTATGCCAGCTTGTGGGACGCGATCGAGCACCATCTACAAAGGACTTACTCGACGATTGGACGCTGGAAGGTTGCGGGCATTCAATAACAGGGGCATGGTTGTTTCAATATTATATACTGAGTGCAGCTTTCCAGGCTCGAAAGGGGTTGGGGAACGCCACACTGAACGTTGGATCACAGTCGGGATACCGTAGGAGGGGGGAGCGAATCATTGCGATTCACAGCTGCCATTAAAATTTATTGCTTATAGTTGGACATTATTCATCGTGAGTTCGTGGCCGATTGCGCCCTTGTGTAAAGAATTGCAAATAATTGGGACGATGTGAATGCCTCGGCTAAACTCGTTTCATTTCCTTTCACCTTATATCTTAGAGGTCACTACTTGTGACTGAGCTTTTGAGCTGCAGGATTCTGTCCTAAATGGCGACTGCGTTCTCATGTCTATCACTGGTGCTGCGCGAAAACTATAAGCACCATAGCTATCACATCGGCGTCTCTTGCGAACAACAGTGTCCCGCTTATTGCATGACATCAGTGCGGGCACTTTTATTTGCACTCTAAACAGCGCAGAGATATTTCCATTATGAAAGGCTGTGTTTAGTAGTTTGATTGGTTTCCTCTGCCGGCTTCTCTCTATCCTTGCTGTGCAGTGAGATAAATCTAATGCCAGGAAAGTCGAAACTGAAATGCAGATCAATTATGCATTAAGTCCTGATTTAAGAGTTGGTGTAATTGGAACCTAACCTGCAGCTATCTGCCCGTGATCGCCAAAAGCTGATGCACAGCAACAATCCAATGTCCTTCACTTTCTAGGGGATGTAGCTCCAGAATCTAGCTTTCAATTGCTACTATCACCTAGAGGAGTATGTTGATTGTTTTCCTTCTCTTGGACCAAACCTCGAGAGAGTTTTACATTACCATTGACATCAAAATCTTAACACAACAATCATTCGATATGCAGAGGGGCTGAATGCGAAACGTAGGTTTGAGGATTTAGTGAGCAATATATTTATTTATTTATTTTTGCATATCAACGAAATCCGTGGGACCTGGAGAAAACCACCAGCTGACGACAGGTTGCAAAACCAAGCATTTGACAGAGGTGCAGAGTTTTTAGACCTCCAAGACGGGGAGGGATCTCCGGTAATGAACTATCAGTCCAAAAACTTGCGGCGCCCATGAATGCACTTCAATTGACGCGTTTCGGTCCCCCCTTCGATCCGACTTCGATCCCTACATTCAATCTGTACCATCTGCTCAATCAATTTTTACGAGCCGGTGGGGGCCTGTGGCTGTCCAAAATTTCTGAACTCGTACAGCGAGACTGTCCTCACCTCCGGACACGGCAAGAGACAAGTGCCTCTTCGTTTGTCACGAAGTTTTTTCCACGCTTTACTACAGTAACAGTAGAAGGTTGTCAGCCCAGGCCTCCAGAGCAACCTTTGCTCCTCAAGAAATTCAATATCAAAGGGGCGTTTGCAGCAGACTTTTGACCGAGAATGTACTGCTTTGGTGGACATGATCGGAGCTAGGGGTGCCGTGTCCGGCTAAACTCGGCCATTTGAGGAAGCTCGTACTGGTCCAAAATTGGACAAGTCCACATGCATCCGAACCAATCATAATTATAAAGACGACGACGACGACGACGAGGCTGTACGCAAGGACAGCCATGTGTGGGGACAGTAAGCTGTATATGGCTCATTCCTAGTGCTGTGTCCTACAAAAGGAGTGCAGCCAAGACGATGAACTTCGTTCCAGAAGAAGCTCTTTGTTGACCTGCATCCGATCACCAACAACCTATCCATCTGCACAGAGCTAGCCTGCTGGCTTCCAGCAAAGATTCTCTCCAAGTCAGCCAATGAAACGCTCCTCACCTTCTCTGGTCTCTCCAACATGAATGCTACCCACGTTAACGTCCAACTCATCGAACGATCTAATCTAGCGAGCAATACCATCAAACCTGGAGGTAAAAACGCAGACTACTCTACGGCAAAGTTAAGTATACTAATACCTATAGACTGGTGTGGTGGCTGGCGACAGTTTGGCAAAAATCCCTTCTTTCATCTACTAGTGCATGACGTCGAAGACGAAGAGGTGCTGTGTCCAGGATCTTCCGCCAAAGCTCATGATATGAGGCTCTAAACCGCGACACCCATGGCTCCGACCAGCAACGCGGGATGCATTTAACGCAATGCCTGAGCATCACGCGGCGAAGCACGCGACATGCAGGGCCCGGATCCCTGGCACCTGGCCCTTATTCGCCATCTCCCTTGGATGCTGTGCTGGGAGAGTAGCCCACTGTTAAAGCCGACCACGACGACGACGACAAAAAGGGTCAAGCGCTGTCAGTCTCTGCCACAATCTGCACAGGAATTCGACCTCGCCAGGGAGCTTCCGCAACACGCCGAAAGATGTAATCCACAATCACCTTCAACAACAACCGGATCAAAGGTGGAGGCTTTGGTGATCATCATCATACAATACAAAAGCCACTTTGCCTTGCCATTGACTTCTTCTTCCATGCTTGTTAATGAATTGGTAGAGTGTCTTGCAAGTTGGCTAGAGTTGGCAAATGTGGAGTTGTCTATATTTTGAAACTATTAGAGGGTTTTTATATTTTGGAGAGAAGGTGAAAGGTCATGATTTATAAATTTTTTTATTGGTTGAAATTAAGAAGTTTTATTTAGTTAGTTAGTTTTATGTTAAGAAATATCAACCTAAATACTTTCAAAGGACAAGATGAGGTCGAGTGTATTATTTTTACTACATGGAATGAACATTGTTGTTTCCTAAAATTTGTAGGTTCATCTCAGAAAGAGATTTTTTACAAATTTTAAAGAAATTTTGTCAAAAAATTATAAAACTTACCAGTAACATAAATAAATAAACATTATATTTGTTACAAGTGTTAGAATTGAAATATAAGATCAAATATTTTGATTTATAATAAAAATGACAATTTGATTCAACTTATGGTCTCTTATCACTTAGTACTATCTCTAAAAGCCAAGGCTTTTAAAAGAGAGTTCTTCTTTACAAAGCAAAGGACCTTTATAAGACATTTGTACCATGGCTTTTTAAAGTGGTCTTTTGGATATAAAGACCTTCTTATTTATTAATAGATTTACTTTAGTTTGTAAAAAAGGATATGCTTTTATTATAAATTATAACTAAAGTTAGTTCTAAATCATTTTTTTTTTCTTATTACTTTTAACTTAGTCAAATAAAATAATATGTTTTATTTTATATTAGATTTTTTGAATTTTTTTATTGATAAATATTTATTTAATTTTTATATTTTAAATAAGATGACATTGATATTGCCAATCTTTGTCTTGTCTATTTAAGAAACAAGAAAATTGTAATTAAAAAGATTTTTTGCATTGATGGTTCTAATAACAATATAAAAAAAAATACTAATAAAAATAATCTATTTATATATATATATATATATATATATATATATATTTATCTTAATAATAAGATTTTTTTTTTATGATTTCTACTTAAAAGAAAGAAGACCAAATTAATTTAGTTATGATTTTTTTATCTAAATTAATATATTATTATTTTTTATTATTTTTTATGATTTATGTATATTTTAGATTTTTTCTCGTAAAAAATAATATTATTATATTATAAATTATTATAAAATTTATCTTATAAAAACTAGATAATTATGTACATTCAACTAACATTTAATATAATATAATTACCATGGCTAATTTCAATTGCAATTAAAATCTAATTAAAAATGATAAAAAAAAAAAGTTCTTTTATTGTTTTAAAAAACAAGCTAAATTTCATTTAAAAACCAATGTTGGTGATCCAAAAAAGAGTCTTCATATTAATCCAATATATGTATATATTTAAATATACATTTAAACCACTAACTTAATCTACTCATAAGTTGATGTAGAAATATTCTACATTAATTAGTTCATAATTTCTAACTAATCTATAGTAGAGATATTATAATTATCTCACTATAGTTTCATGATGTAAAACTTGATGCCAAAATGACTTAGTCATGGTCTCATTATACCTTGAATATATTTTGTTATACAATAGGTTTTTTTTGCCATAAAAAAAATCTTTATTTTCTAAAGCTGACAAAGTATTTTATTCTTGTCAACATTATTAAACATCCAAAAAATAAAGATACAATCATTCTTTTCTTTTACTTCTAAGATCATTTATATAAATAAAAAAAGACATATTTTTTTACTAACTAATAATTTTACTTCTAAATCTCAACTATCAAGTCTATTTTAAAAGCTCTAAAGATTATAGTATAATCTATATACTTATTCTTAAGTGAAATATTTAATTTGTAATAATGTAAATGACTTCATTATTTATTCACTTATTGGAATTCAAAAATAATATATCATTATCACAAACTACTCTAAATTTTGTAATTCAATATGACTATATTTATAACAATATTTTTACAAATAAAATGTCTTTATTTTATATTTTTTATGTACATTGTATTACTATGTTCTATCTTTATTATTTTATATTACTTTAAATAGGTTTCTTTTTTTCTTTTTTTTCCTATGTAATAAGTTTTTTACTTTAATAAATATCTTTTAAGTTATAATCTTAGGAGATGTTATTTAACTTATTGTAGAATTATTTCAATATACAAATTAGATTATATATCTACTTTACTTGGCTCAACTAAGTTAAATCAATCACATTGATTAAGATTAAATTTACTTTTTTTAATCTAAAAATAAATAAATTATCTTTTTTACTTATATTTTTGTTTGTCTTTAATTTATTTCAAAATTATTATACATAGATAATTAAATTTATACCTTCTATTTTTTTAAATAAATAATTTTATAGTTTTAAAAAAAAATGATCAATTCAAATACTAACTTAATCTTATAAATAAAATAATATTTTAAAAAATATAAAATAATATGGATATTCAAAAGTCTTAAAAATATGATCATTAATTATAGATTTTTCACAAATTAAGTCAATTTATTTCTTTTATATATCCAAAATTATTTTTTAATAATTTTATAAAAATAAAATAGACAAAAGTTAAAATTTGAAATTATTAGAAAATTAGGTGGATTTTATATGGCAAGTAATATTCCTCTAATTACTAACTAAATTTAATATTTTTTAGCATACAATATTAGTTACATGTCTTAAAGCAATAGAAATATATTTTTGATAAAAAATTAAATAAGATAATATCTTCTTGCTCATATGTTACAATTTATGAGACTAATAGTGGCATAGTCATACAATGTATATTGACATATAAAGTATACATGTCATGCTTTAATTATTTTGATATAGTTTATCTACCATGTGTAATTAGTTCTAAACTAATTGTCATAGATACAAATCAACAAAAATCTAAAAAACTAAAATTGATATATTTTTAGTGAATAAAATAATAATAATAATAATAATAATAATATAATCAATTATATAATATAAAAAAATTAAAGAATTTGAATTAATATTGAAATAAAATAGATGTATTTGTAAGACTAAAAATATCTATAATCTTATTATGATATATATATATATATATATATATATATATGCTAATTACCAAAAAAGATATGTAAATACTTTTTAAGAACCATAAGACTTAGACAACAAGTGTCTAATTTTAGACATAGATTGCTTTTATAGACACATGCATTTACAAACATTCCTAAATGAACTTGTACTACCATAAATCAAATCTATTGACATATACATTATAAATTGTATTTATAAAGCTTTTACAATATTTTTAAAGGAGATGTTACTTATCTAATTTATATCTATTTATTTCTGTATATTTCTATATATTTCTATATATTTAGATAACATTAATGTCAAACGTATTGTTATGTTGGATTTTATTAAAATCACTTAAACAAATGAAATTATTTATAATAAAGTATAAGATATCTATTTTATTTATTATAAATTTTATGTGATATTAATTAATATATAATAAAAATTTGTAATATTTTTAAATAATAATAATAATAATAATAAAAGAAATAAAATCTTTATGCTTTTATATTTTGATTTTCTTGAATTTTTATTTTAAATTTTAAATTTTAAAATAAATTAAACATACTTTTTGTCTAATGGTTATTAATATAGCAACAGTAATTTAATTTTTGTAGGTTCCAATATAGGTCTATCTATCACTGGAAAATATTACATAATATATTCATGTATGTTACTAATATTGTTATATATAAAAGTTAATGAATGATATGATTCTATCATCAACTACAATATAATTTTCTCTCTAAATTTCTTTTTATAAATTATATAAAAAAATATATTTTATAATAATAATAATATTTTATTATAGATTTTTTTAATTAAATATTATATTTTAATAACATACAAGAATTTCTTATATGTACACATGATATTTGTTTATATATTTGGATATTTGGATATTTTAGATCTATTGTAAAAAATAATTTAAAGACTTATCAAAGATTTTTATTTAAAGTTTAATACTTGATTATTAATGATTTATATTTATACTAATAGTTTCTTATATATATATATATATATATATATATATATATATATAATTTGGTATAAGTGGTTTTAATATTTTATTATATAAAATAATTAGTATAAAAAATAGATAAATAAAGTTTATTCTCTTTTATTTGAACTTAATTAGAAAAACAATGGATAATATTAAACCTAATATAGCTATGAAATAATCTATTTAAATATTTTGATAAATTTATACATAATAATTTTTAAGTATTCAGAATATTTATTAATAAAAAACTAAAACCTAGTAATTAATTTAAAAGATATGTATTTACTTATAGATATTAGTTTTTTAAAATTATTTCATGCACATATATTCAAAAAAATTATTTAAAATAAATTAAATTTCTTTTGAGATTTTATTTATTTTAAATTATATAAGAATATAGCCAACTACAAAAGCAATAATATATGTTTTTTGATATTTTAGGAATTTATAGTATTTCATTCTTGAATATATTTAGTTTTTATTTAGTCATGCTTTAAAATTCAATATATAGCTTTTGGTTTTACTTTTAAAATCTTATGGCTAAACAATTATATTTATTTATCTATTTAACAAAAAATATAACTTGTTCAAAGATTTGATTTTTGTAAAATATAAAAATTATAAAGAAAAAATTCTAAAATATTTTATTAGTTGAAAGTGAAAAATTATTTCTTCACAAAATATTAATATCTTAACAAATTTTAGTTTTAAATTTAGTTTTAAATTTAGTTTTAATTTTTTTAAAATTATATATAAATAAAATAATAATTATTATTATCTTAATAAAAAATATATTTTTTATTTATATTAAATAAGAAATTTAAGAATAAAATATTTTTAATATATTTTATTGTACTACAAACAATTAGAAATCATAATTTTAATAAAAGATTTGTTACAACATTATTGATGATACAAAAAGGTTAAATAATAAAAAGTTATCTATCAAAAAATAATATTATTTTAGAATATTTATATTATTTTTATATTCATTGGATATTATAATTAGCTTTAATTAAATTTTTACAAAGATAATAGTAGCTTATATTAATAATATGTATATTAAGGGCGTCAAAAGAGGAAGTTGGTTTCAAAATAAACCTCTAAGAATGTTATAAGAAGTGAAAAATGTGTGTAGATTTCTATAGAAAAAAAGAACATAAGTGGTTGAAAGTAATAATTTTAATTTCTAATGAAGGCTTGATTTGCTTAAAAATACAACCAATATTTAGCCAATTATTTTTTCTAATTTGTAATTTCAATCATTAAAAATAAATAAATTATATTTTTAGAACAATATAAGATAAGAATAGAATATAAATCTTGTGATCTTTTGATAAAATGCACCATTTTTTATTATTTTACTTCTGATTTTTCTAAATTCCACTCTAGTGAAAAATCTCTTATAAAGACTATAAAACATTAGAATCATGTAGTCATTACTTTAAGTTATAATATTTTTTAAAATCTGAATTAAATCTGCCTTCATAATTATTCTAAATTTGGTAAACCTCTATAGTCAAAATTTTAATACAAAAATTGTAAAAATAAATCTTAATCACATGCATCATTTAAAAGACCTTTCAAGAACCTTATTTGATTGATTTGAATATAATTAGACTTAAATGTTTTATACAATAAATACAGCATAGTAGTCTTAGCCTTAACAATTCAACTCTCTTGATATTAATGATTGTACAAGACATACTCTCCAAAATACAACGCCAAAAAGTCTAAACTAATTGGAGGTGTTTATGGGAGACCTGCAAAGAGAGCTTCAACTGGTACCTCAATACACACAACTCATGCGCTGCAGATTGTCAGAATGTTCAAAGAAATAGACAATTTTCAGTTAATCGTAAGTCTTCATTCGAAGTTTTGAACAATTGGATTGTAAATTCTTCAGACTTCATTGCACTGCCATCATGAGTAAGTCCGTATCTCCAAAGTCCGCTCCATCTGCCCACATTGTTCAGACTTAATGGTTTCATGTAAAAATTCTCCATCTTCCTTTCTCTTCATCATCCTGTAACTTAAACAGAGTTGCAATCTTAGATTTGAAGCAAAGTTTTGAGATTTACAAATCAACAGATCCCTTAAATACCAAACCAGACTAACATAATTCTTTGAACAGCCACTTTGAAATGCCACTATCGAATAGAACTACCACAAAAATACCGTTCTGCAAACTACTCACATCAGTTTTTTACCAGTAAGGTCGGATGAAATGAGCAAGACAAAACGCACGTAGATGCTTACAGGATGTCACGGTCAGATCCATTCTGAGCTTTGCAAAAACAGTGACTTTTGTTTTTTGGTATGTGCTCAATGATACTCGTTGTTTAGAAAGAAAGCTCTTTGTATTCTTCCTGCATCGAGGAACATCACGAGGAGCATCAGAATATATCAACATGATCAGTTTCTCGAACACAGACTTGGTGAATTATGTTGGCCCTGACTCACTTCAAGCTGCGACAACAAATAGAATTCAACTGCAACTCGCGTTCATGACGTTGATTATTGCTTCATAACGCCACCTTTTCAGTAAGCAATATTAATTGATTACTGAGAATCTCTTGAACCCACCATACGGCACTCTAACCACTTCATGACTTCGTGATCTTCATCATGGTACATGATAAGAAATCTAAGGAGAAGAGACTATTGGGACTTTGTAGGAAGATGCAACACAATTTTAGAATGCCGATGAATTGCATCACTGGAAGAAAAGAACTTACTCTCTCGTAGTCTGTGGTGCATAGGTCAGTCTGAGCAGCAACGCGCATTCAAACAGGAGCATCATAAGCTCTGCCACCGACTGTGCCATTTGGATGCCTCACATGAGCATTGATTTAGACAATCAGGAAGACGTCTTGAAATGCTTGTCAATGATCATATTCACATTAGCTATGATTCTGCAGGAGTGGCAGTCTCAAAAGCAAGTCCAGATCGTTGTTACTGAGATAGAATGCTTTTCAGAACCGCAACGGTGAGTGACCCGCATATTTAGAACCTACATTTCCATTCACATTCTGATGCTCTGATCGGAACCTTGCCAAGATGACGATCAATTTCTAAAGTGGTGTTCTTTTTGTTTAGTATTACCCGGTTCTTGCAGCAGGAACTGCTATACAGTGTAGTGTCAGTTTCCTGCTCATCCCCAGCAACCACCCAATATTGTCAATCACACTCAATCAGCCGTCATTTCTACAGTGAGTGCTCCGAAATTTTCAATCTACGCTAACTC
The DNA here is from genome assembly GCA_036785485.1 of Physcomitrellopsis africana. Taxonomy (NCBI): domain Eukaryota; kingdom Viridiplantae; phylum Streptophyta; class Bryopsida; order Funariales; family Funariaceae; genus Physcomitrellopsis; species Physcomitrellopsis africana. The sequence goes on along the minus strand of JAWRVF010000175.1, from coordinate 251,000 downwards.
AGATAAATCAAGAAAACAAACTCTGCGATGCAAAAGACGAATATCTTCCGATGGATATCAAATGAAGGAGCTCATACTTGTCGTCAAAAACTTTTAGAACACATTTCCCAGTTAAACCTGCTCCAGGAGTTGCCCATCGATCCCAACCAGTACTTCACAACGCTCCCGACCTGGCACTCACGGAAATTTGAGCACGATAGGGTATTGAAATTGAAATTTGTCTACATAGAGAGTGCAAGGCATCCGTCAAGAAGATACAAAATGCGCATTCTGTATGCAGACCGCAGCACTATTTACACCCTTCAGTGACCCAAAACTGCAAGCATGTAGAAGGTATTTGATAGAATTACAGTACTACAGCGTTCCAAGATTTCATACCCTTCTCAACCAATCATACAATGCTGGGTACGGTCTTCTATGCAGTGCGCGTGGAGCTCGTTCATGTGCATCAAACTAACGCACATCTTTCTGAGACGAACTTCACTACTAATTCACACCTTCTGGAATCAGACCATTGTTTCCCAACCCAGAAGACGGACACAAGCAAATTTTAATCCGATAACTCAAAGAATTATTTGGCCCCCTCTTCCACGGCAGTGAGCACAACATGAGTGAAGACGGAGGGAGAAGCGACGGCGCATCCCATCTGCTTCATTGTCTTCCTCATTCACGCACTCAACTCGAACTCTGCTGACGAGAACGTTCAAAGTGTTGGCACAAAACCCACTTCACAAAAAATCACATTCTCCAAGTAACGCCAGAAACCCAACAATTTCCTTCGAAGAATCAACTTGGGTCACCAATTTTGGCATGGAAAAACGAAGCGATGATGGACAACTTGTGATCAAGTCGGAGGCTTCGCCATTTTCGAAGGTCGCCTTTGCGCCTGAAGCAAGCCTCCGTAAGATGCATGGGAATGATGAATAATTTCATTCATCCTTCTAAGTCAGTAACTCATTCATCCATTCGTATGGTTGTAGAATACGAGCGAGTGTGTATGTGAATCGTATACGAATACAAAGGTCATTAAAGTGTCGACTGCGTGTACATTCATTCAACATTTAAGTAGTGGTAAATGAATGTAATTCGTTTTCTATACATAGTAGTTCGAATGAGTGTTTTTGAAAAGACGTAATAATATTTATGAAAATAATACCAGCAATGATAACCTCTTGTTCACCTCTTAAATACATGTGCACACCAACTTTAGGTAGATTTATATTATTATATGTATTGTAATTAATCTTCTGGACCCCAAAGAATCATGGACAAAAATGACATATCATATTTATTATGAAATATATTGGACCACATATTGAAAGAAAATCCCATAAAAAATGAAGTTGAAAATAACAAACAAACACCTTAGTTGGATATATCTCAATCAGTTTATTTGAGATAGCTTAAATTGAATAGTCTGCTAATGATTTTTTTTTCAACTTCCCTGTTTGGACTCAACAAACAGTTGTACACATCATTGAGAATATACCCATTATATGCAACAACAAAATTTAAATATTGTTGTTATTATTAAAGATATTTTCATCAGCACATGTTGAACTTATTAATAGCAACGTCCTTAGGATGGCATTTCTAACACATTAATTAGCAATAGTGTTTTATTCTTAAAACATCCTACATAACACAACTCATATTTGCATCCACAAGTAACCACACAGAATCTCACTAATATTACATATAAATTTACAAATAGAAATATGTAAAGAATAAAAATTCCACCTACAGAACACGACAAAAAAAACTCAGTAATAATTACATGACAGCTGTCGGTTTCGAAAATCCCCTTTCCTCGTTCCTTCTTTTGTGCCCAAGTGAAAAGCCGTTTTCCTTTCCTTTTCCCCTCCCAAGAAAGGCATTGTTGGCGAGTGACGTGGCCACCTTGCTTGTCACTCCCACTAAAGATGCCAGGCGGGACCACTCCACGTGGATGAAATTACGTGGATAATGATGTAATCGTCCAACTAGGATATCTTGGCGACGTGGATGCCAACACCGCAAAGGGCAAACAATCATTCCTAAATTACCCGGATTCGGATGAGCGATACCCGGATTGGTGGGCCATCCTAGTTACTTTTAGAAAGTCGTCGTTCACACCAGAGGTACTGGTGGGGACTAACTACACCCGACCTGACCCGGCCCGGCATAGTGATGCGTGCATAGACAGGGGTATCAGTCAATCAATCAGGACCTTTATTGGATGGGGCTATTTGTAGGGTGCCAGATCGAGACCGGGTTTGATTCCCGATATCCGGTGATCACAAGCTCTAGATGGACTGGGCCACAAGAGCACGGCGCGCTCTTCAAATCTTCCAGCACGTAATGACCATGCTGTAGCAATATAATGAAAATTTAAAAATAACAATTGATTTATATAAATAATCATCATTAAGTGGGTACCTCATTGAAACCATAAATTGATGAATGACAGTAGAAATTGTGGAATGAATGAATGAATGAATGAATGAATGAATATATATATATATATATATATGTGTGTGTGTGTGTGTGTGTGTGTGTTTATGTGTATGTCTTTTAATAACATTATATATTCAATCTATAGAATTAAATTACTGTGGCATAAACTGTGACAAGAAATGTGGTTTGTTGAACAGTCATGTAAACAATAATCCCTGAAACAAATACATCAATTTTTTGACAATTAAATACTATGTACACCTATCATATGAAAAAAAAAGTACAGGAAAAATTAAATTAAATCAAATTCTAAAAAAATAGGTACGCTTATCTGTTAATAAGTTTTTGAACAATCTTTTAAGTATGTGTGTGTGTGCACACACATATTGACAATACTCCATTTTAAAATGTCATGTGCTTTCAAATTTTCATTTATTTCACTGCGTTTTAAGTGCATTCAGGAGAAATTGGAGGGAATAAAGGTGGATGATAAGTGCATTTTGTGACATTGTACCATATAAAGTTTACAGAAGATTTAACTGGTTTTCGTGTGACAATAAACTAAAAATTATTTAACTAAAAGTATATCTTTTTTGTACTGTAAATTCAGGAGAAATAGGAAACAAAACAAAAGAACCTATGACATATTTTAAACTGTATATGTGATGGAGATTTTAAAAATAATGTTTCAATTTTAAATAGCTTGAAATTTTATGGTTGATCAATCACAGTACTGCATCAATATACCTATATCAATGTGGAATACACTGTTTCATTCTTCAAGGTTGGATTTTATGAAAATATATTCTTCTCCAATATTTTCCATAAATTTTTTTTTGTTATTAATATTATTATTATTTTGTGCAGGTACATTTTCATACCTTCACCTGCTAAAATATCCATATAAAAATTTAGGTGTGTAGTTCAAAAATATGATGTGAATAAAAAAATAAAATAAAAGACCTTAATATTTCAAAGTAAAAAATTAATATTATTTGATTAATATAACAATTTATTCAAAATCAAGGTTGGCTCTATGTAAATGACTAATATTAATTTGTATATTAATATGAAATTATTCAAAAATCAAACAAATTATGTGAAAGTTTACAAATAACAACATTAACACTATAAGACATTATAAAGAAGATTAAAAGGATTATTGAATATATATATATATATATATATATATATTTATATATTATATGGAATTACTACTTCTTTTATTGTGTCGACATCCCCGTGCCATGCACCCTTACATACACACAATAAAACTCTTATTTACTCTAAAAAAATTTAGGATAAATTTATAGTAAAAAATCCCCTAAATAAAATTAATAAGTTTTTTAAAGTAAATGAAAGAATTACATAGAATGTATTATGAGATTTTTTTATATTTAATCAATTACTAAATAAATAAAAATTGAAGAAGATGAAAAGAAGTGCTATAAGCCATTGTAAACAAATTTTTTGCTATAACTTTATCCTAAAACATTTTAGTGTAAATGAGAATTTTACTATGTGTATGTGGAGATGTGTGATACAAGGGGGTGTTCCATTATTATATTATTATATTGTTGAAAATGAACAAAGTTATTTATTCAAAGTACATTTACATTTAAATATTTCGATGTAAAATTTGATAATACCTGACTCAGATCCAATGGTATCAACACTTCTCAATAGTCTAATAGTCCATTGCTTTTACACTTGACAAGATGTTTTCATAACCAATACATCATTATATAATATAGCAATTAGAATACTTGGCTTCTTTCAATGTGTAATATCAGTCTACAAATTTCTTTGTGTTATCAGGAGTATATATATATATATATATATATATATGTGTGTGTGTGTGTATATATAGGCTCTTCTTTAAAAAAAAACAAAATAAATATTTGTTTAAAAATTCTAAATGATTTCATTCTATTCCTTGTTAGATTGTTAGACCAGGTGATAATTCACAAGAATGTACACTTAAGATCATACTGCATTTTAAGCACTGTATTTGATTAAACTAGTGGTGTTGAAACAACAAAATCATGAATAGTGATTGCAAAACAGAAAAAAAGATGAATGCCACCATAAAGTTTGTAGTAATTCTCATATATTACCAATTCTGATCATGTATACATTTAATTATACATTAAAAAAAAAAGATGTAATTTGAAACTGTAATTATGAAATTGAACGTTTTTCAATATTGCAAAATATATTCAATAAGGACATTGTACTATGAGATTCTAATTACAAATCAAACTATCATACAATCAAATATAAACTGTATTCTAAATAAATCAACAAAAGACAACCATCGGTTCTATAAAAGTTGTAAAAGATGTTCATTATAAGCACAAAGAAGTATGTCTTAGAACATATATTTAAGATTACTCAAAATTTGAATAAAACAGCTACTATTGAATGATATGCATATACAAAAACTCATTGCTTAACTATACTATATTAAAAAGAGCTAAAATGCTTGTACTACATCTATTTTCATTGACTTTGTGTGCATCCACACATATCACATAAACAGTAGGTTTGAGAATTGTTGTTTGTTTGACTATGAGACATATAGCTTATTAAACTGTACAACACTGTAGTTGGCTACACCACATACCTAGTATCACATTTAAGTAATGGTGACTACAAGTTACCCATTCCAATTCCAATCCCAGTTAATTATATTTGTAAATACTTAATTGTAACTTAATATGTACACAAAGTGATCTCTCCAAGCACTTATAAGTACCTTTTTAGTTAATAGAATTTTTTGTTTTATTTTAGTATACATATGTACACATACATGTATGTGAACTTAAGTATTTTTAAAATATAATTTTTGGGTAATAGCTGAGAAGGAGAATTTGTTCACAAAGTTCTAATTTCGAAGTGATACATCAAAAAACTTGTGACCAAAGGCACCATAATATTGAGAAAAAATTCCTTTTCTTTTGTTCAAATTCTCTGCAAAACTCAACAGAACTACTTGTGATTTCTTTTTGAATTTGCAGCACATCCTAATGAAAATTTCTGCAAGATGCACCTTTGAGCAAGTCTAATTTTTTCTTACTAGAAAATCAGTAAATCAGTAACTAGTAACAAACATTTAACCTGGAATGTACGCAGTACTATCTTGTGAATCAAACGAGTCAACACCTGTAAACTTCATGGTCTTGGTTTTTGTGTTTTTTTAAATTAATTTACGATTTTTTATAATAAAAAAATTAATTAAATGATGGAATTAGATATCATGTTTTACATTTTTTTTCAATGAAAAGTTACATAAATTTTAGTTCTTTGTGAAATTTTCATTAAAAATAGATTGTAATTTTTATTATTAATTTTTATTATACTTAGTGTATACTGTTCATTTCTTGTTATTTTATAATATATATTTAATAACTTAACAATGATTGTATTTTGTAGTTAATGGTGGCTTTAAATGTAAAATGCCATTATTGTTTTATATTTTCATCTAACAGAGAACATATGTCAAAAAAAACATGTACATTGTTCTTTTGGACTTGTACAAACATTAATTCTATAAAATAAAAATTAAAGTTTTTTTCTTCAATTGTATATATATATATATATATATTTAAAAAAAAAAAAAAAAAAAACTATCTACAATTGCTTCTGTTGATCTATGCACACAGAATATTATAGTGTTCTTTTATGAGTAGATCCAAAATGGGAAACATTGTAAATACTCCATCCAATTGATTTACCAACACAAGTGTGGTATCTTAGAGATTTCACATGCATAGGGTTATAAATAAAAATAAAAAGAAACAGTTGTATACAGAAGGAAAAAATGTACTAATTATCATTGCCATTATTATTAAAATTATGATTTCAACAATGATTTGTAAAATCTATGCACAATCAAAATTATATGTATGTGTGCATATATATATATATATATATATATACTTGTCAAGATGATGTTTATAAAATTGAACTGAATTATATAGTTAAGTTTCTATTGTAAAAGTGCAATAAAAAAACCAATTACTTATGCAATTGTCAATGTTATGTTCAAGGAAGTAAGTTATAGTCAGTTCAAAATTTTAAAGGCAATAATGATTTGAAGATCTCAAGAACACTTTCCTCTTAAGGATAAAAACAAACATAAATCTTTGAAAACCAGAAGAAGGTTTTGCAGAACAGACATAATTCGTTTGTTTGACACTTTTTTTCATACATAATAATGCATATGATGGTTTTTTAAGTTTTATTATCAGCAATGTTTTGGAATGCGCACAAAAAAAAAATTGACATTATAGATATTGATTCTTTCTATTTTCTTAATTTAACAAAATAAGGATAATAACTAGTTGATAAAAATTTGACATTGCTAATGCCACCACATGTCACAACAGTTTTTGTTATTGCCACCACAATCCACCATCCATTGGATATATTTTTTTAGTTTTTTCATTCCAATAAAAAAAATTGTTATTTTTTTAATATATATTATTTTTCCAAATTAAATTAAAAAATAATTATATATTTTATAAAAAATACTTAAAAAGTTAATAAGAATAAATTGTAGTGGCAATAGCAAAAATTGTGGTGACATTAGCAACACCCTATATATATATATATATATATATATAATATACAAAGTTAGCATTAACAGAACTGGCTTTTGTAATGTTGTGTTGGATTGTAAAAGAGATGATTATTGGCCTTAACTTTGCAGAATTTAAAGTGCATTCGGATGTTCTGCCACAAAAATTGCACAAGTATGATTTCCAAGCTGAGATCATTTAATAAACAGTGTAAAAATGACCATTGCAAGAAACTTCATCAACTTTAAATTCAAGAGATCTCATGAAATTGAGAATTTAACTAAAACAAAAATGTCATGATTGGTGTAGGATATCCCCAACAATTATTTGTTTGTTTATTGAAAACCTTACATTGAGTGGAATTAATTTTCTACTATATATTTACTTAAACGCACACTTAAAATGATTAGGAGTTTATTTATAAAAATTCATACTTTGGACACACCTTTCATTATTTTGCCTTTCATCAATAAAAGGATGACGAAGACAATCTAATCGACGAATTACATCCATCAACCGAGGATGAACGAAAGCCAGGGTGGTCATGTACAGGGTGGCAGAGAAAGATTCCCCGCGGACACGTGGAACGCGAACTTGCGACGAAGGGACGAAAAGTCAACTTCAACAGAACACACGACGAGGCCACACGCCACTTCGAGACCTCTACGTCATCTATTCATCCCTTTAGTGGTGTTAGCCATTCAAGCTTTAGTATGGTCGCACTATATCAATAAAATGTTGAATCTAAAAAAGTATACGAAAAGTAAAATATATTACTTTGACTGCCATGTGGAGTGTGGAACCGAATTTATCTTCTAGAAGGTTTTATTATCCGATTCACACAATAATATTTGTTTCTTTACTAATAATGTCGACGAATCGAAGTATTGTATGCTTACAATTCTTTAAATGGTGAGAAGCATAAAACACTGTAAAAAGGTGACAAGTGGTAGTAAAACATTATTTCTAAAAATGCCTGGGGATGTTGTTTGATAAATCAAAAATATATATCATGTTATTTTTTTAGTATATGATTAGCTTTCGTTTTAATAAGAATGAAAGTTTTGAAACTTGTTTTATATCAGCACTTTTAACATCATGATATGGAAGCAGAGAAAAACATATTTGTGGCGGTTAATAATGAAGACACTTACTTTGAGAACACTACTTCTCTGGGAAATATTGATTTTTCTAAATTCCACATAATAATGTGCTGGAAATTTTAAAAGAAAAAAAAAATCATTAATTTTATTCATGTAATTCACTTGGACCCCTGGTAATTGTTTAGGATTTTATATGGGCAATAATCAAATTTAAAATGCACTAATATTATTTTTGAATTTGCTATGGCCACACATTTATAGGTGGAATAAAAATGCACTTTGATTCAAATTAATTTAACATGTTCAGCAGGCATGCATGAATAAAACCATAACCGTATTGAAAATTTTGATAAGGTGCTTGAGAATATATTTAATCTACGTACACAACTTAAATATTTTCGTCTGTATCCGGAAACAAACCTTGGCAAATCAATGAACAAATAGATAAAATCTTGAGAAGAGAATTGCATTCATTGAAATTTAGATAACCATGTCTTAAACCTCGTAAATCAACAAAGTAAAGTGGATTGATTCGATATTACTATTACTATTACGACTGTGATTACCTTTGGGCCTTGACATTATTCAAATATATCAAATCATTGTAAATTCAAAACAGTCAAAAAGTGAAAAGTCACATTCAATTGATTATAAAAACAAAGTGAAGGTAAAGACGTAAAACACTCCTACTTAATAAACCGAACAATTTCGATACCATGGGGTAAATAGAAGTTACATAATAGAGATACGAATACATGCAAACGTACACAACCAGACGGAGCATCGCGTATATACAAATGTATGAAATAAAACGTAGATCTCACACTCTCCGAGCCGGGAGCTTGAAAGTAGCGAATCTAAGCCTTCCACTTCAAACACTGCGCACCAAAGAAGACTCATGGGGAGACTCATGGGGAGAGTGAGCTGTCGAGGATCGGACGGAGGAAACGGGAGGGCGGGAGAATCTGACGGTGCGGATGGGATCGGGGCTAGGGTTTGCTCCTCCAGCTGAGAGTGTGGGAGGGGTGGGGCTTTTCACCGTGGTCAGCGTCACATCAGCGCCATCTTGCCTTGTTGGACCAGCAGGCAGGTGATGGTAATGCCGCCCTTACCGAGATAGTTTTCGTGGCATGTCGAGCACAGACAAGTCGACACCAAACGGGACGAAACGGAATGGAACGGGACGAGACGGCAAGTCGACGACGACGACGACGACGACGACGACGACGACAGAGTTTGTGCAACGTTCATGCAGGTGACGCACGGAGCCAAGCCACCGTGCCACGCTTCCCGTAGGTGAGTGACTCGACTTACGCCAAGCTTGCTTGCTTGCTTGCATCGATTGGTCGCGGAGACGGGGCGAGGGAGGGAGAGGGAAAGGGGAAGGGGAAGGGGCGGGTTAAGGATGGGAAGTGTGAGAGAGGGGTGAGGGAGGGATGGTGGTCCGGTGGCAGTAAGAGGGATCTGCAGACGGGAAGGGAGGACGTGGAAGGTATTTTGTCTTTTCCATTCGGGGTCTCCTCCTTCTGCGGCTTGTCTGGTTTGCTTGGCTCGTTCGGCCCTCCAGCCGGTTCCACATGGTCGCTGTATTGCTGCCTTGGCACACCTCGTTGCCATTTCATCTCCCGACTCTGCCAACTCTGCATACTCGGCAACACTTAGGTACGCGTGTGCGCCACCCGGGTCGAGAGTCCTGTTTAACCCTCCCCTCTCGTATTGCCAGATCTTCGTTTGTCGGAGTGTAACCCTCGCTCTTCCTGTAGTCTCGATGCTATTGTCGAGGATATTGTTTTGCGCGGGCTTTTGTTTTCTGCGGTGCTGTCTGTTGCGCTATTAGTATTGGTATTGGTATGTTGTGGGTACTTCGTTTCGATGAAGCGCTAGAAATTTTTAGTAGCTGGTGTTTATAATAATAAGGTGTTGCTGCGGTTTAGCAGCTTCGATCCCCACCTGTGGCATGTGTACGAAGCAAATCTTCTAGCACTGTTGGGTAGACTCTTAAAAAACATCGATGATGTGGTTTGCGCGTAGAAGGTCCGCTCAGGCACGAGAGAAATTAGAAATGGTATAGGGATCAGTGTCCCAGGTGAAACTTAAAGCAAGATGGTGAAGTAGCCGCAAAACGGCGGGATGAGAGTACTCCCGCCAACTTCGAAGCCGAACTTTCGCACACCAAGCGTGCGCAGGTGTAGTGCTCATCTCTCCCTACACTGCTGCCGAGCTTCTCTCAGATGATTCATTCTTGAGCAGTGTATCATTTTTATTTCTCAACCGCAGGTCACAGGCCTTGATGTCAACGTCATGACCAGAGGAGCTTCCTGACAATCAGTTTCGCAAGCGAGTGTTTCACGAATTCTGAGAACAAAATTCGGAGTCGGCCGAGGTCTGAAGACGCATACCAGCGATGGGGGCAGCAGGGGAGACGGCAACAGCCCCGCCCGCCGCCTCCAAGGCTCCGAAGACCAGCAGCGGTCCTCCCACATCAGGTGCGACGACGTCCCCGACGCCCATTGCCTCGCATGACCCGAACGCGCAAGCAGGCGCGGCGGGGTACAACGAATGGCTGGCAGCGTTCCAGGCGTACTACCAGGCGGGAGCTCAGCCCCCCGCGGGAGGGTTTCCGCACCCCTACATGTGGGGAGGGCAGCCCATGATGCCGCCTCCCTATGGGGGGCCGCACCCTTCTTACGGCGCCATGTACCCTCCCGGAGGAATGTATGGGCACCCCATGTACGGGCAGTACGGGACTCCGACGCCGGATTCAATGGCGGGCGTGGAGCAGGGCGCGGACGGGAAGGCGGAAGCGAAGGGGAGCGATGGCGGTAAAGCGGTACCTTTGAAGAGATCGAAGGGCAGCAAAAGCAGCTTGCAGCTGCTGAAAGTGAGCGACAGTGGAGGCAAGGGGAACGGGGTGTCGCAGAGCGTGAGCAATGGCGAGGAAGGGGAGCACGATGGCGAGACGGGGAGCGACGAGGGCGGTTCGACGGATGCGAGCAGGGAGGAGAATGCGCAGAACCTGCTGGGAGGGAAGCGGAGCTTCGAGCAGCTGGCGATGGAAGCCGTGGGAGCTCCGCCTTACATGGGCGCTCCGGGCGGCGCAGCGGGGGTTCCAGGAGGTGCGGTGGGGACGCCAGGACCAGGAGGAAGCTTGGACATGAGCTTGGACTACTGGACTGCAGGGTCAGTGCCTCAGGCGAAGGGGGCAATGCGGGCGTCCGGGAGCCCGTCGACGAGCGCTCCGCCAGCGGAGATGTGGCTGACGGACGAGAGGGAGGTGAAGCGGCAGAGGAGGAAGCAGTCGAATCGAGAGTCTGCGAGGAGATCGAGATTGAGGAAGCAGGCGGAGTGTGAGGAGCTGGGTACGCGAGTTGACACGCTGTCAGTGGAGAACCTGGCCTTGCGAACGGAGTTGAACCGGGTGACGGAAGAGTGCAAGAGGCTGCAGGCGGAGAACAGCAACTTGATGCACAAGGTGCGCGGCACATCAGGTGCGGAGATGGGTGGTGCGGCGGGTGCCGGCGATGTGGCCTCGGCAGGTGGAGACAACGAGGCAGTGGTGTCAGCGAAGGAGATCGAGGAGTCTCAGAGCAACGGGAACGGGCACGCGACGAAAGCCAGAGACGAGAAGTCAGCTGGTAAGGGGAACGGGAGTGTTGATGTTGGATTGATTGATTGATGGATTGGTCGATCGGGAGTTTGTAGGTTGTGGGGTTTGCGGTGTTGAGTGGGTGGTGGAAGCTGTGGATGGTGTTGGCATGACGTGATGGTGGTGGCGGTCGGGATTGGTGAGGAGGGTGTGAGAGGAGAGCATTGAGGCGTAGAGAAGCGAGAGGAAGTGTTGCGCATTTGGTGGGCGAAGGTGTGCAGTGGGCGTGGGGAAGGACGAAGGGGTTGTGAGGGTTTGTTTTTATTATTGGGGTGGTCGAGTCTGGAACGTATGTGGTGGTGCGTTGGTGTTATGGTGGCGGCGTGCAGACGCGGAGGGTGGGGGGTTGTTGCGAGGGAAAGGTCGGACAGTGATGGGAAGTGACGCGGTGCATTGGGTTTGGGCGCAGGTGTGAAAGGTCAAGAGGAGGCAGGTGCGGCTGCATAGGAGTGAAGATATTGGGTGCGGGGGTCGGGAAGGGGCGGGGGGTGGTAGGAATCGATTTTGGTATTTTGGGTGGGTTATGTAGGAAGCGGTGACGGAAAGAAGTGGTGACAACCCTGCACAAACATTACAATTCTTCAAGGGATGGGCGCGTCCTGTTCAAGGGATGGTTGGTGACTGGGAGAGGGTGAAGTGAAGAGAGAATTTCACTGGTGCTGCGCTGGTCCAGCATTCTTTGGGAGTAGCAGGGAACGCTCGGCTTGATGTTTTAGGATAGTGGTAGTTGGTGCGATTTTGTGGTGCCATGCTGGAGTGACGGGAGTTGGCTGTGTACATTTGGATACTCTTTGAGCAACGGTGGTTTCATTGAAATTTGAAAGTGAACATGGGTTGGAAATTATATGCGTATGAGTTTATTTTGGAGGCGTTTGTATCAATTTTTTTAGGTGAGCAGCGTGCATGTGTAGTTTCTGTACGACGTTTTTGTGCTCTGTGATTGATGTCCTGTTATTTGCACTTTTTTATGAATGTTTTCGCAGCTAGTATCTGGGCAAGAAATCTTCTTACTAGCACTGAGTTGTGATGTGAATTTGAACAGCAGTGGAATCTGTGCAAGGAATATTTGTTGTCATCTATGCCAAGTGTAGACTTATGCATTATGTTGGAAGTGATCGTAGAGTTTGGATGGAAAAATGTTTACGAATTTTTTGATGGTAGACATTGATAATTGTTGTTTATTGAGTTTCTGAGCATTTTTCTCTGATCAGACGAGTGTTCTCTCAGTTTTTGAGTAGAAAAATGTTTTGTATTGTTGAAAGCAGTAGGGTATTCAGAAGATGGGGGCGAAGAACATCAAGCATGATTGGGTTCATCAAACTTCTTATAAATGGAATAAAATGTGATTTTACCAGAATTTATGAGGTATTTTTATTGATACCGGGGTAAGAACATAATGTAAGAGTCATATATATACTCTACTTCTCTGTCTTGATAACTTCCGTCATATCTACCTGATAGATTTACTGAGTGCAATCTGTGCCCGTGTTTTCTGAACACTACTTGGCTCACACAATTTAGTCTGTAGCTCCCACTTCTTCATTGGTTATCCAAATATCCGTGCGCGGTCGCGATCCAGTATTCTCACCTATTTATTCCAACAGGCATCCTCCGCATCATTGCCATTTGTGTGAAACATTCAGTTAGTTACCAAATTGTTTCTGCTTTAGAATTACAAGTTCCGCCAGGCGTCAGTCAGACGTAGCATGTCAAACCAGCCACGAGGGGTTGTTTGAGATGTCCATTTGTTGCTCCTATGCGGCGTGACATGAGGTCGAAATCTTTCCCAGATCTGCACGCAAATCAAAATCAATGAAGAGAAAATAACTGACCCCCAAATTTAGAAATCAAATGCACTGTTACAGCATCTGAAAAAGCCTCGTGCAGGTAAACGATAGAGAGAGTGTCAGGTGCTCACGGATCAAAAATAAGACCGCCAGCTTCTTCCACAATCAAAGCTCCTCCAGCAACATCCCTGTATGCCATTCCGGATCAAGAACTCATCAGTTGTCTTCAGATTAATAGATCATTGCAATGTTGACACAGGACTTCCGCTAACATGAATTGAATGTATACCAGATGGGAGATGGGTGCTCACCAGGGACCTCCGAAACCGGTCTCGTAGAACATGTCAAGTCGCCCACATGCAACGCCACAAAGATTCATAGCGCATGACCCAGAAAGACGAACAGACCGCACCTGCATGAGAAAAGATCAACAGATGCATGAGGTACATCAATTTTACGTGAAGTGATACGAGGAAGCCTAATGCTCTAACATGGCAAAGACATGAATAAATCTGGCATGAGCGCACCTGAAACAGAAGATTGTTGATGCAATTCGTGGTTCGATCCACCGTTTGCTTGTCTCGCGTGGTTCCAACCTCGGTGGCCAGAATGGCATTGCCGATCTTGTCCTGACTTGAAGCGTGGATGCGCTTGCCATTCAAGTAAGCGCCCTTTCCTTGCACAGCAGTGAAGAGCTCCTCCAGAATGGGGTTGTAGACAACGCCCACGACAGGAACTTTGTTGACGACAAGGCCGATGGAGACACAGACGAAGGGGAATCTGTGGACGAAGTTTGTGGTGCCGTCCAGGGGGTCGACAATCCACGTAGGGGCATCTGTCAGAAGTGGAGTCCCATTCTCTGCCGATGTCTCCTCTCCTATCAACTGCAAAGAGAGACGGAAATCGGCATGTCAAAGTTTATACGAGGCTTAGTTACATTGCAGCTTTTCCCAACAAAAAACATTGGGTGAATTTCATTGGTACCTCATGAGAAGGGAAGGTTGACTTGAGCAGCTTGAAAATCAAATCCTCGCATGCTTTGTCTGTCTCAGTAACAAGGTCTACCTGTTATGCATCGTGGTCTGTTAGTACATTAACAAGGAGCAGACTACACGAAACGAATACATGGGGGATTTTATAGAGTGTTCTTGGTATGCTGATAGCAATCTCCTTACCATGCCTTTGTGCTCGATGGTCTTCGCCCTATTGAAGTTGTTGGCGATGATCTGAAAATTGCACCGAAGTAGTTATAAGCACGACCTTCTCAACACAAAACAAAGAATCCCATTGATACCAAATGGAGAGAGCGAAGCGAAAATCATCACAATTGAAATTGATGCGCATCTACCTGACCCGCCCTCTTGGCGGCGTTGACCGCAACACTTAAGCAGGACTCCAGATCCGCTGCACAATTTGAAAGACAAAAGAGTATATTGTCAAAACTCCGTTTATAACAAAATAACCTCTCAATTGAGAAAGAGCCCGCTGGCTTAATACCGATTGCATATGCATACTTGCCCATTGACAATAAAAAGAAGAAAAAAAAGAAAAAAAAAGTAGGAGGAAGAAGCACCATAATGCTGAAGGCCCATGTCAGCAACGCCCTGGTTTTCTTCGAGGATAAGATCCTGAGCAATCGAGTCTAGGTGAGGCTGGAGATCACAAAGACAGCACACAGGCCTTCCCGTCAGCTGGGTGCGTGAATTATCTTTCCGCACGAGCAGACACTTGACCAAGAATGTCCTGAAATTTCGAACTAGAACTATAATAATGAAATCTGATTGTTTGTTTAATTTTTTTCCTCTACGGTACGCTACGCCATGCCACGCCAACAGAGTTGCAGAGGAGCGCAGTGATCAATTGCAGAAAACGTCGCAAAACTAAAACACAACCACGAGTACGAATCCAGACGTGACTCTGTATACAAAAGCTTCACGAGCATACCGTTTACAGTCAACGAAAAACGCACTCGACAACAGCCGATGCGCGCAATGAGTAAACAACCATTCACCACAGACTCATCAAACCACACGTCAGAAGACAAACAACAATGCGCGGCTCCATTTGACAACCTCTCTGACGGGACTCACTGGAGAAGGGCCCAAGGGGTTGAACTCACCTCTAACGCACAGCCTCTCGCTCACTCTCCCTCTTCCCACTCACTGTCCCTCAGTCATCAACACCACCGGGCCGATCGCAGCAACACCCTTCAAAACTGGCAGCAACACAGCTCCTCTATCACGCAATTTGTGGCGGCTGTTGTGCTGCCAATATGCACGCAGCTTTCCGTGGAATCACGAGCACCAGTGACGATCAGGAGGCCTGTGAGCTCCGAGCTTGGCAGCCAGTCGCATCTCACCACGCCATAAAGAGCAACCTTAGAGCTGGGATTCCAAAAATAGGCATCCGCACACCAGCAAACACTTGTGGCCCAACAAAATTTCCTTTCCCTGCTTTTGGCAGACGGGTTCTCCAACCATTCAAGCGGAAAAAGACAACGAAACCTTCAGGATCGGGAAAAAAAAAGTCCCACAACGCCAACACCCAGCTGAGAGTTCCTGGTCACAAAGAAGACCACCATGTTAAACCTACACATGCGTAGCGCGCGAGAGAGAGAGAGAGAGAGAGAGAGAGTAGTAGAGGAAGCATGGACCGATCGATGTGCTGCAGTGAGAACGACCAAGGGGGGTGATTTTGTAAACGAAATTCGGCACAGAAAAAGCATCCAGGAATATCTCAGGGAATCTAGAGACGGGTTGGGCCCCAGGGTTATCGATCATCCTCGTTTGCGATCGAGGCTCGAGGTTGGCGATCCCCGGAGGTGGAGTTTGGGAGGGTGTCGGGAGCTTTTTTGTGCTTTGGCATCATGCCGTGATGCTGATCAATCCGTTGCGATGCATTCCCTCAAAATCCCTGTGTCTGCGATTAGCGTTCCACTTCTCCCCCCTTTCTCCATGTTCGCCATGCTCGCCGCTCTTCTTCCAGTCCCGCTGACCCACGTCTCCACTGCTACTCCCACTTTGCCTTTGTGTCATGGATGGATGATTCAGTCGATCTAGACAGGATAGTCTGTTCATCGTGTTCATGAATGTAGCTGCTCGTTTGTGGATGAGTGAATGAAGGCTTGGTTGGTTGGGTGGGGTTGGAAGTCACGGATGACCCACCATTTATGGATGTGTCCCAGGCCTTGGTCCTAAAAATTGAGTGCAAATTACATGGAGCTTGATACAAAGTTTGTTGTTGTGCTTCACAATGTGCCTATGTGTGTGGGGATCTTAATTTTTTTAAAAAGGGATTTGGTCATAGTTTCCAACTTCAACTTCTATGCTTTTTTACTTTTCTCTTTTGGATGTTTTTGTATTTGATTGTTATCTATGTGCTTGGTCTTTGTAGCTTCTAGCACTTACTAAGAATCACCCACTAGGCTAACATCAAGCATTAATTTATCTTAAGTGAATTCATAACTGTGAGGATTCTTGGGCCCTATACATGCCCCTACATGTATTCATGGATTGTGCAGATTGCTTCAAGGAAAATTAAAATAATATGGGATTTTAAAGCATGTATTGAAAAATTAATTGAAGTTGTTTGTAATTATTATTAATAGGATTATTATTTTATCAATTGTTGATTGCTTTTTCATCAAATAGTGTTACAATTTCTTGTTTGTTTGACTGGTTTAGAAATTTTGATCATTGAGATAAAGTTGGAATATATCTTAAAGTATGACTATTTGATTTTTAAAAAATAAAAAAATAAAAAATAGAGCATAAAAATAAGATGATTATTTATAAAATTTTAGATATTAAAATATATTATTTAAGATATTGCTATCAGGAACATAAGATTTACTCTAATAATTATTTAGTAAAGATGGATAGATAGAAATAGATAAAAGTAGGTTAATTTGATAATATCTTATAGAAAAGCTTCCTAGAAGCTTTATAGATGTGATTTCATCTTTATATACGTCTATAGGTGATTGATAGGTTAAAAACTTGGCCAACAAGTTAGCCATGTATTACACATATTGGTAGCTTGTAAAACAAGCTAAGTACGTGGCACACATATAGGAAACTTATCTTAGAAGTTTGATACATATTTTGCAAATTGAACACGTATTTTGCAAATTGAACACGTGTTAAAGGTCTTATAAAACACCACCATGTAGCTCTTAGGTAGATAGTATATATAGAAATAAAAACGAAGCCTTCTTCACTCTTGTTAATTCTTTTTTTGCTTCTAATCTAGTTCAAGAGTTTTTATATTTTTTAATCTTTAAAAATAGCCATTTCAATTTCTTCTTGAATATATATACTTTTTTATTTTTATTATTTTTATTATTTTTGATATAGATTTTATTAATTTATGCATCTTCTTTCAATTTGTATCCTTGATAGATTGATAAAAGTACATATATAATATCAGAGCTTTGCCTTTTCTTGATTAAGAATAGATTATTCTTTCTTCTTGATAAGACATAAGTATATTAGAAGTTGTGGATTATCTACATCTAAATTGATATTATTTCTAGAATTTTTTTCTTTTGAATATTTTATTTTGCAATAAAAGTAGATATTTTCTTTTCTATTATATTATCATGATAGAGCTTACTCAAATAAAGAGCACAATGGCACAAACATAAGAGCAAATGAAAGAATTAATACTTGCAATGCATCAACTCAATGTACTACCACAAGGAGCAACAAGATTAGTAGGAAGTGAAGATATAGAGATGATTGAAGTTGCTTCAATGTCTACACCAAGTCATACTATTTTACCTACAATGGAACACCATTCAAATATTAAAGAACCAAAAATTAGTTTGTTTAAGAAGTTTAATGGCATAAGATCTAAATTTTGAGGATTCATTAATCAAATACAATTGGTGATTGAATTTCAACTTCAAAGTTATTCAACTCAAGGATCATAAGTCAAGTTTATTAGAATATTATTTTCAAGTTTTGTTTTATCATGATTTTCATCTTTTCTTAAATGATGTGATTCAATATTGGATAATTTGGAGGCATTTTTAATAGAATTTTGATCTATGTATAGAGAACATGATATCAAAGATATGAGAATACAAAGCAAGAGACTTGAACTAAGACAAGATTTCAAGAGCAAACCAATAAGAATTTAAATTAGTTAGATGAGTATATGAACAACACCAAGAAAGATGAGCTAGAATTCTAAGAGATGCATTGTCAAAACTGAAGAACTCTTTAGCCTCAACTCCCATATATACCCTTATCTAGAATGCTTTTCAAACAGCTTCTATCAAATTAAGAAGCTTGTCGAGCAGCTTCTACTAATTAGAAAGCTTCTCGAGCTTTTTTTATTAACTATGAAGCTTCTCAAGCTACTTTCATCAACTAGGAAGCTTTTCAATTGACTTCTACTAATTCAATAAGCTCTAAAGTATTCTAAAAGGTTCTGTAAATCTTTGAAGTGTATGTCTCTAGTATCACCTCTTTCTCTAGCGACAAGTTATAAGAAGAGCTTATACCTTTGAAAGTCTTTTTACATACATAAAAAATCAAAGATACGCTACACTAATGAAGCTATATATTCTGTTCTCCGTTCTTAGGCAATAGGTTCTACTGATCCTCAAAAAAATTGCCTATGGCCTTGAGCTAGTACCTCCATTGTTGAAACATTCCATCCAAAGATCTAATCTTCATTGCGGCCTTCAAAACATCTTTTAAATAAGATCTCAAGCTTAAAAAGATTCACCTTTTTAAGCTCAAGTAATATCACTAAAACTTGAGTATTAAAATTGAGACTTGCATGGTTGGATCTTACTCCTAATGACTCCAATTGAGATTGTACTTGGCATTGAAATGTATCGTCTTCACTTTGTTCAATTGAAGGCTGTAAAAACTACACTGATTTGTTTAAAGCTTGTATGACAAGTGAATCTTCTAAATCTTGTTCTCTCAATGCTTGAAGGTTTAATATGGTGTCTGACTTGTTTCTACCATTCTATTCTATCTTGGAACAAATGACTACATATTGATGAAGATTTTAATTTAACTCTCTCCTTCTTATCAATATTCTTTGAATCCAATCTTTATCAAGAAGTTATCATCAAACATGTTTAGATTTGTAGAAATAGAGTTGATAAAATTTCTATACCTTTTGAGGTACATTGGCAAGATTTTTGGTGAATTCTCACATGCGCTCATTAATATCATAGCCTTGCCAATGAACAAGATATTCCAATTTGTTCCACCTTCGCCGTGAATCAAATATCTTTTCAACCTCATATTCTTCATAGTCTTCAATTTCAATATTAAGCGGCGATTGTTGTATTCTTTCCAAAATATGTGACTTTTTATAAGGTTCTAAAAGAGAGGTATAAAAAATTGGATGTATCTTCATAAAAGATGGTAATTTTAAGTAATATGCTACTGAATTAATTTACTTTTAGATAGAAAATGGTCCTAGTCTTTGATAGTCCAACTTATAGTATAGCAGCTTAATCTTCATGTTTTGTCAAAGAAGCTATACCTTATCTCCAATATAAAAAGTAGGCAATTGATTTTTGAATTTATCTACACATGTCTTGTAAGCATTTTGAGCTGATTACAATTGAAGCTTCAAGGTTGTTTAATATTGCTATAGATACTCTGCAAATCCTTTAATTGCTGGATTGTTGTTCTTTGATATACTCCATGGATCAAGCTTTGAGTGATATCTATAGTTGGAATAAAATGGTGTTTGTTGAGTTGAAGCATAAATAATATTATTATATACAAACTTTGCTAATGGTAGATACAAGATCCAATTGTCTTATTCATAATTGATGTTGCATTGTAAATAATATTCCAAAATTTGATTAATTTATTTTGTTTGGCCATTAATTTGAAGGTAGAAAGCTAAAGAAAGTTTAATGTCCATCTTTAATATTTCAAAAAGACATTTCCAAAACTTAGATATGAATTGGGATCCTTGATTGGATACAATATTATGTGATAGGCCATGATATTGATATATATTTTCAAGAAAGAGCCTTGTCGTTTCTTTACTAGACGTAGTCTATTTGCAAGGAATGAAATGAGTCATTGAAGATCTCACTTCTCATATCCTAAGAAATATGAGATATTCTTTCTATGTCTCTATATAGGATCTATCTCTGTATTCTCATTAATATTGATTTATGAATTATCTTATAATCTAAAATTAAAAATATATTTAATAAAATAAATAATTATATTTTATTTTCTTTCTTTATAAAATAAAAGATTAGTTATTTATAACTATTTTTATGGTAAATTCTCTTTTATATTATTTGATATTAGTAAAATTATATTTTTCTTAATTACCTAAGGCGACTTAATTATCTTGTCTAATTAAACACATATTAAACACAAGAGCAGCTAACTGCCTCCTTGTTCACACTAATTATTTTAAGTTCTTCTTTTCTACATTTTTACACTAATTCATTGTCTTCTTATTTTCTTAATTTTTTCATACATCCAATCTTTTTCTTTTTCCTTGGACTTCATTTACATTAGGTCTTTTTTATTATTTTTTAATTTATTTAATAATGATCTTTTATATAACAATATTAAGAATTTAATGTGTAATCTAAGGTTAATAGTCATCTTTGTGAGTTGATCAACCACTACAAGGATGTTATCTAATGAATTGGATGGTGGTAGATCTATGATGAAATCCATCAAGATAGAAGACCATGACCGTTTTGGAACAAGCAAGGATTGTAAGAATTAATAAGGGCAATGTTGAGGATTTTTAGATCTTGAATAGATATTGCAAGAGAGCACAAAGTCATTTACCACCTTTCACATTTGACGCCACTAAAAATCTTGAGAAATAAATTCTAAAGTCTTATTAAATCCAAAGTGACTCGTAGTTGAAAAATCATGGCAAGATTGAACAATGCATAGTTGTGTTGGTCCTTGTGGGATATACAAACACTCTTCAAAGTATAAAAGATCTTCTTTAAGCTTGAATTAATTAGCATTTTCTTTCAAGCGGTATTTGACATCAAGGGCCAAAACATCATTAGTAATTATAGCATGCACGTCATTGAAAAAACTAAAATCAATAGATGCTAATGTAATAGTGGGGCAAAGGCAAAATTACTCGAGTTTCAACAAAATTATATATTATTGATCAAACATTGCCTCTCCTATCTTTGGAATAAGATATGATCTCTTTAATAAAGTATCAGACAATCTTTATTGCTTTCTAGGCTGATAAGTGATAACAAAGTTAAATCGAGATAACAACATATTTTATTGAGCTTGGTGGTGATTAAGAATTTGAGTTGATATAAAATATTTCAAGTTCTTGTGATTTGTATATACAACCATAAGATGCATTGCTTCTTCAAAAAAATGATGGCATTCTTAAAAAGAATCTATAATAGTAAATTTTTTTTTATTATAAATTTCATAGTTAATTTTGGTAATATAAATTTTTTGAGAATAAAATATAATAAGATGGAATTTATCGTCTATACCCATTTTCAAAAGTACGGCCCCTAATGCAAAATCCAAAGCATCAATCTCCATATAAAATGCCTTTGTAAAGTCTAAATGCACCAAAATTGGGATTATAGTAAACATCATCTTGAGATCTTGGAATGACTTTTCTGCTTGAGGCCTCCATTCTAACTTATCTTTATATGTCAATCGAGTAAGAAGGATGGCAACTTAAGAGTAATTTTTGATGAAGATATGATAAAAATTAATAAATTTAAAAAAATACTATACATCTTTTACAATCTTTGGAATAACCCATTGTATAACCACCTCTACCTTCTTAGGATCTATTGTCAAACCCTTAGTAGAAATAATGTATTCCAAAAATTCCATCTTAGGTTGATAAAATATGTATTTCTTTGGTTTGGCATACAACTCTATATCTCACAGCTTTGTAATACCAACTTCATATGCCTCTCATGTTCATCTAGATTTTTAGAGTAGATCAAGATATCATCAAGATAAATCACTATGAACTTATTTAGATGCTCTCAAAAGATGTCATTCATTAAATACTAAAAGTTAGCGGGTGTATTTATTAATCCAAAGGGCATGACATTATATTCAAAATGTCCATATCTTGTCTGAAATGCAGTCTTCCATTCATCTCCCTCCTTGATCCGTACAAGATTGTATGCTCTACAAAGATCTAAATTAATATAGAACTTGGCTTAGCCAAGTTATTCCAAAAATTTTGAGATTAATGGTAGTGGATAATGATTCTTCATTGTTATCTTATTCAATTCTCAATAATCAATTTATATACAAAAAGAACCATCTTTCTTCTTTACAAAAAATATAAGTGCACCAATTGGAGACTTTTATGAAGTTTTTTGCAAGATTTTCATTAATATAATCCTTCAGCGGTAAAAACTCGTTTTGAAAAAGATTATAAATTGGGCCAAAAGGTGGTTGCATTCTTTCTTGAAGATCTATAACATAATCATATGGTCGGTACTTTGGTAATATATCAATATTTTTTTTCTAAAAAATATCTTAAAATTTTCTATTTTATTCTGAAATACTTGCCAATGAAGTTATATCTTCTTTAATTAGAGTTGCATGAATAACAAACGATGTACCTTCTTTGGTTGATTTTATAAAAGTCCTTGCTCCAACAAATAAAGGCTTACCAATTTGTAATTTTTTATGAAATTTTTTTGCAAAGATTTCTATCAGAAATGTTATTCTTCATGATCTCCAATCTATAGATAAATTATATTTTTTCAACTAAGACAATCTAAAAATAACAAGATTTAAAGGAATACTAATAATATTGAATATAAATTGGCTACTATGATCTTTGAATGACACTTCTATAGATGTCGTTTTATAGATGACACTATCAAAGGATAAGGGTTATCCATCTATTACATCTACATGAGTAGGTTTGGATTTTTGTACTAAATTTTTTTTATAAATCTTAGTAAATTCTTCATCTAGAAAACAAACAAATGCTTCCAAATTCAACAAGGTGATCGTCTGAAGTTTTTGAGGGTCAAAATACAAAGGAATTAAAAAACAATGAACATATTGAGCAGAAAGAGAGGAACCATAATAATTTTGTAATGTTGGATTGTCCAGCCGCATGGTCCCTATTATAGCTGAACATCTTTGATTTCTTGAACAATTGCATTCCTGATTTTGGTAATGTATTGATTTTGTTTCTTCAAATAATTACCAATCTTATCGCCTTCTATACCACAATATAGGCATAGACCTTCTTCCATCCAATGCATCTTTTCTTATGGGCTAGAAGATTTAAAACATATTGTATCAAATTATATATACTCTACTTTTGAATATAAATTTAGAATGCTTGTCGATATAACAGGAGTGTGTTGGATTACGTGTTGTCTTATAGAAGCCCATGAATGTTGGTCTTGATGACATTGGAATAATTGATTATCACATTTTATGGCTTGATTAATGGCTTCATTGAATAATTGTGGATCCAAAAATGATAGTAACAAATCCTTTACAACATCTTTTAGTCCCTAATAAAATTAACTTATTAAGGCTTCTTTGTCCCAATTGATGTTGCATACTAGTTGCTTAAAATTCGATGCATAGACTGATGCAAAGTGTACCTTTTGGTACAATGCTTGGATCTTAGCTATTGCCTAGAAGCCTTGTTATGTTTTCCAAATGCTTTTGTAAATGCTTCCATAAAAACTTCAAAGTTACTCAAAATTGATGATCTCTTTTCAAAAAAGATAGCAAACCATGATAATACTTGCCCCATAAACAAGATGCCAATCAATCCAATCTATGATTTTTTTATCAAATTAGTATTAGATTGTAGAACTGTTATCAATCAAATTTGATTGATAAATCTTTGGAACTTTAAATGGGTACCATTATATTTTTCCAAAAGACTAACTTGAGGCTCCTTATATTGTTGAACAAGTAGATTTTCTTGGCATAACATAGCTAATACTGTATCCTTGAGTGCAGAAGTTGGAGGTGGATAGATTGTAGTACTCTAGATGTTATGTTGTAGTCTAAATTGTAGTATTCTAGATGTTATGTTGTAGTCTAAATTGTAGTACTCTAGATGTTGTGTTATTATGAAGTTTTACAATAACCCTTTCAATCTCCATAATCATAGCAGATAATGTAGTAATAGCACTTATAATAGCATCTAATTTGGACTTGAAAGATTTGATCATATTAATATCTTGACTTCTAGCCATTCAAAAAAAAAAAAAAAAAAAAAAAAAAAAATCTATAAGAAGACAATATCAGTTTAAAAGAGGATAATCTGCAACCTCTAAAATGCTTTAAGACCTTCAAAGAGAGGGATGATCTACTCTCTCACAAGAAGGATAAAACTCCAATATTGTGATGAAAAAAATATCAGTTTAGAGGAAGATAATCTGCAACCTCTAAAGCTTTGGTGTACCTTCAAGAAGAGGGATAATCCACTCTCTAATAAGAAGGATTCAACTCTAATATTTAAAATAAAGACAATTTCAACAAATTGTCAATGACACAAGAATATAAAGCAAGAGACTTGAATTAAGATAAGGTTTCAAAAAGAAACCAATAAGAATTTGAATTAACTAGATGAGTATACAAATAACACCAAAAAAAATGAACTAGAATTCTATGAGATGCATTGTTAAGATTGAAGAACTCTTCAGCCTCAACTTCTATATATATCCTTATCTAGGACGCTTTTTGAGCGGCTTTCATCAAATTAAAAAGTTTTTTGAGTAGTTTCTATCATTTGGGAAGTTTCTTAAGTAACTGTCAAGAACAAGAAGTCGATGAAAGCAAATAAACATATGAAACTTCTATTAAGAAGAATAATAAAATAGAAGTAAAAAAATATGTATATTAAAAGAAACTAGAATGGCTATTGCCACAAGACAAGAAGACTATAGACTCTTGAATCTGGACTAGAAGCAAGAAAGGAGTTGACAAGAGTGAAGAAGGCTTCACTCTTGCCTCTATAAATACTATCTAACTACAAGCTACATGGCGGTATTCTATAGGACCTCCTACATGTGTTTAATTTGTAAGACACGTGTCAAACTTACACGACAAGTTTCCCACATGTGCGCCACATACTTGGCTTGTTCTACAAGCTACCAACATGTGTGACACATGGCTAGCTTGTTCCACAAGCTACCAACATGTGCGCCATGTGGCTACCTTGTTGACCAAGTTTTTAACCTATCAATCACCTATAGACATGTATAAAGGTGATTTTGTGTCTATGAAGCTTCTAGAAAGCTTTCCTATCAAATATTATCAAATCAATTTATTTTACTTATTTCTATTGGTCTATATTAATTAAATATTTATTAAAATAAATCTTATGTTTGTGACATTACTCCCCCTTTCTAGGGATGAGTTCCATGAGGAGCGGTGATTGACATGTCCAGGATATGTCAATCTTGATGATCTTCATCTCTATTCTGTTATCTTGAAGGTTGTGAAAATCGTAATGTCTCGTCTGATAAATCAGCAAATGATGGCTCTTGAGCTGAATTCGTTGGTTGTTGATCTTCCATCTCTTTAGCATGAACAAATCTAAAGAAATAATGAACAATATATAAGGTAGGATGAAACCTCTATAGAACCTGCTTTGCTTTATAACAAAGATTTTTTTGATTTTTTTATCTTAATTTTGACGGATGTCGTCGATAAAATGTATTGACTTTTATTGATGTATTTGCTAGATTCTTGGATGGTTCCTATGTGCATTCATTAATAT
Source organism: Physcomitrellopsis africana (assembly GCA_036785485.1). Taxonomy (NCBI): domain Eukaryota; kingdom Viridiplantae; phylum Streptophyta; class Bryopsida; order Funariales; family Funariaceae; genus Physcomitrellopsis; species Physcomitrellopsis africana. Next base: position 224,707 of record JAWRVF010000175.1, on the reverse strand, counting down.
CATATCCGCGCCAATGTAGAAGATATTCTAGTCAATTTTGGCACCGCCTTGAATCTAAAATCTCTTCAACTTCAAATTCTTCATGGTTGTCTACTTCTATAGGAGGCGGTGGCAATTGTCTTCTTCCTTATATATCCACTGTCTTATATGACTCAAGTAGTGACACGTGGAATACAAGATGGATCTTTATGGACTTCGATAGGTGTAATCGATATGCGACTAGATTGATTTGTTCAGAAATTGGAAAAGATCCAAGCCTATGATAGTCCAACTTATCACAAGGATGAGTAGTCTTGATATTGTGATGAAGTAATCATATCTTGTCCCCTATGTTGAATTGTGGTTGTTCCTTGCGATATGCATTTGCATTTATTTTTTGTTATTCTTGAGCTTCTTTTAATTGTACCTTCATTATTATATGTAGCTCTGACAAACGATTTGCTAAATCTTCTACTGCTAGATTATCAACTTTTGAAAAGTCAAAAGCATCAAGTCGTAGGTGGTAACCATAATTAGCAAAGAAAGGTGTTTGTTGCATAGAAAAATGAATTGTATTATTACAAGCAAACTCTGCCAATGGCAGAAGAGTTGTCCAATCATCTTATTAGTAGTTGATGGTACACCTTAAGTACTGCTCCAAGATTTAATTCACGCGCTCTGTTTGTCTATCAATTTGAGGATGAAAAGTTGAAAATAACTTTATATCTACTTTTAAGATCTTGAAAAGGATTCTCCAAAATCTTGACACAAATTGAGTTCTCCTATCCAATACAATATCCTTAGATAATCCATGATAGCGATAGATATTATCAATAAAAAGCTTAGTTATTTCTTTACGTAAGATAGATTTTGTGTGTAGCACAAAATGTGCCATTTTGGGGAACCGATCTACTAATACAAGTATAGAGTCATAAGTTCTTGAGCTTGAAAGATTTGTGATGAAATCCATAGAAACAGAAGACCATGGTTGTTTTAGAATAGGTAATGGTTGAAGAAGTCCAAAAGGTCAATGATGAGGAGTTTTTGATCTTGAGCAGATATCACATGATTGTACAAAGTCTTTGACTGTCTTCCATAATTGAGGCCACCAAAAATCTCTTGATATAAGTTCCAAAGTCTTGTTGTATCCAAAATGTCCTGTCGCTAAAAAATCATGACGTGCTTGAAGAATACGTAAATGTACTTCTCTTTTTGGAACATATAGGCATCTTTTGAAATATAGTAGATTATTTTTGAACTTGAATTTAGAAGAATCATGAGTCTTGGAAGAATTATTCTTAATATCATGAATAAGAGGATCTGAGGACATACTTGACTGAATTTGCTTGAGAAAAATTGAATCAATACTTAATGTTGATTTCATTGCTCGAAGATGAAATTGCTCCAATTTCAAAAGAGCTATTCTTTGTTGCTCAAAAGCTGCATCTCCTTCTTTTGGTACAAAATAAGAAGGTCTAGAAAAGGCATTGGACAAGCCTTCTTGTTTTCCTGGCCGATAAGTGATAATGAACTCAAATCTTAACAAAGATATACTCCAACAAACTTGACGACGATTCAACACGCGTATTGACATGAAATATTCAAGGTTCTTGTGATCCGTATACACGGTGATTGGACTGGAAGCGCATTCTAGATAATGACGCCATTCTTGAAAGGAATCCACAATTACAAGAAGTTCTTTGTCGTGGATCTCATAATTGATCTCGGTTGTTGAAAATTTTCTTGAATGAAAAGCTACTAGATAAAATTTGTCATCTGTTCCCATTTGTGACAAAACCACACCTAAGATAAAGTTTGATGCGTTTATTTCTGTAACAAATGCCTTGGAAAAGTCAACTCGATACAAGATTGGTGCAGAAACAAACGATGTCTTCAAAGCTTTGAAAGCTGCTTCCACTTCTTGATTCCATTGGAATTTGTCTTTATAGGTCAAATGTATAAGTAGAGCTGCAACTTGAAAGAAGTCTTTAATTAAGATCCAATAATAATTACCAAATCTCAAAAAGCATTGAACATCTCTTACCGTCTTTGAAATCTTTTAATTCATGATTGTCTGGACTTTCTTAGGATCCATCATGAGACCGTCATTTAAAATGATGTATCCTAAGAAATCAACTTGAGTAGTGTAAAATACACACTTTTCCATCTTGGTGTACAATCTCGCATCTCTAAATTTTTGTAATACTTGACAAATATATATTTCATGTTCTTCTACGTTCTTAGAATAAATCAAAATATTGTCTAGATAGAAGATGACAAAATTATCTAAGAACTCACAAAAAATATCATTCATAAGATGTTGAAAAGCAGCTCGTATATTTCTAAGTCCAAATTGCATGACATTACATTCAAAATATAATGGTTGGTTCGAAACGTAATTTTTCATTAATCTCTTTCTTTGATGCATACTAGATTATATGCTCCTCTTAGATCTATTTTTGTGTAGATTTTAGTCTTATTTAACTGGTCAAGGAGTCTTGATATCTAAGATAATGGATATCTATTCTTGATTGTGATCTTGTTGAGTCCTCAATAGTCAATATACATTCGCAATGATCCATCTTTTTTCTTTACAAATAGAATTGAAGCTCATGTTGGAGATTTAGAATGGCATATGAAATTCTTGGCCAAATTCTCGTCAATATATGTCTTGAATTCAGCCAACTCATCCTGTGATAAACTGTAGATTGGTCCAAATGGTGGCTGAGTTCTTTTCTTGAGATCGATTGAACAATCATATGGACGATGCTTCAAAAGAATATCTACATTTTTTTTCTCAAAAACGTCTTGATAATCCAAATATTAGCTTGGAATGCCACTTAAAGTCTTTTCAATATAAAAAACGGGTGTGGCATAAATAGCAAAAATTGATCCTTCTTTTGTTGCGTATATAAAAGCTTTTGCACTTATAAGTAAAGATTTTATTATATTAGACTTATAGCTTTTCGCTTGGTCGACAAGATGTTTAATAACGTTTTGAGAAAAGTCAAGTCTATGAGAATTCCAATCTATTTGAGGATTATAATTTTTTAGCCATGATAAATCTAAAATAACTAGATTAGATGGAGATTTAATTATGTTAAAGGTTACGTAGCTATTATAACCATCTATTGTTACTTTTGTAGGACGGGTTTCATGAGTGACATCTCTAGAAGACAATAGACGACCATCTATGACTTCTACATGTACAAGTTTAGTTTTTTGTACTAAAGGTATTTTACGATTCTTAACAAATTGTTCATCTAGAAAGCATGTTGAGGCTCTTGAATCTAATAAGACAGAGGCTCTATAGTTTTTTTGGTCCTAAATGTATATCTATTATAAAACAAGGAGAGGGTTTTGAGAAGAAAATAGGACCTTAACTAGGAATTGTATAAGGTTCCAGCTACACGGTCCCTATTATAGCTGGACAAATTTATTTTTTAACATGTTGTCTTCTTTGACAATTGTACTCCTCATTTTGTAGTTGTGTTGTTTCTTCAGACTATGTTGAGCAGTGTGCTTAGGTTCTCCACAATATAAACATAATCCTTCTTGACGACGTCAAATCTTTTCTTGTTCAATAAGAGATTTAAAACGTATTGTATCAATTTGCATGTCTTCTACTTTTGAATGTACATTTTGTGAGGACGTTGATGTTGTCATTGAATAATAATATTGAGGCTCCCTTGTATGACTCTTGGATCAAAATTCAAAAAGTCGATTGTCATACTTCACAACAAAATGAATTGTTTGACTCAATGTTTGAGGATTGGATAAATTGAGCATTAATTTTTTTACCTCATGTTGTAATCCGTAGAGAAATTGGCTGATGAATGCAGCATCATCCCACTTGATATCAATCGCTAGTTGTTGAAATTGTGAAGCGTATAATGACATTGATCAATTGTCTTGTCGTAAGATGCAAATCTTGTTGGTTGCAACACGGATTGCATTATGTTCTCCATATATAGATTAAAATTTTACTAAAAATGCCTCCAAATTATCTAATATTGGATCATGTCGTTCAAAAAAAGATGAAAATCATGATAAAGTAGAACTCAAAAGTAATGTTTCAATAAACCTAACTTGAGATCCTTGCACATGATAACTCTGAGATTGAAGTTCAATCACCAATTGTACCTGATTGACAAATCCTTGAAATTTAGATCTTGTGCCATCAAACTTATCAAGCAAATTAATTTTTGGTTCTCTAATATTGTAATGGTGTTCCATCATAGGTGAGGTAGTATGGTTTGATGTAGATATTGACGCAGCTCCAATCATCTCTATATCTTCACTTCCTGCTAATCTTGTTGCTCATTGTGGTGGTAAATTGAGTTGATGCATTACAAGCATTAGCTCTCTCAATTGTTCTTGCATTTGTGCCATTGCACTCTTCATTTCAGCAAGCTCTGCCATGATAATATAATAAGAAGGAAGATGTCTACTCTCACTTCAAGAAATACAGAATAACACACTCAAAAAAAATAATTCTAGAAACAATATCAGTTTAGAAGTGGATACTCCATAACTTCTAATATGCTTATGTCTTATCATGAAAAAGGGATAATCCATTCTTAATTAAGAAAAGACAAAGCTCTGATGTTATATGTGCACTCTTGTTTATCTGTCAAGGACAAGAATTCGATGAAAGCAAATAAACATATAAAACTTCTATTAAGAAGAATAATAAAATAAAAATAAAAAAGTATGTATATTAAAAGGAATTAGAATGGCTATTGCCACAAGACAAGAAAGCTATAGACTCTTGAATTTGGACTAGAAGCAAGAAAGGAGTTGACAAGAGTGAAGAAGACTTCACTCTTACATCTATAAATACTATCTAATTAAGAATTACGTGGAGGTATTTTATAGGACGTCATACACATGTCTAATTTGCAAGACATGTATCAAAGTTGCATGACAAGTTTTCCACAAATGTGCCTTGTATTTGGCTTGTTCCGTAAGCTACCAATATGTGTAATACATGGCTAGCTTGTTCCACAAGCTACCAACATATGCGCCATGTGGCTAGCTCGTTGACTAGGTTTCTAACCTACTAATCACCTATAGACATGTATAAAGGTGATTTTGCATCTATGAAGCTTCTAAGAAGCTTTTCTATCAGATATTATCAAATTAATTTATTTTATCTACTTTCATTGATTTATATTAATTAAGTAATTATTAGGATAAATCTTTTGTCCGTGACAGCAACTTCTAGCAACTATGAAGCTTCTTGAGCTACTTTCATCAATTAAAAAGCTTCTTGAGCTACTTTCATCAACTAAGAAGCTTCTCAACTGACTTTTATTAATTTAGGAAGATCTAAAATATTCTAGAAGGTTTTATAAATCTCCAAAATATATGTTTCTAACACATGATGCAGTTTGTATTGCAATCAATAAGATCAGTATCTTACAAAAAGGTAATTATTTAGTGATATTATATGCTTCATAATTTTGATAACTAACAACTGATATCAAGTGAGATGATGCTGGAATTATCAATTAATTTTTCTATGGATTAAAATATGAGGTAGAAAAATTAATGCTCAAGTTATCCAATCTTTAGACATTGAATCAAATAATTGACTTTGCTATGAAGTATGACAATCAATTTTTTAAGCTTTGATCTAAAAGTGATACAAGAGAGCTTCAACGTTATTATAATACAATGATAATATCAACGTCCTCTCAATATATACATTTGAAAAGAAAAGACATGAAAATTGACGTGGTACATTTTAAATCTCTGACTAAATAAGAAAAGACTTGTTGTTGTTAAGAATGATTGTGTTTATATTATAGAAAATTGAAATAAATTATTCAATATTATCCAAAGAAACGACGTAGCTACAAAATAAAAAATTCAAATATTAATGAAGATAATATATTGAGAAACAAGTTTTTTCAATTATAATAGGGATTATATAGCTAGAATCTTATATAACTCCTATTAAAGATTCTATTCTTTCTTCAAAATCTTCTCCTTGTTTTATGATAGATGTATGTTTGGGACCTAAAAATCACAAAGCCTTTGCTTTGTTAGGTTCAGGAGGCTCAATATGTTTTTTAGATGAAGAGTTTGTTAAAAATCATAGGATACTTTTAATACAAAAAATTAAATCCATACATATAAAAGTCATAGATGGTTGTCTATTATCTAGAGGTGTTACATATGAAATCATTCCTATAAATGTAATAATAGATGATCATAATAGTTATATAATCTTTAATATAATTAAATCTCCTTCTAATCCAATCATTTTAGATTTATTATAGCTAAAAAAATATAATCCTCAAATAAATCGGATTTTTCAAAGATTTGACTTTTTTTAGAACATTAATAAGAGTCTTGTTAATTAAGTAAAAAGCCATAAGTTTAATATAATAAAACCCATACTTCTAGATATAAAAGCTTTTATGAATGCAATAAAAGGAACATCACCTTTTGTTATTTATGCTACACCCATTTTTGATAATAAAAAGACTTCAAGTAACATTCCAAGCTAGTACTAAGATTATCAAGATATTTTTGAAAAGAAGAATATAGATTGTTTAATTGATTTCAAAGAGAGAACTTAGTCTATATTTGGACCAATTTATAATTTATTACAAAATGAGCTGACTGAACTCAAAAAATATATTAATAAAAATTTGACTAAGAATTTCATATGCTATTCAAAATCTCTAATAAGAGCTCTTATCTTATTTGTGAAGAAAAAAGATGGATCATTACAAATGTGTGTAGATTATCAAAGGCTCAATAAGATTACCATCAAGAATAGGTACCTTTTATCTTTGATATCTAGATTTTTTGATCAATTGAATCAAGTTAAGATCTATATAAAAATAGATATATAAGAAGCATATAATCTAGTCTATATAAAAAAATGAGATGAATAGAAGATTACTTTTTGAATAAGATATGGATACTTTGAATATAATTTTATACCTTTTGGACTCACAAATGCACCAGCTGCTTTTTAACATTTTATAAATGATGCTTTTGTGGGTTCTTAGATAATTTTATTATTTATTATTTAAATGGTATTTTAATATATTCTAAGAATATAAAAGAGTATGAATTACATATTTTTTGTGTATTTCAAAAACTTAGAAATATAGAATATTATGCCAAGATAGAAAAGTGTATATTTCACACTACTCAAGTTGACTTTTTAGGATACATCATTTCAAATGATGGTCTCAATATGAATCCTAAAAAAGTCTAGACAATCATAGACTAGAAGATTTCAAAAACAATAAGAGATGTATAATTCTTTTTAGGATTTGCCAATTATTATAAAATCTTTATAAAAAATTATTATCAAGTTGTAGCTCTACTAATATGCCTAACTTGTAAAAACAAACTTAAGCATAGTAAAGAAGGAGAAGCATCGTTTGAAGCTTTGAAGATAGCTTTTATTTTTATACTAATTTTGTATCATATTGACTTCTCTAAAGTATTTTTTATGAAAACAAACACATTAGATTTTGCTTTGGGCACGATATTGTCACAAATGGGAGCAGATGACAAACTCTATCTAGTAGCTTTTCATTCCAAGAAATTTTCAATAATAAAGATCAACTATAAAATCTATAATAAAAACTTCTTGCAAATATAGATTCTGTTTAAGAATGGCATTATTATTTAGAAGGCATTTTTAGTTTAATTATCATAAATAGATCACAAGAATCTTGAGTACTTCATGTCAATATACATGTTGAATCATCATCAAGCTCATTGGAACATGTCTTTGTCAAGATTTGAATTCATTATTACTTATTGGCCAAGAAAACAACAAGGTCTATTTGATGTTCTTTCTAGATGTTCTTATCTTACATAAAAAAAATAGATTTAACTTTTAATCAATAAAAAATAATCTTCTTGAAGTTAAAACAGTTTCATTTTCAAACAATGAAATCAACATTAACTGTTGATTTAACTTTTTTCAAACAAGTCCAATCAAATATGTCTTTAAACCCTCTTATTCATGATATTAAGAATAATTCATCTAAGTCTCATGATACTTCTAAGTTCAAGTTGAAGAACAATCTATTCTATTTCAAAAGACACTTATATATTCTAAAAGGTAAAGCATGACTACATACTCTTGAAGCTTATCACAACTTCCCTATAGCATGAAATTTTAGATATTATAAGATTTTGGAGCTAATATTAAGAGATTTTTAGTGGCTTCAAATATGGAAGGTTGTTAAAGAGTTTATACAGTCGTGTGATGTTTGTTCAAGATAAAAAAAAATTTATTATCAGTTTTATGAACTTCTTCAATCATTATCTATACCAAAATAATCTTAATCTTTTATTCCTATGGATTTTATCATGGATCTTTTAAATTTAAGTTTATATGATTTTATATTTGTGATTGTAGATTATTTCACCAAAATGCTACATTTTATATTATATAAAAAATCTATCACAGGTAAAGAAATAATTAAATTTTTTTTTGATAACATCTATTGTTATCATAGATTATCAACGGATATTATATTAGATAAAAGAATATTATATCACTTAAAAAATATTTTTTGAAATATTGAAGATATATATATAAAACTATCTTATACTTTTCATCTTTAAATTGATAGATAAATAAAATAGATAAATTAAATTTTGAAGCAATATTTGAGATGTACTATCAACTATCATCAAGATGATTGGACAATTTTTTTGCCATTAGCAAAGTTTGCCTATAATAATTTAATACATTCTTTTATTCAACAAATTCCATTCTTTGTAAATTATAGTTATCATCAATAACTTGATACTTTTGACTTTTCAAAAGCTGATAATCCTATAGCAAAAGATTTAGCAAATCGGTTGTTAAAGCTACCTGCAACAATAAAGATATAATTAAAAGAAGCTTAAGAATGACAAAAGATCAATATAAATATCTATTATAAGAAACAAGCTCAATTCCACGTGGACAATAAGATATGGCTACTTTGTTGTAATATCAAGATAATTTGCCCTTGTGGCAAGTTGGATTATTGTAAGTTTGGACCTTTTCCAATTTATAAACAGATTGATTTAGTTGCTTATCAATTACATCCACCAAAATCTATAAAGATCCATCTTACATTCTACGTATCACTGTTCAAATTATATAAGATAGTAGATATACAAGGAAAAAATCAAATGCCATTACCTCCTATAGAAGTAGACAACAATGAAGAATTTGAGATAGAAGATGTCTTAGATTTAAGACAATATTGAAATCGGCTAAAATATCTTATACATTAGCATGGATATGATATTAGTGAATGCATATGGAAGCCATCCAAGAATTTAGCAAATGCATCAACAAAAATCAATGCATTTGATCAATAACATTTATCAAAATCAAGATGAAGAGTTAAAAAAATCTTTTCTATAAAATAAAATAAATTCAATAGAGATTTCATTCTATCTTATATCATTGTTTACTATTTCTTTGAATTTTTTAATACTAAAAAGATAAAAAAATCAATAATCAGCAAATTCAGCTCAAGAGCTATTATTTGCTGATTTATCGGATGAGACATCATAATTATCACAACCTTCAAGACAACAGAATAGAGATAAAGATCCTAAAAAACAACATGTTCTTTTTCGGATTGATAGCGAGATACAACGTGTTTAATATCACAACCTTGGAAGAGACTCCAAATGTTTGGTGATACTTTTAAAGGCAGAAATTACTTCTAATGGTGTTTCAAATATTTTCTTTGAAAGAAGTTATGAAGGCCTCAACAATGATCAAATATCAAGGTGGTCCTCTCATCCTAATATGGTACATCATTAATGGTTGAGAGGACTTATCAACTACCTTCAAAGGAAACAAAGATCAGAGTATGTAGCAAATACAATTCTATGCATCTTGGACTTCCTCAACATATAATCACCACTCCTTGTGGAACTCGTCTCTAAAAGGAGGAATAATGTTACGGACATAAGATTTACTCCAATAATTATCTAGTTAATATGGATAAATAGAAGTAAATAAAAGTATGTTAATTTGATAATATCTTATAGAGAAGCTTTTTAGAAGCTTTATAGATGCAATTTCATTTTTATACATGTCTATAGGTGATTGATAGATTAAAAACTTAACCAACAAGTTAGCCACATGTTGCACATGTTGGTAGCTTGTGGAACAAGCTAAGTATGTAGCGCACATATAGGAAACTTATCTTACAAGTTTAACATGTGCCTTGCAAATTAGACACATATTGGAGGTCCTATAGAACGCTACTACATAGTTCTTAGGTAGATAGCATATATAGAAATAAGAGTGAAGCCTTCTTCACTCTTATCAACTCTTTTTTTGCTTTTAGTCTAGTTTAAGAGTCTTTGTATTCTCTATTTTTTGGCAATAGCCATTCCAATTTCTTCTTAAATATATATACTTTCTTATTTCTACTTTGTCATTTTTCTTTGACATAGATTTAATTGATTTATGCATCTTCTTTCAGTTCATATCCTTGACAATTACTAATGCCATTACAATTTTTATTATTGCTATGACAAATTGCCACCTACTCAACATATATATATATATATATTTTTTATTTCAATAATTTTTCTTTGTTAATATTTTCAATATATATATATATATATATATATAAAGTTATATTGAAAGTAAATTTATTTTTAATAAAAATTAATTAAAAAATTGATAAAAATAAATTATGATAGCATTAGCAGCATCTTTTATTTATGTTAAAAAATTATCAAAAAATTATAGAATTTTATTTATTATACATAAAAAATTTTAAAAACACACCATAAGATTTATGTAATCACATTTTTATAATCCTATTTTGTTGTATTTTTATAATCTATGTGATATTAATAAAAATATGTATGTAGTTGCATTGTGATTTATTATTATATTATAAAAACATGTGTGTATTAATAAAAACATGTGTGTAGTTGCATTGTGATTTATTATTATGTTGTATATTATTATACACCAATAACATGCTTTAACATATTACTCCCAAAACAAAGCAAGTACCTTCAATGCTAGTATACATATATATAATGCCAATTTTGGTGATTTCATAATATGTTTCTGGATAATTATGCCTTTTCACAATAATTTGGTAAAACATTAAAAATAATAGAAACAAATCACTTAATCGACTAAAATTAAATATAAAAAATAAAAAATGATTTCCAAACAGAAAACTTTTAATTCCATGTTTATGAAATAAGAAAAAACATCAAATTGCTTTTCAATTATTTCCAACTTCAATACAACTAAAATTCAATAATAAAACCCATGAAAACACAAAAAAATATACACATACAAAGCCAGTTGACACTCATTGAAATAGGAGGCAATTATCCATGACCCGTTTTCTTTTCTTTTCTTTTTTCTTTTTTCTGTGAAGTTCAAACCTATTCAAAAAGTGACTTCATTTCCAAAACAATATATTATCACCCAACTTCTTACAAAACAATCACCGGAATTCTCCAAAAGCATGTAGCGCTGGATTAGGGCCAAATTAGGATTAGGGTTAGGGTTTCCGAAGACAGTTGGAGCTTCCAACGAACACGGGCAAAATACGCACATGAAGATCCACCGAAATCGTTCCAATCACGAGAATAGCCTTCACGCAATTCTGACCTAATCCTCATGACGAAAACTGTATCAATAGCTTTCAATTGCACCCACCATCTCCTTGATCGTTGATTTTATAGTTCTCAATTCATGCAATTCTGAGGCCGCAAGGAATCGGGAACAGAAGCCAGGCAGGCCTCATTCAAAACAATCTTATGGAGGTGGTAGTGGTGGTTTTGAGGTGATCTTGCTTGAATCTTACAGAGAATTCTCACAAGACTACGCAAATATCCTGAAAAGATGCTAAAGACTTGGATCCTAACGCGAGGAACATGGAAGTGTCTGAAATCCGTGCCTGGATGGTAAACTTGTATTGCCATGGGACAAGGTGCGAGCTAATCTCACGATAGACTTTGCTTCCCTGTCGTCTACTGATGGCCCAGTGGACATTGTCAGCCTGCAGCGCAGTAACTGAGTCCGCGTTAATTGAGCTTTATCGAAGCTTGGTTGCTCCGTAACAAAGTTCAATAAAAGGAATAAAGAACAAACTATCACTGGCTAGAAAAATTATCTTGAAAGCTATGCCAGAAACAATAACCCTTGAATTCCAGGGTTGCGTGTGGCACAAGTTCCAGCGATGGAAACTGTGTCTGCGTTCAATAGCTACAACCCTCACACTTACAAGCTACGAGGAGCATTCACCCCCTTTCGCCTCAAGATCAGAGTAGACTCAACAAAGTGCATTTCATTCCTTCACAATGCAGCTCCAAACTTTGAAGACAATACTCAAACTCCTAATTCCATGAGTACAGAAGTCGCTCATTTACACTACGCTTCGAAAACGATGAGGGCAAGCCCACCAGTTGAAGGCCATGGTCTTCACCGAGAGCGTGCAGGTTAACATGAAGCTTCACCGATGGCGTTCTGGGTGTTGAGAAACATGCCATGAGTGCGCTTGATCAACCATTACCCTTGTAAAGAACTACATGACCGGAACATGTTATGCTCTCCTCCATATCACGGCGGAATAGGAGGGTAAGGGCGGGTACAAACATCACCACCTGCTGGTGTAAACGCAGTATATCATTGAGGGCATCCGGGAGTTTGGGTTCGTCTCCCTCCTTTCGTGTCTGCGGCGTCTTGGCCGATGACGAGCTAAAATGAAGATCGTGGATGATGCATGGACCGCCAGCTTCATGTAGGTGCTTGAAGATTGTCCCGACGCGCGATTTTTCGAGTAATTAGGGTTTGAAGGAGGGATGGACCAAGCGGGTGATGAGACCGCGCTGGAGGGAGAGCTAGAAACCCACTTGGAGGAGAATCGGGCGTCCCTGCAGGCCGTTGAGGAAGCTCTTGCAGTGGATTTTAACAATTCCGAGCTGATCATGGTCAGTATTATTTTCTACTTTCCTTTTTAGTGAAGATGGTTTCATACAGTTTGGACTTTCTTTGCTTGGCAAGGTATTGACATCCGGGATTGGCGATGAGCATCAATATGGTGATTGATTTATGAAGTCCTTGGTCTATTGAAGCCTCGTATTTCCTCTTTTCTTCAATCTTCTGCTAGTTTACCGAACTTTAGATTACGGAAACGAACACGGCCTACGTTATGCCTGCCTTTTCTCCAGAAAGCTTGATTCTGAGGTGAAATTAAGGCTCTGGATGGAATCAGCACAGAGTATAATGTTCTAGTCTGTCTGGTCGTTGGTCGATTAGTAGAAGCCCGTGGGTCAGTAGTGCAGCGAAATGAAGCCACTGAGGATGATTTGGCAGTAGTCATTAAAATTGCTGACAAATAGTAAGGACACATGATTTACATTGAGACCCTAATTGCGAGGCATTTCGATCTGAATTGTATAGAAGCTGAAAGATGGTGAGGGATGAACTTGCGCTAGGGGAGAATTTCTTATGCAGTTTATCTACAATGTCACGAATTTGCTGATTCAATTGTCTTCGAATGATTACTGCAAGTATATATTGCTATGTATTAGACACTCTGGGTACTTTCAACAGTCTTTTGATAATTAAGGGTTGGAAGTTGATCACAACCCATGCCGTATTCTTCTTATCTTTGAAAATCATCAACCTGTCCTTCAGAAAGCAAGCATCTCTGACTTCCCGGTGTTTGATTTCACCTTGTTGCATTTTCCCTTTTGGTTTCCGATTTACGACCCTCCTACAACTTGATGCTCTTGATGTGATTTAGACTCACATATAAAGGAGGGTCTTGTCGATGAGCACCATGTGGTTTATTCCTATTCGTGATACATTCACTAAGTATTAACTTAACTGTTACGTGCCGATGTGTAGATTCGGGAAGAGTTACAGCAAGCTGTGAAGGGAGCAGAAGAAAGCCTGTTACACCTCAAACGTGCTCGGCTACTTCGAGAGGTAGATGCCATGACTCAGCGTCAAGAATCTCCATCTGAAGGGGGACAAATCGAGGTGGCTGATGAGCTGCCTCAGTCGGTTTCTAGGTCAGATATGGTGGATGCGGTCCCTCCACAGCCGTTCTCAGTCGGTTCTAAATGCCGCTTTCGTCATAGCGATGGGAGATGGTACAATGGTTGTATTCTTGGCATGGAGGATGAATCTGTCGCTCGTGTGGCTTTTCTACATCCAACTTTCGAAAAATTGCAGGTAAGACTTTTTGACATTAAAACTGTCGCAGCTTCTATCTGGCCTGAAGTCTTTGTCGAAGAGTGGAACCCTGTGGAGGACGTCAAACATAGTATGTTAGTGTACTCAATCTCGTAGTCACGGATTTTCAATGTCCCCCTGCTTGTCGGTTTTCATTCTTCAATTTCGAGCCAGTCGCCATAAGAGAAAAAAGTCATCGTGCACTTGTGGATGACAGTTGGCTTTTATGTAAGGACATGTTTCTAAAGCAGTGCGATTGAAATATAGATGTGCAGATTTTTCCTGCAGCAACAATGTCGATTTGGTAACAAGTGCCGTCTATCTCATGGTATGCAGTCATTCTCTGCAACGTATGCTTTTCATTCGCATTGCACGCCTGACAAAGTGAACAGGATTTGACCCTGTTTACTTGAATGTGACCTGTCTTCTCGAGTTTCTTTTTCACTAATTTCGATCTCCTCTATGTGCTGCGCTTTACATTTGTGATTAATATGTTTCATTCCTCAACATGTTTGTGTTACAGTGCTCTGCAATCTATGCTTGACTCAGCAAAGCTGCACACTAGATGGTGAATGAGAGGGTTTGTGTATTCTGCCCAGGAATGCCGTTTGTTACTTGAGCCTCGTTGTTCATGAGCTCTGAGGATGTTTGTTCATCCTGTTCGCAGGTTTAGAAGCCCATTTGAATGCTCTGCGCAATTACGAGGCTCCTGAATGGAAGCAAATACCATTGGGATCTGCAGTCTTGGCGGAAGCTGGAAACGGGTTATGGCGAGCTGCAGAGCTAGAGTTGTGGGACGAAGGACAGCAGCGTGCCACGATTGTATTTAGTGCTGATGGAAAGCGAATGGAGGTCGGTAAAGATGACCTTGCTCAGTCCGAATACGCATTACTTAGTGATGCATCAGACAGCTCAGATGTAGATGGAGATGAAAGCGATGATTTTGTGGACGAAGAAGAACGTCCTACTCTTGGATCATTCTTTGCAGGTGTGCAAACAGAGACAGTTACTTTTGCAAATTGGGAGAATCACACTCGCGGAGTGGCTTCCAAGATGATGGCTAGCATGGGGTTTCGTGAGGGAATGGGACTAGGTGTATCTGGTCAAGGTATTATACAGCCAGTCAAGGTTCAGATGCGACCAGCCAAGCAGTCACTGGGATTTGGTCAGGATAACCAAGATGGAAAACAAGGGGACGCTGAAAAGACTGCTAAAAAGAAAAAATCCAGGGGTGGGAAG
The DNA here is from genome assembly GCA_036785485.1 of Physcomitrellopsis africana. Taxonomy (NCBI): domain Eukaryota; kingdom Viridiplantae; phylum Streptophyta; class Bryopsida; order Funariales; family Funariaceae; genus Physcomitrellopsis; species Physcomitrellopsis africana. Next base: position 209,271 of record JAWRVF010000175.1, on the reverse strand, counting down.
AGGAAGCGTGATCAAAAGTGGGCTAACGCACAAAGAGCAGCCAAGTCCAAAATGGAGGTTATGGAAGAAACTCGAAATGTTTTTGACTTCATCAATCATCTTACTGGTCAACAGGTTTCAGCTACTAAATCCAGTAACGTTAGGCCTGGTGGTTCTCAAACCAATGGTAGTGGATCAGTCAGTGATAAGCAGTCATTAGAGAAGGCCAATCGGCAAACAATAGTTGCTCATGAAGATGAAATTAAGGAGCTCCGTAGCAAAGTTAGCAAATTGCAGGAGATGGCTACTCGGAACCGCAAGGAGAAAGTTGTATATGAGGCTGTTGGCCGAAAGTTAGTAGAAGCTCGGAAAGCCTTGGCATCTGCTGAAGCGGCTCATGCCACCACAACGCATGCAGTTAACAGCAAGGAAAAGGAGCGGAAATGGCTAAGATTTTGAAGCATCTTGTCTGTCTCTAGATTTTGTTGATTACATTCAAACTGCTTCTCTCAAGCCTTGGAACATTCGATTCTTGTGGGACAGCTGATCTGCATGTAAGCCAAGCTAGTTGTTGTGCACGAAGGCTTGTTCATTTCAGTTATACGTCTCAAAATTAATGTTACCAATTGCAGGAAGTAGTCCTATTGTGACGTCTATTCGTCATTGACGAAAGTGACTGGCACTCTTATTATGTAACTTTATAGTATACCTGGGTTGCCGAAAGCACCCGACTTTAAAACTTTAAAAAACTCATTTCGTTCCTGCAGTCAAATGTCGAGGGAATCAGTTTCCTCACAGAAAGACACCATCTCATAACACGTCACAGAAAATTCAGAGAAGCTGTGACCAACGTCGACGTGGAGTCGGTGATGGCCCGGCACTTCCCTTGCCAAGTTCATTTTCAGACACTGAACTTCGCAAAAGCGCAAGAGATGATAAACTGCAGTCCACTTATTCATCATGTTCCTTCACGTCAGAAAATCCTGCGAAGGTCTTCGTAGAGGAGGTCACGGTCTTGACGTATCATTCCTGCCATGGAAAAGTCACTAAACGCTATAAAACATCCCATAGCGCCTGAATTTGTGGGTCGCTAAACCCAGGCACAGCAGGTGCGTCACATAGAGCCACATGATCTTTCGATGCTTACTGTAGTCACCCTTGATGGCCAGCACGCTACAACGACATGACACAACCTGAGATCCGCAGAGTTGCGAAGGAAAGATACCAGAAACATTACGGTAACAGATGCCGCTACCTTTAGATTCTAAATCACTTATCCAATAAACTGGTAGAGATATCTCGTAAAGCTGGTAACAAATCCTACCATACTGATAAGTTGGATAGAATCGCAGCGAGAAAGAGAAAGCAAAAACAAATTCACTTGAATCTCTTGCCTAATGTACAGACGACCGTTTGAGATGAGAGACGAGTTGCAATCGAAGAACAAACAAACTCATCATAGCAAATTACTGATTCCGACAGAATTTAACAACAAGAAACCCACCACACTACATGCAAGGTAAACAATGTAAATAATGAAAATAATGAAAATAAATCAATACAACTGATTTTCCAATCCATAAAATGGTAAAGACACACATGCCGGCTGCTGAAGTGCATGACCTCGAAATAGAAATTGTTGAAAAGCTTGAATCCAACCCTTAATGCTACTACACAAAATAGACCAAATATAAAGAACATAACTGTGGAGAATGATTAATCGAGTGCCACAATAAACTCACACGCATATAATTTCCAACCCATGTTCACTTTCAAATTTCAATGAAACCACCGTTGCTCAAAGAGTATCCAAATGTACACAGCCAACTCCCGTCACTCCAGCATGGCACCACAAAATCGCACCAACTACCACTATCCTAAAACATCAAGCCGAGCGTTCCCTGCTACTCCCAAAGAATGCTGGACCAGCGCAGCACCAGTGAAATTCTCTCTTCACTTCACCCTCTCCCAGTCACCAACCATCCCTTGAACAGGACGCGCCCATCCCTTGAAGAATTGTAATGTTTGTGCAGGGTTGTCACCACTTCTTTCCGTCACCGCTTCCTACATAACCCACCCAAAATACCAAAATCGATTCCTACCACCCCCCGCCCCTTCCCGACCCCCGCACCCAATATCTTCACTCCTATGCAGCCGCACCTGCCTCCTCTTGACCTTTCACACCTGCGCCCAAACCCAATGCACCGCGTCACTTCCCATCACTGTCCGACCTTTCCCTCGCAACAACCCCCCACCCTCCGCGTCTGCACGCCGCCACCATAACACCAACGCACCACCACATACGTTCCAGACTCGACCACCCCAATAATAAAAACAAACCCTCACAACCCCTTCGTCCTTCCCCACGCCCACTGCACACCTTCGCCCACCAAATGCGCAACACTTCCTCTCGCTTCTCTACGCCTCAATGCTCTCCTCTCACACCCTCCTCACCAATCCCGACCGCCACCACCATCACGTCATGCCAACACCATCCACAGCTTCCACCACCCACTCAACACCGCAAACCCCACAACCTACAAACTCCCGATCGACCAATCCATCAATCAATCAATCCAACATCAACACTCCCGTTCCCCTTACCAGCTGACTTCTCGTCTCTGGCTTTCGTCGCGTGCCCGTTCCCGTTGCTCTGAGACTCCTCGATCTCCTTCGCTGACACCACTGCCTCGTTGTCTCCACCTGCCGAGGCCACATCGCCGGCACCCGCCGCACCACCCATCTCCGCACCTGATGTGCCGCGCACCTTGTGCATCAAGTTGCTGTTCTCCGCCTGCAGCCTCTTGCACTCTTCCGTCACCCGGTTCAACTCCGTTCGCAAGGCCAGGTTCTCCACTGACAGCGTGTCAACTCGCGTACCCAGCTCCTCACACTCCGCCTGCTTCCTCAATCTCGATCTCCTCGCAGACTCTCGATTCGACTGCTTCCTCCTCTGCCGCTTCACCTCCCTCTCGTCCGTCAGCCACATCTCCGCTGGCGGAGCGCTCGTCGACGGGCTCCCGGACGCCCGCATTGCCCCCTTCGCCTGAGGCACTGACCCTGCAGTCCAGTAGTCCAAGCTCATGTCCAAGCTTCCTCCTGGTCCTGGCGTCCCCACCGCACCTCCTGGAACCCCCGCTGCGCCGCCCGGAGCGCCCATGTAAGGCGGAGCTCCCACGGCTTCCATCGCCAGCTGCTCGAAGCTCCGCTTCCCTCCCAGCAGGTTCTGCGCATTCTCCTCCCTGCTCGCATCCGTCGAACCGCCCTCGTCGCTCCCCGTCTCGCCATCGTGCTCCCCTTCCTCGCCATTGCTCACGCTCTGCGACACCCCGTTCCCCTTGCCTCCACTGTCGCTCACTTTCAGCAGCTGCAAGCTGCTTTTGCTGCCCTTCGATCTCTTCAAAGGTACCGCTTTACCGCCATCGCTCCCCTTCGCTTCCGCCTTCCCGTCCGCGCCCTGCTCCACGCCCGCCATTGAATCCGGCGTCGGAGTCCCGTACTGCCCGTACATGGGGTGCCCATACATTCCTCCGGGAGGGTACATGGCGCCGTAAGAAGGGTGCGGCCCCCCATAGGGAGGCGGCATCATGGGCTGCCCTCCCCACATGTAGGGGTGCGGAAACCCTCCCGCGGGGGGCTGAGCTCCCGCCTGGTAGTACGCCTGGAACGCTGCCAGCCATTCGTTGTACCCCGCCGCGCCTGCTTGCGCGTTCGGGTCATGCGAGGCAATGGGCGTCGGGGACGTCGTCGCACCTGATGTGGGAGGACCGCTGCTGGTCTTCGGAGCCTTGGAGGCGGCGGGCGGGGCTGTTGCCGTCTCCCCTGCTGCCCCCATCGCTGGTATGCGTCTTCAGACCTCGGCCGACTCCGAATTTTGTTCTCAGAATTCGTGAAACACTCGCTTGCGAAACTGATTGTCAGGAAGCTCCTCTGGTCATGACGTTGACATCAAGGCCTGTGACCTGCGGTTGAGAAATAAAAATGATACACTGCTCAAGAATGAATCATCTGAGAGAAGCTCCGTAGCAGCGTAGGGGTGATCACACCGACTGTGATCATGTGACGTTGACATCAAGGCCTTTGATCATATGATTAGCTCGATATATGATTAACGAAATGGGTACTACAACTGAGCACCCCCAGCGTGCGGATATTTGGCATTAAACTCAGCCTGCGTTCCCTCATACCGCCCTACCACGCCCATATGTACACTTCCCAGTCGTCTAGCTCATATACCACAATGTCGCAACCCCAACTCGTCCACAACTGTACTCAAAAATCCTTTCACACAGGCATCTCTACCGTAATACGACCAACACTGACCTGCAACTCACAACAAGGATACGTTCTCATACTCCACACGAAGCAGCGCATATCAATCAACATCATAGCTTCTTAACTTCAAAGTAATCGAAGGTAGGGTGGGGGCTCTATCAACACCCACTTCGAATCTCTTAGCACCACAACGACAGCACAAAACTTCTCCAACTCAACCCACATAGACACAACCTCAAACCTCATCCCTCCCGCCCCCCCCTAAACAAATCAGCAAATCAACTTCGTTCGTACTGCAGCTTTCACTCACGACAACATTCACAGCAGCGACGACTGGTTTGAATGTAGGATTTATACAAACCTAGATCTGGCAATACACCAAATATGGGTTGAAACATTGATCAACCCGCAACCCCGGAGGCCGTGCACATGGATGCACCTACGAAGCAGAGTTGGCAGATGAAATGGCATGCCAAGGCAGCAAGCGAGCGGATGTGGAGGGGGGAGCGAGGGAGGGAAGAGGGCGACGGAGAGTGAGCTGGCTAGAAAAGGAAGCGGCGAAAGAAAATAGAAAGAGCCCTCCACGTCCCCACAGGCTCCACCCTCTCCGCCTTCAATCCACTGCAATCGAAAGATCTCTGTCCATCTCGCTCTCTCGTTCTCGCTCTCTCTCTCGCGCGCCCTGGCAACTCTCTCTCTCTCTCTCTTTCTTGTTCTCGTGAAACGCAGCGACGCACAGTTACGAACCCCTAGCACACACTGAACCCACCTGTCCAACTCACCCCGCAGCGTCAGCGGTTCCGCGGCGGTAATCCAACTCCTCGTTTCCTCGTCGCCGCTCCCAGCAAAGCCCCATAAAATTATCTCGCCGGGAGCATCCACCTCGACCCACCACTCCGCCAGCGAAGCAGCAACAACGTCCCTGCTCTCGAACCGCAACGCACCACGGTGGACCAAAAGCAAACCCTAGCGTCGCCGTGGCACGCCTCCCCGATGCCGTCCGATGCTTCCCCTCATGGGACTGTGTGGCCGTCCGATCGCCCTTCGCTGCGGTTATGGGTGGCCGTGACGTTCCCGCCTGGGCCGCGTGTGACCACGCGAGTGTGATCCGGTGGTTCAACCGTGACCAGGCAACGGGAATCCCCCTGGTCGTATTCGTATATGGATACGATAGTGCGAATTAATACCTCGGGTGGTATGTGTATGTCGTACTTCGCGATGGGTACATTTAGGATAAATAAGAAATCCGGGTCTGGTGGGAGTGGTTGTTTCAGGGCAGACGTGGCCGGACAGAAGCAGGACTTTGAGGTTTCAACATTGAGTTGGCTTGCGATGCTTTAATAATTTAGAATTTATTTGTTTACTTGGTTGTTTTGATGGAAGCATTTTATTAAGCTGCCATTTTGGATTTCATAAACTTTGTTAAGTTTCAATTCACTATGTGTGTATATATATATATATATATATATGTGTGTGTCATGGTGTGCTGTGCACTTATTTTGTATCACATTGTTGAATAAGTATAAAATATTCATGAGTAATTGGTAGTTACATATGGAAAAATTACACATGATTTTGTTGAAAGTAAATAAGATCAGAAACTGACTTTTAACATAAAATTTATTTTTAGTATCAGTAGCAATAAGAATAACAATAATTTAATAGATATCTGTATATCTGTATAGATACCTAGTATATCTGTATTTATAAAACTTTTAAAAAATTGTTGCCATGCTCTATTGTGTGTTTTCTTAAAATGCAACCGTAGTCACTTTAAAAGTAGTAATAATTGTTATCTATTTTATATTTCTTGTAAATTTTAATATATCTATGTATTGAAAAGTACTAAAAAAGTTTAAAGGTTTTATTTTATTTTATTTTATTTTTTGCAAAACCATCAAATTTGACTTAAAATTGCTTTAAACTTATTTTAGCAAGATTTTATAGAAAATAAATTTAAAAATTTAAATTAAGAAATAGATGATTGATTACTATTTTTAAATATTAATATTTTTTTATAAATTATTATTATATTTTTTAATATAAAATATTATAATAGAGTATTGAATCTCTAAGATTCGTAATGCATATATGTACCATATCATTTTTCAATGTAAGATTTATTGGTGATTATTTAATTTTTTATTATTATTTATATATAAGTTATATTTTTAATATTTTAGAATTATATAACATAATCTAATAAAATAATTATGATATATATATATATATATATATATATATTACGAATAGATTTATTTATTTAGTGGTCTCTTGTCTTGTCAAATTCCATCTTTGTTATCCAATTGCTTTTGGTTTGTTGATTTTCATTCCTTTAGTCTATTTGTCTTTATCTTTCTCTTCATCTATTGTGCCTTGATTGAATTCCATCTAAATATCTTGTTTTTATTGATTAGCCAATCCTTAAGTTAAATTATTTATAATAGTAGATAGTGAGTTGGTATTGTAAAACTAATACAAATCTAAGTGATTAATGTTGACCAAAATTAAATTTGATTTAATGTATAAATTTATTATTAATGATATAATATTCTTTCGTAGAAACTATTGGACATTTTAGGATCCAAATCAAACAAGACTTTAATTTACTTGTATATTATCTATATCCTTTTAAAAATCAAAGAAAGTAATTTCTAATAAAATATTTTTTGGATTTATGGAAATTTTATTAATGCTAACAATATCTTATAAAATGTGTATTTGATTCTAATCTTGTAAACTATTTAATAGATAAATAAGACTAAGAAAAAATATTTATTTTGTTCTATATAGATTTTATTAGCTAAATTTATTAATAACTTATCAATTATTTTATTATTAAACTTTATTTATCTATTTTCATAGAAATAATATCTAATTTAGATGTTATATTAAAGAAAAAACTATTTGATTAAATATTCAATGGCTTTATTAATAAATTTTGTATACATATCACTTACAATTGTAAGAAGATATTTAAAATAAGTAAAGATGTGCTTGTACAAAAATTTGGCAATTACAATTATTGTATTAGTTTTAAATATTTCGGCTTTAATCTAATTAGTAGTGTAGTTGATTGGTGCAAAAATATATTAACTATTAGTACATCTTGCTACTAATTTAATAAATCCAATATAGTTAAGTATCTATTTTATAAATGGTTTTGCTAATAAGAACAATACTAAGGTGACAAGTCTTATTTGTATTATTCTACTTAATCTTTAGTAGCAATTGCATACGCAATAATAATTATACATTATTTTATATAGGATTTATTATTAATATCTAATATCTAAGATTTTTATAAAAAGTTGTTACTTGCTATTTTTAAATACATCTTTCAAATGACATGTTCAACTTTAGTTGGCTATATTATCTAGCACAAAACCAAATATATACATAAAAAATATAATATTCTATTTAATTTTTTATTTTTTATATTTTAGATTATTATCTAATATTTATTCTTAGCTATAATTATAAATTTTTTATCCAATTATAGGTAATACTAAATATTTACCAATTATTTTGATATAATATAAAATATAATAACTTTAGTTGTTTTTTGTTGATGATACATATTAAAGGTTTTTTACAAACTGTTTTGGTTAAAAAAATTACCATTTTATAGTATTTTTTTCACTCATAGACTATAATTAAGCCATATTATATGAATAGAAGTAACCAGTGAATTAAATGTCTTGACATTTAAGGATTATTAATTGAACATATAAAAGTTATATGGTTTTACAAAGAATATACCATTTTGTTGTCTAATAAATAATGGCATAATTATTTTACAATATACTCTATAACTAAAGATTATTTTTTAATTATATTATAGTTTATTATTTATTTAAATTAAATAATTGTGATATATAAAGAATTAAATGATTAACAAAGCTCTTTTTATAATGTTTGAAGCAATGTATGAATATATATATATATATATATATATATATATATATCTCTCAAAATTTAGAAACTTTTGTATAGTACTATTTGATGATATATCATATATTTTCTAAAAAAAGGTCTAAATGAATTTATTTAATCTTTTGAAGAATTTTGTAATAAACTCTATGATGTTGGTATAGCTATAGATGTAATAATAGTTAAATTAGACTATTTAATTAAATATTTAGATATTATATAGGCTTTTGGATTGAAGCAATAATTTAATTATATTAATTATTTTATTTTTAGAAAATTTTCCATCCTTCAATATAACATAGTCAAAGATAATATTTGAATATGTTGAAAAAAAACTCTTTTTGTCATTAAAGGTAGTATTATATTTATGACATTTCTTAAAACATAATGCTAATTTATTTAGATAAATATCAAAGTTACTATATGTATAAAAGTTGTCAAATAAGGCTTATATAAACTTCCAAAGATATTCCTAGAAAATCTTTATTATAATTTTTTGATGTTATAAGGACACTTATCAATTCAAAAGGATTAATAATTTAAATATAAATTATCCACTTTGTAATAAATATTATTTTATAAAAATTAGATAGAAATAATATAATCAAGTTATGTCTATTTCTACCATCTATAAATAAGTATAGAAGTTGGCTTGTTACTTTGTTAAGAATACTATTAATAAATAATAAATTAAATAGATCATTTGAAATTGTATTATTGAATTTGTAAATCTAATAGAGATAATAAGTTGGCTATTTCTTTTTTAAAGTATAAATATATATATATATATATATATATATATATATATAAAACAAAAAAATCTTATTATTAATTTTTTATTATATTAACTTAATTTGGATTTAACTTATATTAAATTTAATAGTTGGATTGACTATTTAAATCTAGCTAAATCTTATATTTGGTTTGTTTTGCAAGAATGATTTTAAGTCTCTTCTAAGACCAAAAATATATGTTAAGATAATTTTTTTAGAGCTAATTCAACTACCATTGTTACTTAAGAATTTGATTGCAAATGCTTTAGATCTACATTAGTTTTCACATTCATTTTCTAAACTTATTCTTGTTCCAACTTAATCCAAGCTATTGTATTTGATCTTAGAACTTTAAACAAAATTGGTGTATTATCTACTTGATTATTTTTTGTTACATATACATATAAATTACCATTGTATAGTCAAATCATGTCAATTTTGGAAGTTGTTTCTATACAAGGCAAATTAATTATATTTATTGGAATTATAATTTCTTTTGCCATAAATTTATTTAGTTCTTTTTTATTTATCTATCCTTCTAAAAAATCATAATATATTAGGACCTTTATTAATTTAAATGGAATTTTCTTTCTTAAAATTAATTTGAATGGTTTAAAAATCTTATTTTTATAAAACTCGATTTGTTGATTTTTTTAATTACATAAGATTTTAATTAAAATTAATAATAGTTATTTTAATAATAGACTATATAGATCATTAAATATCTAATTATTATATATAAATAAAAATTACAACAATTACTTGTAGCATATTGTAGATATTTAGAAAATATACATATTTGGAATCATTCCAAAAATATGCACATTTGGAATCATTCCATTAAGTCAATTAAAACATATTAACCTATTTTCAATTGCTAAAGAACAAATATTGGTATTAATAATCATAATTTTTTCTTTTTATATTTTTTTATGAGATTTATATTAGAACTACCATCACATAAAGGCATTATTAAAGATTCTTTTATCGATTTAGATTGAAATAATTAGAAGGCTATGATTGACTATAATAGCTTTATTTATGATATCTTCTTGCTAAAAAATATGTGATATTAGTATAGATGTAAAAGTTAACCATAGTTTGGATTATAATAGATTTGATTTAGATTAGGCTTAGGTTACAAAAAAATCTACGATCCTTGATACTATCCATATTAATTGTTATAATATAAGAATAATTAATTGATTTTATATCTAAAATTTTATATCTTTAATTGTATTTTTGGTTGATTTATTTAAAATTATAATTAAAAATTATTAGATTGACTTTATAATTTATATTAGTTAAGTTGGTTGTTCATAGAAATATAGAATTTTAATCTACTTTATATGTAATGCTCTTATTGATGTTGACTTTGATATTTTATTTTTGTTTTGTTTTATTTTTTATTTTTTCATTCTTTTTTTAAAAAGAATTTCTTTCAACTCTAATAATATTGGATTACAAAAATTTATATTTTTTCTTAGTATTCTTTGGTTTTATATTAAAAATATTATTATTATTATTTTTTTAAAGTTTTCTACCTTTGACATTAGGTGGCTACTATTGCTTTATTGAGTACTTCTATACTTCAATCTTATATTTGTAATTTGATAATTAATCCATTTTTAATCTTTGATTTTAGTTTTTTTTAGAATTTTTATTTAAAATATTTTTTTAAAAGCTTTTTTTGATATAAAAAATTCTATTAATTATATCCTTTAATACTACATAAACAACATATTATCTTATTTTTATTTTAAAGTGGTTAAAAAATTCTATTGCAATTGCTATTTAGTTTTTTTTTTTTTTTTTTTTTTTTTTTTAAATCTATTTTTTAGCTTCTAAAATATTAAATTCTAACTTAATTAACTCTTATTGATTTTTTTGATATCAAGTTGTTCATACATCCAACTTTTAGAATTTTTTTAATAAAAAAATAATTGAAAGAGTTAAGATTTTTTTGCTACAAATTTCAAATGAAGTTTTATTTTTATAAAAAATTTAGTTCAAATTATTTTCTTAGATTTTATTACTATAATATGGTCTAATTTAAGAAAGTCTTATTATTTTTATTTTTATTTGTAAATTTTGTAGCACTTTTGGATTTGTTAGATTCATAAAATCAATTATTGTACTAAATTAGTGTCAAAGATATAAACTAAAAGAAGATGCATAAATCAATGAAATCTATGTCAAAGAAAAATAAAAAAATAGAAATAAAAAATATATGTATTCAAAAAAAAAATTGAAATGACTATTGCTAAAGACTAAAAAATATAAAGATACTTGAACTACATTAGAAGCAAGAAATGAATTGATAAGAGTGAAGAAGGCTTCACTCTTGTCTCTATATATACTATCTACCTAAAAGCCACATGGTGGTGTTTCATAGGACTTCCAACACGTGTCCAATTTGCAAGACACATGTCAAACTTACAAGACAAGTTTCTTATACATGCGCCACGTACTTAGCTTATTCTACAAGCTATCAATATGTGCAACATGTGGCTAACTTGTTGGCCAAATTTCTAACCTATCAATCACCTATAGATATGTATAAAGATGAAATTGCATCTATGAAGCTTTTAGAAAGCTTCTCTATAAGATATTATCAAATTAATTTATTTTTATCTATTTCTATTTATTTGTGTTAATTAAATAATTATTAGAATAAAACTTATGTATGTGATATTATCCCTCTTTCTAGGGACAAGTTCTACAAAGAGCAATGATTACATATTGAAGAAGTCCAAGATGTGCCAAATTATATTTGCCATATACTTTGATCTTTGTTCCCTTTGAAGATAGTTTATTGGTCCTCTCAATCATTGAGAGTATTTCATAGCAAGGCGAGAAGACCACCCTGATATTTGGTCATTGTTGAGGCCTTCATAACTTCATTCAAATAAAACATTTGAAATACCATCAAGAATAGTTCCTACCTCTAAAAGTATTACCAAATATTGGCAGTCTTTTTCAAAGTTGTGATACCAAACGCATTGTATTTTACCATCAATTTGAAGAAAAACATGTCGTTCTTAAGGATCTTTAATTTTATTCCATTGCCTTGAAGGTTGTGATAGTCATAATGTCTCATCCAATAAGTTAGCAAACGATAGTTCTTGAGTTGAATTTGGTGATTGTTGATTCTCTATATCCTTGGTGCTAAAAAATATAAAGAAATAACAAACAATGATACAAAATAGAATGAAATCTCTATTGAACCTATTTTATTTCATAGTAAAGATTTTTTTGACTCTTCATCTTGATTTTGATAGATGTCATTGATGAAATGTATTGACTTTTGCTAATGTATTTGCTAGATATGTAGATGGCTTCTATGTGTATTGACTAATATCATATCCACACCAATGTATAAGATATTCTAACTGATTTTGATGCCACCTTGAATCTAAAACCTCTTCTACCTCAAATTCTTTATTGTTGTCCACTTCTATAAGAGGTAGTGGCATTTGTCTTCTTCCTTATATATCCACTATCTAATATGATTCAAACAATAATATATAAAATAAAAAATAGATCTTTATAGATTTTAATAGGTGTAATCAATAAGCAATTGGATTGATCTATTCACAAATAAAAAATAGTCCAAGTTTACAATAATCTAGCTTGTCACAAGGACAAATAGTCTTGATATTACAATGATATAATCATATCTTATTTTCCACATAGAATTGAGGTTGTTTCTTACAATAGACATTTGTATTGATTTTTTATCATTCTTGAGTTTTTTTTTATTTATACCTTCATTATTGCATATAGCTCTGATAATTGATTTGTCAAATCTTTTATCTTAGGATTATCAACTTTTAAAAAGTAAAAAATATCAAGTCGTAGATGATAACCATAATTGACAAAGAATAGAACTTGTTGAATAGAAAAATGTATCAAATTATTGTAAACAAGCTCTACCAATGACAAAAGAATTGTCTAATCATCTTAGTGATAGTTGATGGTATACCTCAAATATTGCTTCAAAACTTAATTTATCTATTTTGTTTATCCATTAGTTTGAGGATAGAAAATTGAAGATAGTTTTATGTTCACATTCAATATTTTGAAAGGATTTTTCAAAATCTTGATACAAATTGTATCCCTTTATTTAATATAATATCCCTTGGTAATCCATGATAGCGATAGATATTATTAAAGAAAAGTTTAGATGTTCATTTACTTGTGATACATTTTGTATATGGTATAAAATATATCATCTTGGTGAAATGATCTACAATCACATATATAAAATGATATGAATTTGAATTTGAAGGATTTGTGATAAAATCTATAGAAACAAAAGATCAAAGTTGTTCTAGTATAGGTAATAGTTAGAGAAGTCCATAAGATTAATAACAAAGAATTTTTTATTTTGAATAAATATTGCACAATTGCACAAATTCTTTAATTTCCTTTCATATTTGAGGCCACCAAAAATCTCTTCATATTAGCTCTAAAATCTTGTTATATCCAAAATATCTTACTACAAGAAAGTTGTGATGAGCTTCAAAAGTACCTAGTTGTATTTCATCTTTTAGAACATATAAGCGTCTTTCAAAATAAAATAGATTGTCTTTGAATTTGAACTTTGAAGTATCATGAAACTTAAAAAAATCATTCTTAATATCATAAACAAGAAGATTTGAGGACATATTTAATTAAATTTATTTGAAAAAAGTTGAATCAATAATCAATGTTGATTTTATTGCTCAAAGATGAAATTTCTTTAGCTTCAAGAGAATTATTCTTTGTTGATTAAAAGCTACATTTCCTTCTTTTAGTGAAGATAAGAATATCTAAAAAGGGCATTGGACAGACCTTATTGTTTTTGTAGCCAATAAGTAATAATGAACTCAAATCTTTACAAAAACATACTCCAACTGTAAAGGATACAAGAATATAGAGTAAAAGACTTGAAGCAGAATAAGGTTTCAAGAAGAAACCAATAAGAGCTTGAACAACAACAAAAAAAGTGAGTTAGAACTCCAAGAGATACATTGTCAAGATTGAAGAACTCTTCACCCTTGACTCTTATATCTAGGATGCTTTTTGAACAACTTCTATCAAATTAAAAAACTTCTCGAGTAGCTTCTACCAATTAGAAAGCTTTTCAAGCTCTTTCTACCAACTTGGAAGCTTCTTAAGTTCTTTCTATTAACTACAAAGTTTTTTGAGCTACTTTCACCAACTAAGAAGCTTCTCAACTGACTTTCACTAACTCAAGAATCTTTAGAATGTTTTAAAAGATTTTACATACTTCCAAAGTGTATGTTCTTAACATCACCTCCTTCTGTAGTGATGAGTTCTAAGAAGAGCTCATATCTTTAAAAATCTTTCTACATCTATATACAAAAAATTAAGAATATACTGTACTAATGAAGCTATATATTCTGTTCTTTATTTTTGAGCAATAGGTTCTACTAGTCCTTGAAGAAATTACCTATGACTTTAAATTAGTACTTTTGTTGTTGAAACATCTCATCCAAAGATTTGATCTTTATTGTAATTTTCAAAACATCTTCCAAATAAGATTTCAAGCTTAGAAGGATTCACTTTTCCAAGCTTAAGCAATATTGCTAAAACTTGAGTATTAAAATTGAGACTTGTATAGTTGGATATTGCTCCTAATAGCTCCAACTATGGTTGTACTTGGCGCTGTCGTGGTGAGAGTCTTAGCCCTAAGAAACACTGGGTCTTTTTTGCCTTTAGTTTCTCAAGTGCAAGATGAGATTCATAAAATTCATAAAATTGAAGAATTTATATAAAAACATACTTTATTAACCCTAACATATTCTGCCTTTAGAAACCCGCCTTCAAATTTGCCCATAAATCCTAGGATATCACATCAATTGAAGCAAAATTTGGACACAAGGTACTTAAGAGAGTAAAGAAGCAAACCCCATAAACCTTTTGATTATAGCTCATGTGGTTAGAGAGAACCATGTTGTCAAAGTAATCCCTCCATACTGCCTTTGATTCTAGACCCCCTTTGCTTCACACCTTCTTTGCTCTTCATTAAAGAAGACCTAAGTGCTGAAATTTGGTAGTCTTATAGCTTATCTTATGTTGTAAACACCCTCCAAATATTGCTCCAAGAACCTTCTCCAAACTTGAGTTATAGGTTCCATCCTTCTTCTTTAATTTTGCCTTCTAACAACTCTAGATCTGACCACAATTTTCCTCATAACTCCTCGAATATAACTCCAATAGAAATCAATTTTTTATACAACTTAATAGACTCATATATCTACAAATCCCAATAAATTTTACTCAAAATACTACTTTGATCACAAAGATATGCTCCCTCAAACTTCACTGATTTGGAGATAGACCCCTGTCACTTTGAAAGAGCATAACATTTTATTTATAAGACTAATGAGTATCAAACTTACACTCATCTCTTCCTTAACTTACATAGATCATGTCTATCAAATTTCACACTCAAATTTGTCTCCTAACTCTCTTTATACTCAAAAAAACCCACACACATGCACTGCCCATACAAACCCTCAACCCTACCTTCTCTCTATTTCTCTTTTTATTCAAACCGGTTACAATTTCACTCATAACTCTTTGCTCAGAGGTCATATTGACTTGAGATTTTGATACAAAGTAATTAATTCTATAAAAACAAAAACCCAACAAGTTTTGTTGCTAAAGTCTAAGTGGTTTCCAAGAACCAAGGCCGAAATTTAGTAACCCTCACTGCCCTAGTCTTAAACACCTGCAACTTTCACGACTCATATCTCCCTTGATACTTAATCAAAAGATATGAGAATTATTTCTATGAGTTTTTTTATCTTGTCTACTACAAATCCACAAAAATTTGTACTTAAAATCCTCTCTAAGCTTCCTCTATACACAAAAATATATACTGTCTATCAAAAAAATCCTATACCTTCCAAAAAAACTCTCCTCCTTCTTCTTTACGACCCTTCCTTGTCATCTCCCTCCTGGTCTTCTTTATCCTCTTGGTCAAAAAGACCTCTTAGCCCATGTCTTTTCTACTTCCTCAACCTTTTCTTTTTTACTAACTTGAAGAAATTTCACTTTTCAAGATAAATTTCCATTGTATCTTCTTACTACTAATTTTCTATCAACCTTTCTTCTAATCTTAATCTTTTTATTTTAATGCATTCTTTTATATTTTTCACACTATGTTTTGATTTACAACACGACAGCACTGAAATGTATCATCGTCACTTTATTCAATTAAAGGCTGTAAAAATTACACTACTTTGTTCAAAGCTTACGTAGTAAGTGAATCTTTTGAATCTTGTTCTACTAAATTTTTTAACACTTAAAAGTTGGACATGGTGATTGACTTACTTCTACTACTCTATTCTATTTTGGAACAAATGATTGTGTATTAATGAAGGTTTTAGTTTAATTTTTTTTCTCTTATGAATATTCATTGAATCCAATCTTTGCCAAAAAATTATCATCAAATATATTTGGATTTGTGGAGATAGAGTCGATAAAATTCTTGTATCTTTTGAGGCACATTGGCAAGATTTTTAACTAGTTCTCATATGCACTTATTGATATTATAGTTGTGCCAATGAACAAAATATTCCAATTTTATCTACCTTTGCCGTGAATCCAATATCTTTTCAACCTTGTATTCTTTATGATTTTTTATTTTGATATTAGATGGCAATTATTATATTCTTTTTAAAATATGCAACTTTCTATAAGGCTATAAAAGAAAAACATAAAAAATTGGATGTACCTACATAAAAGATGGTAGTTCTAAGTGATATGCTAGTGAATTAATTTACTTCTAGATGGAAAATTGTCTTAGTTTCCAATAGTCCAACTTATTGTATGGCCGCTTGATTTTGATATTTTGTGAAAAAAGCCATACTTTATCTCTAATATAAAAAATATACAATTGATTCTTGAATTTATCTATAGATATCTTGTAATCAACTTGAGTTGCTTGCAATTAAAGCTTTAAGGTTCATTGGTATTATGATAGATGCTTTACAAATCCTTCAATTATTGGATTGTTTTTCTTTGTTGTACTTCATAAATGAAGCTTTGGATGATAGCCATAGTTGGAATAAAACAATATTTGTTGAGTTGAGATATGAACAACATTATTATATGCAAACTTTGCTAATGGTAGATACGAGATCCAATCATCTTATTGATAGTTGATGTTGTATTATAAATATTGCTTCAAATCTTGGTTAACTTGTTTTGTTTGGCAATTAGTTTGAGGATAAAAAGCCAAAAAAAGTTTAATATCTACCTTCAATATTTCAAAAAGATATTTTCAAAACTTAGATATGAACTAGGATCCTCGATCAAATATAATATCATTCAATAGGCTGTGATATCGATATATATTATAAAAAAAAACCTTGCCGTTTCTTCATTAGAAGCAATTTTTTTGCAAAGAATAAAATAAGCTATCTTTGTGAGTCAATCAACCACCATAAGGATGTTGTCTAATAAATTGGATGGTGATAGATCTATGATGAAATCCATTGAGATAGAAGACCATGACTATCTTAAAATAGATAAGGATTATAAGAGTCTATAAGGGCGATATTAAGAATTAATGGACCTTGAAAAAATGTCACAAGAGAGCACAAAGTCCTTCACGTACTTTCGCATTTGAAGCCACCAAAAATCTTGAAAAATAAGTTCTAGAGTCTTATTAAATTTATAATGCTCCATAGCTAGGAAGTTATGGCGAGATTGAAGAACGCGTAGTTGTGTAAGTCCTTTTGGAATATACAAATATTTTTTAAAGTATAGAAGGTCTTTTTCAAGCTTAAACTTTTTAGCATTTTTATCAAAACAATGCTTAATATCAAAGGCCAAAGCATTATTAGTGGTTATAATACATACCTCATTAATGAAATTAGGATCAATAAGTGTCGATGTAATAGTGGCACAAAGACAAAATTGCTTTAATTTCAATAAAGTTATATATTGTTGATTAAACGATGCCTCTCTTGCTCTTGATACAAAATATGATCTCCTTCATAAAGCATTGGACAACCTTTGTTGCTTCTCAAATTGATAAGTGATGATAAAATTAAATTGCAAGAATGACACATTCTATTGAGTTTGGCAACAATAAAAAATTCAAGCCAATATAAAATATTCTAAATTCTTGTGATTTGTATATATAGCCACATGATGCATTATTCCTTCAAGAAAATAATGCCATTCTTAAAAAAAATCCACAATAGCAAGAAGTTTCTTATTGTAGATTTCATAATTAGTTTCAATAATAAATTTTTTTTGAAAATAAAATATAGCAAAATAGAATTTATCATCTATATCCATTTATGAAAATATGGCCCCTAGTGCAAAATTTGAAGAATTGGTTTCCATGTAGAATACTTTTGTAAAGTCTGAATACACTAAGATTAGAGCTTTGGTAAATGTTGTCTTAAGATCTTGGAATGCCTTCTCCACTTGAGGTCCCCATTTCAACTTGTCTTTATATATCAATTGAGTAAGAAGGGTGGCAATTTGAGAATAATTTTTGATGAAGATCTAATAGAAATTAACAAATGCAAAAAAATATTGTATATCTCTCACAATCTTTGAAATGGCCCATTTCATAATCACCTCCACCTTCTTTGGATCCATCATCAAACACTCAATAAATACAACATATTCTAAAAATTCTACTTTTGGTTGATGAAAAATATATTTTTCTAGTTTAGTATACAAACCTATATCTTATAGCTTTTGTAATACCAACTTAATATATCCCTTGTGTTCTTCTAGATTTTTTGAATAGATCAAGATGTCATCAAGATAAATCACTATGAATTTATCTAAGTGCTCTCAAAAGATATCATTTATTAAATGCTAAAAAATAGCAAGTGTATTTGTTAGTCCAAAAGATATAATAATATATTCAAAATATCCATACCTTGTTTAAAATATGGTCTTTTATTCATCTCTTTCTTTGATCCATATCAAGTTGTATGTTCCACAAAGATCTATTTTGGTATAGATCTTGACTTGGCCGAGTTGTTCCAAAAGTCCTAAAATTAATGGTAGTGGATAACAATTCTTCACCGTTATCTTATTCAATCCTTGATAATCAACGCACAAATCCAAAGAATCATCTTTCTTCTTTACAAAGAATATAAGTGCATTTGTTGGAGACTTTGAATATCTAATGAAGTTCTTTGCAAGGTTTTTATCAATATAATCCTTTGATATTGAAAACTCATTTTGAAAAAGATTATAAATTAGTCTCAAAGATGGTTGCATTCTTTTCTAAAGATCTATAGTACAATCGTATAGTTGGTGCTCAGATAATATGTCAATATTTTTTTTTTGAAAATATCTTGAAATTTGTTATATTATTCTGGAATACTTGCCAACAAAGTCATATCTTCTTTAGTTGGGGTCACATAAATAATAAATGGTCTATCTTTTTTGGCCAATCTTATAAAAGCCCTTGTTTCAATAAATAAAGACTTATTAACTCGTGATTTTTTATAAATTTTTTTATAGGGATTTCTATTAGAAATATTACTCTTTGCAACCTCCAATCTATAGATGGATTATACTTTTTCAATCAAGAAAGTCTAAGAATAACAAAATTTGAAAGAATCTTAATAACATTAAATATAATTTGATTTCTATAATCTTTAAATGATACTTCCATAAGCATGGTTTTATGGATGATACTATTAGAGGATAAAGATCATCTATCTATTATCTCTACATGAATAGGTTTGGATTTTTGTATTAGAAGAATTTTATGAAGCTTAACAAACATTTCATCTAAAAAACAAGCAGATGCTTCTAAATCCAACAAGATAATTGTGTGAAGCTTCTGACAGTCAAAACACAAAAGAACTATAAAACAATGACCAAGTTGAACAGAAAAAGAAGAACTTGAATAATTTTGTAATATTAAATTGTCTAGTTGTATAATCCCTACTTTGATTGAATATCTTTGTTTTCATGAATGATTGCATTCTTGATTTTGGTGATGTGTCAATTTTGTTTCTTTGGACAATTGCCAACCTTATGGCTTTCTTCGCCACAATACAAGCATAGACCTTCTTCCATCCAACGCTACTTTTTTTATAGACTAAGAGGTTTAAAACATAATATATCAAGTTATATATATTCTACTTCTGAATATAAATTCAGAATGCTTGCCGATGTAACAAGAGTAAATTGGATTACATATTGTCTTATTGAAGCCCATGAATATTGATCTTAACGACATTAAAATAATTGATTGTCACATCTTATGATTTGACTAATGGCTTTATTAAATGATTGTGGATCCAAAAGCGACAATAATAAATCCTTTGTATTATCTCTTAGTTCTCAATAAAATTGACTCATTAAGACTTCTTCATCCTAATTGATATCATACATTAGTTACTTAAAAACTGATGTATAGATTGATATAAAATGTGTCCCTTGATATAATGCTCAGATCTTAGCTATTGTCCAACAAGCCTTATTATGTTTCTTAAATACTTCTACAAATGCTTCTACAAAAACTTCAAAGTTATTCAAAATTAATGATTTCTTTTCAAACAAGAGAATAAATCATGATAATGCTTGCTTCGTAAGCAAGGTACTAACCAATCCAATCTGTTGGATTTAAGATTTAGGATAATGATTAAGATAATATAAAAATTGATTAGGATAATGTAATCCTAGCAAATAATATAATAAGAGCATTATAATGGCATCTAATTTGGACTCAAAAGATTTAGTCATACTAATGTCTTGACCACCAGCCATCCTAAGAGAAAAAAAAAAAAAAAAAAAAAAAAAAAAAAAAATCTATAAGAAGATAATATCAGTTTAAAAAAAAGTGATTTGCAACTTCAAAATATTTTAAGACCTTTAAAAAGAGAAGTGATCCATTTTTTCATAAGAGAGATAAAAATATTAATTTAAAAGAAGGTAATTTGTAACTTCTAAAGCGTTGGTATATTTTCAAGAAAAAAAATAATCCACTTTCTAACAAAAAAGATCCAGCTCTTATATTTAAGATAAAGGTAGTCTCGACAAACTATCAAGGGCATAAAAATACAAAACAAGAGACTTGAACCAGAACAAGGTTTCAAAAAGAAATCAACAAGAATTTAAATTAACCACATAAGTACATAAACAACACCAAAAAAGATGAGCTAAAACTCCAAGAGATATGTTATGAAGACTAAAGAATTCTTCAACCTTGACTCCCATATATATCCATATCTAGGATGCTTTTTGAGCAATTTCTATCAAACTAAAAAAGTTCTCAAGTAGCTTCTACCAATTGAGAAGCTTTTCAAGCTCTTTCTATCAACTTGGAAGCTTCTCAAGCTCCTTCCACTAATTACAAAGCTTTTTGAGCTACTTTCACCAATTAGGAAGCTTCTCAACTGACTGTCACTAACTCAAGAACTTTTAGAATAGTTTAGAAGTTTTTGTAAACCTTCAAAGTGTATGTCTCTAACATCAATGATCTTGACAACAATTCAATACGTATACTAATATGAAATATTCAAGATTCTTATGATTTATATATATAGTAATTAAATTAGAAGAATCTTTTAGATAGTAATATTATTTTTGAAAAGAATCTATAATAATAAAAGATTTTTTATTATAGATTTCATAGCTGATCTCTATTGCTAAAATTTTTTTGGAATAGAAAGCTATTAGGTGGAGTTTGTCCTTTGCTCCCATTTGTGAAAATATCCCGCCCAAGGCAAAGTCTGATGCATTTGTTTCTAAAAAAAATGCCTTAAAAAAGTTGATGTGATATAAGATTGATACAAAAATAAAAGCTATCTTTAAAACTTCAAATGATGCTTTTATTTTCTTATTCCACACAAGTTTGTCTTTACAAGTTAGGCATGTAAGTAAAATTATAACTTGAAAAA
Source organism: Physcomitrellopsis africana (assembly GCA_036785485.1). Taxonomy (NCBI): domain Eukaryota; kingdom Viridiplantae; phylum Streptophyta; class Bryopsida; order Funariales; family Funariaceae; genus Physcomitrellopsis; species Physcomitrellopsis africana. The sequence continues at coordinate 187,406 of JAWRVF010000175.1, read as the reverse complement.
AGTTCTTAATAGAAATTTGGTAGTAATTGTCACGGACATACTTAAGCCACTACTAGAACTTTCGATAGTCTTCTAAAATCTTCTATAGCTTTTGAGAATCTTTGAAAATCTTCTAGAACCTTTTAGAATCTTCTTCAACCTTTCAAGACCTCCCGTAGACTTTTTAGAGTCTTCCAAAATCTTCTTCAAACTTCTAGAATATTCTAAGATATTCTTAGGATCTTCTAGAATCTTCTTCAATCTTCCAAGATCCCCCATAGACTTTTTAGAGTCTTCCAAAATCTTCCTCAAGCTTCTAAAATATTCTAAGATATTCTTAGAAGGTCCAATAGGACATAAGGCCTTATAGTATAAATAAGAGGCAAGACTGAGGAGCACCTCAATTTTGCCAACACAAGTCTTGGAGTAATCAAGAGTGTTGCCTTGTCCTTGATATTAATCCAGTTTCTTATTCTTGATCTAATTCTTGTTCTTGTCCATCTAGTTCTTTGTTCTTGAAGTTATTCTGGTTCTGATTTCTTTTCCTTAATTCTTTGCTAACCTGCTAACTTGCATCCTTGACAGTTTGGCAAGACTGACTTACATAATCATATCAGAGCTTAGATCTCTTGATAGAGAGTGGATTACCCCTCTTCAAGATACTATTGCATTCTAGAGGAGTGCGACTACCCCCCTCTAGACTGATATGTTTACTTGTTGTAGTTGATTTTTCTTTGGAAAGACTGGATTACCTCTTTTTTAAGTTATATCATTATATTTTAGAGGTTGCGGATTACCCTCCTCTAAACTAACTATCTCAAAGTATTCCTTTTAGTATAGAAAATACTAACAGCTTATTGATTTTTTCTTTTTTAAGATGGAAATAGATCAGGTTAATGGAAGTGCATCCTCACAAACACAGAATAGAATAGCAACACTTGCAAATCTTCGAGCCCTATTGGATACAGTACGAGAAGAAATGATATTCTTCCGTAATCCAAGAAAAGAATTGCAAATAGAGCAAGTATCTGAAGAAACTAAGCGAGAGATTTATAACTTACAACAAGAGATTATTCGATTAAGAGAAGCAAGCAGTAAACAAGCTATGTACATAAGTTCTCTAGAAGTTTCAAGGGTTGTCATAAAAGAGCCAAAAGCTAATATGCCTGACAAGTTTGATGGAATAAGATCCAACTTTCGAGGGTTTGTACAATAAGTGCGACTTTACTTACAACTATATCTATCTTGTTATCCAGATGAATTCACTCAAGTCACTTTTGTAGGCACCTTTTTATCAGGAAGTGCTCGATCATGGTTTGCGCCACTGTTGAAAAAGAATTCTTCAATCCTGTACAACTCAGAAGCTTTTATGGAAAGATTTATTGCTACATTTGAAGACAATGATCGAGAAAGAGTGGTAGAGAGGAAGATCCAAAATCTACGACAAGTGCAACGTTCACCTGCAATTTATGCCACAAAATTTCAACAACTTACTTGTGATCTTGATTGGAATGATAAGGCTTTTATGACTCGATTTTGTTATGGCCTAAAAGATGATGTAAAGAATTTATTGATCATGATGCCAAAAATTGAAAGCTTAGAGGAACTCATAGCTCAAGCTATTACTTGTGACAATCGCTTATTTGAACTATGATAAGAAAGGCGATCAATTTTCAGCAATATCTATCAAGGTACGACTGCTATATCTTCAAGAGTATTGGAAAAGCCATTAACATATCTTGAACCTATGCAGATTGATACAACTCAATTCAAGCCATTAACACCAGCAGAAAAGATTAGATGTCGACAAGAGAATTTATGCCTATATTATAGAAGACCCAATCATAAGGCAACAAATTGTCCAAATAAGTCTAGAGAATTCAAGGCACGAGGTATAATATCCAAATTAGAAAGGTCTGAAAACGAAGACGTCCAGCCACAGTAGAAACCTTACGGTTGGACACCCCCAAATCTAAAGTACCAGAAAAAAGTCTCTTTTTACCTCCGGATCCAACATCTTGTTTTATACTTCCTGTATATATAAGAACCTTGAAACAAGAAATTTCTGCTAAAGCCCTTTTACATACTGGAGCCTCAACATGCTTCATGGATAAGGATTTTGCAACCAAGCACAATCTACTACTTGTAAAGAAGACCCATCCTGCACCAGTTGAAGTCATTGATGGACAAAACCTTGCATCAGGAGTTGTTGTCGAAGAAACCCAACCGTTGGAAGTGATACTAGGAGATCAAGTATCACGAATTATTTTCAGCATCATTAGATGTCCGACAAATCCTATTGTCATTGAACTTCCTTGATTTGAGCTACATAATCCTGATATTGATTGGAGTACGCAGAAGATTTCACCGAATCGCATCCAAGAAAAGAAGAAGCGAAGTCTTCTTTCTGTTCCTTAAAGCTGGCATTTATAAACTGACAAAAAGAGATGTTGCATTGTATGCACTGTCGCAATGGAAGATCAAGCGAATGACTAAAATTCCTATTGATAATTGCGACACGGAAGATGTATTTGAAAAGCAGGGCAGGCGTGTATGATTTATGCGGTAATTGAGTGGAGCTCATTCTGTTGGTCCCATTTACAATCTATCACAAATGGAGCTTATAGCCTTACGAGAATATATTGATGAAAATTTAGCCAAGAATTTTATTCGACCTTCAAAATCGCTTGCTGGAGTTCCTATATTATTTGTGAAAAAGAAGGATGGTTTCTTATGTATGTGTGTTGACTATTGAGGTCTGAACATCGTAACTATAAAAAATCGCTATCCATTACCATTAATCTCAGGATTATTGGAACAATTAGGACAAGCAAAGATTTTTACAAAGATTGATTTGAGAGGCGCCTACAACCTAGTCAGGATTAAGGAAGGAGATCAATGGAAGATAGCATTCCGCACAAGGTATGGACATTTCGAGTACAATGTTATGGCTTTTGGACTTACAAATGCACCTGCAGTCTTCCAACATATGATGAATGATATCTTACAAGAATACTTAGATGACTTTGTAGTCATCTACTTGGACGATATCTTGATCTTTTCTAAGAAGGAAGAAAAGCATGAATATCATGTACGGAAGGTATTAAAGAAACTACGAGAAAATGGATTATATGCCAAATTGGAGAAATGCTCTTTCTACCAACCATCAGTCAAATTTTTGGGATATATTGCTTCAAAAAAATGGGATTTCCATGGATCCAAAGAAGATACAAATTATTATGGAGTAGAAACAATCGTCATCAATTAGAGATGTACAATATTTTTTGGAATTTGCAAATTTCTACAGAATCTTCATTAAAGATTATTCCAAGATTGCGGCTCTATTAACGCAACTTACGGGCAAAGACAAATTTATTTGGGATGATAAGGCTGAAGAAGTATTTAACAAGCTAAAAGAATCTTTCATCTTTGCTCCTATACTTGTCCACGCAGATCCAACAAAACTATTTATTCTGGAAACGGATGCCTCACATTTTGCATTGGGATCTATACTCTCTCAAACTGGTGATGATGGTCAACTACATCCAGTAGCATTTTGCTCTTAAAAATTTTCAGCTACAGAGATTAATTACGAGATCCATGACAAAGAATTATTGGCAATTGTTGATGCCTTTGAAAAATGGTGCCATTTGTTGGAAGGAGCTCAAGACAAGATCATGATATATATCGACTACAAAAACTTGGAATATTTTATGAGTGCTCAAGTTCTAAATCGTCGACAAGCACAATGGAATATGTCATTATCTCGATTTGATTTTGTAATTACATATCATCCAAGAAAACTTCAAGGAAAATCAAATGTCCTTTCTTCATGATCATATCTTGCACCAAGAATAGGAGACATTGTATTGGATCAACAAAAATCAATCATGTTGAAGCCGTCTAATTTGCAGTTAAAGACATCAACAATATCTACCTATACAGATATAACTCTCAAGATAGAAATCCAGAAAGCAATGAAGATAGATCCATTTATAAAGAATATCGAACAACGTTTAAAAAATGATTATGTGGAAGAAGACAATAATTTCAAATTGGAAGATGGATTGTTATATTTCAAGAATCTCCTATATGTTCTTCCAGGACCTACAAGACTTCAAATCCTTTAAGCTCAATATGACCTTCCAGCAGCTAGATACTTTGGCTTCAATAAGACTTTACAATTGATATCAAAAGACTATTGGTGGCCTCAAATGTAGAAATTGGTGAAAGAGTTCATCCAATCATGCAAAATTTGTGTGCAAACGAAGATTCTAAGACACCAACCATATGGACTTCTGCAACCCCTTCCAGTTCCTAAGGACCCATGGCAATCGTTATCTATGGACTTCATTACAAACCTCCCAATTTCAAATGGAAAAGATTCAATTTTTGTGGTGGTAGATCATCTTACCAAGATTGCACACTTTATCCCGTGCAACAAGACTATTTCCGGGGAGGAAATAATTAAGCTTTTTATTGATAATATTTATTGAATACATGGCCTTCCAATTCATATTATTTTAGATGGAGGACCACAATTTGTATCAAACTTTTGGAGAGGATTATTTCGGCTTTTAAAGGTGAAGATCAACCTCTCATCCACTTATCATCCTCAAACTGACGGTCAAACAGAACGAGTGAATCAGATCTTAGAATAATATCTTCGTTGCAGTATAACTTACCAACAAGATGATTGGACGGACTTTCTACCATTGGCTGAGGTTGCATATAATAACTCCAAACATTCTTCAACAAAACAAACTCCATTCTTCTCAAACTATGGATACCACCTTCGAGCAAATCCATTCCAAATTGAAGATGTGGAAAGCCCTGCTATAGAAAATCAAGCTATTTATTTAAAAACCATCCATAAAGAATTGAAATTCCAATTACAAATAGTCCAAGATCGATATAAAGACTATGCAAATATTCATTGCAAGAACCAACCAAATTTCAAAGTAGGAAATCGTATCTGGTTACTTCGACGAAATATACAAACAAATTGACTATCACAAAAATTAGACTATCAAAGACTTAGACCTTTCAGAATTCTACACCAAGTAAATCCAGTAAGTTTTTGTCTTGAACTACCAAGTAGCATGCACATTCATCCAGTCTTTCATGTCTCGCTTTTAGAAACCTATTATAAATCAAATATTGCTCAAAGAATTATTCCACCACCAGCTCCAATTGAAGTCAATCAAGAGATTGAATATGAGGTGGATGAAATATTGGATTCACGTATAAAACATGGACGATTAGAATACTTCATCTATTGGAAGGGCTATAGAGTTAGCGAAAGAACATGGGAATCGTGAGATAACCTTAAGAATACATCTAAGAAGGTTCGCCAATTCCATCAACAATATCCTAAAAAATCTAGATTCAATGGTCATTGAAGATTTTGTGGACAATAATATCTCTTGGCTTCTAAATGAAGCTTTCTATCAACAACAAAAGATTAATATAAAAAGAAGAGAGCCACGTCAAGACTTGCACTTCTATTTTTCTAGGCTAGAATAGATCTTGCTAGAAGCTTATTAGTTATCATGTCAAATCTTTGCGTTTCAAGGGAATTGCAAGAACAAGAGTCAGAAGACTCTTCTAGCATACAAGCGGTTGGGGAATCATTGCAACTTTCACAATCTGCTAGGTTTTAAGAACATGGACAAGATGAAGAAGGAGTATCCCAACGTCAAGTAAGGCCACGCTTGGAGTCTTTGGAGATACGGCTTCATCACAAAAATCTTGATTCAAATGCCCGAGCTTTGGTAATACTCCTCAAAGTTGGAAGGGTGATTCCAGGTGGACCAGAAATTATGTTCGGAGGATATTTTGAAGGTCGTAACGAAGAACAAATTCTTGGATGGGATGTTGGTCTAATAGAGGTTATATGTGGAGGTCATTGATGCCATCTCAAGGGTCCTATTGAACCGATAATCAACGCACAAAAGACGAAATATATTGCTTCTCTACTTCGACGAATTCTAGAATTTTTAGACATATGATTTGATTATCAAATTGCTTCGGCTCCTCGTGAAACTCGTTGCTAGAAGAGAAGATGATATCACGGACATACTTAAGCCACTACTAGAACTTTCGATAGTCTTCTAAAATCTTCTATAGCTTTTGAGAATCTTTGAGAAGATTCTAGAATCTTCTAGAATCTTCTTCAACCTTCCAAGACCTCCCGTAGACTTTTTAGAGTCTTCCAAAATCTTCTTCAAACTTCTAGAATATTCTAAGATACTCTTAGGACCCTCTAGAATCTTCTTCAACCTTCCAAGATCCCCCGTAGATTTTTTAGAATCTTCCAGAATCTTCCTCAAGCTTTTAGAATATTCTAAGATATTCTTAGAAGGTCCAATAGGACATAAGGCCTCATAGTATAAATAAGAGGCAAGACTGAGGAGCACCTCAGTCTTGCCAACACAAATCTTAGAGTAATCAAGAGTGTTGCCTTGTCCTTGATATTAATCCAGTTTCTTATTTTTGATCTAGTTCTTGTTCTTGTCCATCTAGTTCTTTGTTCTTGAAGTTATTCTGGTTCTGATTTCTTTTCCTTAATTCTTTGCTAACCTGCTAACTTGCATCTTTGACAGTAATTGATAAATCCCAAAACATGTTGCACATCTTCTATTGTACTTGGAATCTTCCAATCCATGATTGTTTAGACTTTCTTAGGATCTATCATGAGACCATCATTTGAAATAATGTATTCTAAAAAATCAACTTGAATAGTATAAAATACACACTTTTCTATCTTGACATACAATGTTATATCTCTAAATTTTTGTAATATATGACAAACATATAATTCATGTTTTTTTGTATTCTTAGAATAAATTAATATATTATTTAAATAATAGATAATAAAATTATCTAAAAATTCAAAAAAAATATTATTTATGAGATGTTGAAAAATATCTGGTATATTTGTGAGTTCAAAAGATATAATATTACATTCAAAGTAATCATACCTTATTCAAAATGCAGTCTTCCATTCATCTCCCTCTTTGATATAAACCAGATTATATGCTCTTTGTAGATCTATTTTTATATAAATCTTATCTTGATTTAATTGATCAAGAAGTTTAAATATCAAAGATAGAGGATATCTATTCTTGATGGTAATCTTATTAAATCCTTGATAATCTATACACATCCATAGTAATCTATCTTTTTTCTTCACAAATAAGATAAGAGTTCCTATTAGAGATTTTGAATGGCATATGAAATTCTTGGCTAAGTTCTTATTAATATATTTTTTGAATTTAGGCAATTCATTTTATGATAAACTGTAAATTGATCCAAATGGAGGTTGAATTCTCTCTTTGAAATTGATTGAGTAATCATATGAAAGATGCTTTGAAAAAATATCTATATTTTTCTTCTCAAAAATGTCTTGATAATCTTAGTATAAGTTTAGAATATTACTTGTAGTCTTTCCACTATCAGAAATAGATGTAGTATAAATAACAAAAGATAATCATTTTTTTGTTGCATTCATAAAAGCTTTTATATCTACAAGTACAAGTTTTATTATACTAGACTTATGGCTTTTTACTTGGTTAATAAGATTCTTATTAATACTCTGAAAAAAATCCAATCTATAAGAAATCCAATTTATTTGAGGATTATATTTTTTTAGCTATGATAAATCTAAAATAATTAGATTAAAAGAAGATTTAATTATACTAAAGATTATTAATTATTATGACCACTTATTATTATATTTATAGAAAAGATTTTATAAATAACATCTCTAGAAGACAATACATGACCATCTATGATTTTTACATATATGGATTTAATTTTCTGTACTAAAGATATTCTATGACTTTTAACAAATTCTTCATCTAAAAAATATATTGGGGCTCTTAAATCTAGCAAAGCAAAGGTTTTGTGATTTTTAGGTCTCAAATATAGATCTATTATAAAACAAAGAAAAGATTCTGAAGAGAAAATAGGACCTTTACTAGGAATTGTATCAAATTCTAATTGCATGGTCTCTGTTGTAGTTAGACAAATTCGTTCTTCAATATATTATCTTCTTTGACAACCGTACTCCTCTTTTTGTAGTTGTGTTATTTTTTTGAATAATGTTGAGCAGTATGCTTAGATTCTTTATAATATAAGCACAATCGTTCTTAACAACAACAAAAAAAAAAATTGTTTAGTAAGAGGTTTAAAACATACTATGTCAATTTATATATCTTCTACCTTTGAATGTATGTATTAAAAAGACATTGATGTTGCTATTGAATTATAATAAAGTTGAATCTTCTTTGTATGATTCTCAATTTGAAACTCAAAAAGCTGATTGTCATACTTTATAGCAAAGCCAATTGCTTGATTTAATGTCTAAGAATTGAATAAGTTAAGTATCAACTTTTTTATCTCATATTGTAATCTATAGAGAAATTGGTTGATGAATATAGCAGCATCCTACTTAATATTACTTGCTAGTTGTCAAAATTGTGAAATATATAATGCCATTGATCGATTGTCTTGTCATAAGATATGGATTTTATTGGTTATAATACATTGCATCATGTTTTTTATACATAGATTGAAACTCCACTAAAAATGTATCTAAATTATCTAATATTGAATCACATCATTCAAGAAAAGATAAAAACCATGATAAAGTAGAATCTAAAAGTAATGTTCTAATAAAAATGACTTGTGATCCTTGAGTTGGATAACTTTGAAGTTGAAGTTCAATCACCAATTGTATTTGATTGATGAATCCTTGAAACTTAGATCTTGTACCATCAAACTTCTCAAGCAAATTAATTTTTGATTCTTTGATGTTTAAATGGTGTTCTATCATAGGTGAAGAAATATGACTTGGTGTAGACATTAAAATAGCTCCAATCATCTTTATATCTTCACTTCTTGCTATTCTTATTGCTCTTTATAGTGGTACATTGAGTTGATGTATTGCAAGCAATAAGTCTCTTATTTGCTCTTGCATTTGTGCCATTGCAATTTTCATTTTAGCAAGTTCTACTATGATAATACAATAGAAAAGAAAATGTTTATTTTTATTGTAGAATAAAACATTCAAGAACAAAAAAAATAATATTAGGAACAATGTCAGTTTAGAAGTAGATAATCCAAAACTTCTATTATGCTTATGTCTTATCAAGAAAAAAAGACAATCCTTTCTTAATTAAAAAAAGACAAAGTTCTAATATTGTATTTGCACTCTTGTCAATTTGTTAAGGACACAAACTAAAAAAAGATGCTTAAATCAGTGAAATCTATGTCAAAAGAAAATGACAAAATAGAAATAAGAAAGTATATATATTCAAGAAGAAACTAGAATAACTATTGTCAAAGACTAGAAAATATTAAGATTCTTAAACTAAAATAGAAACAAGAAAAGAGTTGATAAGAGTAAAGTAGGCTTCATTCTTGTTTCTATTTATATATATATATATATATATATATATATATTATTTATCTAAGAGCTACGTGGCAATATTTTATAGGATCTTCAACATGTGTGCAATTTACAAGACACGTGTCAAACTTGCAAGATAAGTTTCCTATATGTGTGCCACGTACTTAGCTTATTCTACAAGCTACTAATATATATGATATGTGGGTAACTTGTTGACCAAGTTTCTAACCTATCAATCACCTATAGACATGTATAAAGATAAAACCGTGTCTATAAAGTTTTTAAGAAGCTTGTCTATAAGATATTATCAAATTAACTTATTTTTACTTACTTCTATCTATCCATATTAATTAGATAATTATTGGAATAAATCTTATATTTGTAACAATTAGTGTAAGCTAAGTGCACACTAAAATAGGTCAAGTAGATGTATTTGATAATTTTGAATGATGAATCTTATTTCTAATTGATTTGATAGCTTGTTAATTAAGTGTATTTTATTTTTCATTTTTTTGTAGAATTCCTCAATTTTTTCATTTAAACCTTATTTGATTTGTTTGATAGCCATGTACAAAGATATTTATTTATTTATGTATTTATTTATTTTTTCTATTTTTATTTTTTCTATTCCTTCTTATATTGATAATAAATTATTTTTTATTTTTTATTTTTATTTTTGAAACTCTAACAAAATATGATACAGGGCCACTCAAAAAAACCTTGTAAATTTTGAATGGCCCTTTATCATATTTTGATAACTTAGATCCATTTTTAGTTCTATTGGTCTTTTTTATTATTCAAGTTGTTCCTCTAGTATACCAGAATTCTACTACAGAACTTAAATTTATTACATGGTTCACCTTCCAGGCTGCCAACAAAATAACTGGAGGCCTCCAGCCACCTTGCATTTTATTTTGTTTTGCAGGGATTACGAGGAATAATCAATAATTTTCCTTGGTAGTCTAACAGCCTCCTGGTAGCTACAACAGCATAAACAGCTTTTTTTTTTGTTTTTCCAAGCAAGTCAAAACTTATTCGTTATTGCATTTATACAATACATAAATCTCCAATCTGTTGCAAAAGTCATATTACTTCAAGAATGTTCACTTTAAATCTTTATTGTATGGTTAAACCCAATTTCTGAGGGTTACAAAATAGAAAACCATTCCAAGGTATCCAGGACAGATTTTGGACTTAAATGCAGGAAGGGTTCATTTTGGAGCACAAGAAAGTGGTCAATGAAGTCACAGTAACTATGAATAAGAATATGATTAGAGAGGCCTCTAGCTAACAGTATAATCCACAGCAAAAGCATTTCAGGCAGCGAGGACGCATAATATGCAAGTGATTCTACTGAACATTGGTAAACTCTGTTGCTCCCTGCAGTTCTGATATGTAGCAGCCTTCCAGCGATGAGAAGGTTAAGATTTTCACAAGAATAACTATAATTTCCTTTTTTCGCATCATATTGGGTTGGCTATGTGATCTAACTGCATAATCCTTTAGTTTGCAGTTCCATCAGCGATAGAAACCATGAGCATCGCCTTAAAATGGTATTCATAACTCAGCTCCAATGTGCTCCAAAACTTCGGGTCAAACTTGGTATCAACTCCAAAAATAAACTTGGTAAAACAATGAAAGCTTACCAAACTTCTGCATGTACAATAATGAGCCAGAGAATACCTCAACCCTCAGAAATAGTGAAGGCAGCGGAAGTAGTTTACAACTCAAGCACTACCAGATCTTTCATTCTGTGCTGATACAGTGGGATTGTACAATCTGTTAAGACGTTTGGCGCAGAGTCCGCCATGTAGATTCAAAGTCTTGAGGTGGCGCACATTTGAAATCGAGTTCCTCTAACGTCCTCGGATGCTGAAATCTGTCACGTCTCAATCAGTACACGGCGATAGAATTAGTTCTTACAATAATGTAAACAAACGAGGTGGAGAAAATATTTTTACTGCCAAACGAAGCAGCTGTTGTAGCAATAGCGAGAATGGAACACTTGAGAAATGGAATGTCACAGAAAGGAAGTTGAGGAAAACGACATAGAACAGAAGTGAATAACCAAAAGCAAATGAGTGGAAGGCAGGCAATGCACAACTTCATAAGATTACATACCCTAGGGTAATAGCATGAAGACATGGCCGCTGTAAGCCAGAAATGAGTTTCCGCAAAGATCCATGATTAGCTGCCATTGTTTTTGGTAAAAGTTGGCTTAATGCAGCGCCCTGAGAGCCCCCATATGTATCATCTCCCATCAATGGATAGCCAAGATATTGTGCATGCACTCGTATCTGCACATCCTCATTTGGTCAGCACCATGATCACCTCCTTGATTACGTGGATAATAGTGGTTACTATGTAGCGTATATTGGAATCTATTGAGATCTCAACATTTTCAGACTGCACTATACTTCGAATTCACGGGAAATCACACAGCATAGAAGACTCAATAGTTAACAGAAACAGCGAATATGAAAGCGTCCAAAAAACAAAAACAAGCTACCTGATGAGTTCGACCTGTTTCAAGCCGCCATTCCACCAAAGCGGATCCACCATTCGCTAGAACTTCAAGCACACGGAACCTGAAAATACGACCAAATTATCATTAAAACCAAACAAGAGGATTAGAGATTAAATTTTTAAAAACATAAAACGGACTGCTTGTCTTAATTACAAAGTGATGTGCAAACTTTGAGCACTCCTGAAAGAGACATAATTATTCTCCACGAAACAAATGAAATAAAGAACAAATCTCATCAAACTTCTATGAACTCGTATATCTTTCTGTCTACACTTGAACAACACACGTTCTTAACTCGTGTTTCTGTAATGATCGTTAATTGCTACTACTTGAGATCAATCTTCCCAATTCTTGCTGCGGTTTCATGCCCGTGTACTCAACATAATTTTGTTCTTATTAATACTTCGAGAGGAACCGGTCGTGAAAATTCATGAGCCAAAGAGCAAAGTTGAAAGAAACTGCACCTGCTTGCTGCTGTCCGAGACTTGGATCTACCTGCGATACTTCCAGAAACAGAAATTGCTGCCATCTTTTTCCGATCACGAGGATCCCGACCAATAGGAATCTCTACTCTACCAGATTTCAAGGACGGCACCCCACAGGTGAGGCTTACATAAGAGCGACGCACACTACGGGCCTTGAATTGATCGCACAAATGAGCATGCGTATACTCATCCTGAGTGGTCAAAAGTCAAGTACAGTCTTAGTGTTGGCGGAAGCCGCACGATCAACGGCTGAAGCCGTAAAATATCTCAACACAAAACATGCCATCCTTTAACAATAAATGAATAATAATAAATTAAATCAAAACAACTCTGCGGATTCTATGCTCTACCAAATTCGGAGTAGCAAGATAAAGATTAGGAGAGAACCAGAAAATAGGTAATGATCACGGAAAGGAGAAAGTTTCCTAAATTGGATTGTGGAAGAGTTAATACTGCATTGACCTATAACATGCTCAAGATCCTGAGCGTGCAATATGCATTACTGCTCAGTTTAAAGATGACAACTTCAGAAAAAGGTACCTTGGCCACAACAAGAAGCCCGCTCGTGCCCTTATCAAGACGATGTACAATCCCAGGCCTGATAACAGGAGCAGGACCAGACAGAGTGGTTAAAGTACCAACTAAGGCTTCCTCGTCGGTTTCTTCATCGAGCTTTTCAGAATCATCTACAGACGGAGACTCAAGCGCGTTCCTTGGTGTCGAACCACTGCAGTATCTCATCGCAGGCAGTCCACAATGGTGTAGAAGGGCATTCACCAACGTCCCCTCTGAATGGCCAGGAGCTGGATGCACAACCTGCAAATTCAAGAGAATACACAATTAATAAACTTTACAATCAGGATTAGAACATCCTTGGACGAATCTTGCAATAATAGTCTGTTGAAACCTCGTTGCAAAAAAAAAAAAAAAGGAAAAAAAAAAGAATGCAGCTTCGTCCAACTAGCAAGGGTAAGTGTTTGCCTTGGACCGAAGCACAGACCATGTGGGCTGGCTTGTTGATGACTATCACATGCTTGTCTTCATATACAATATCCAGTGGAATATCTTCAGGGTTTGCATCTACAGGTGCCCACCCGGTAAGCTCGCACTCCACCACATCCCCTGGCCGCAATACATACGATCCCTGTGTACGAATAAAAACTCTGAGCCCGCACAAACATGACGAGGAGATACTGCTGCATCAACTCGCAACTTCACATAAACCTCCTCAAAACCCTAGAGGTTTAAATTGGGCCAAACCAGTGAATCCAACCAAATTGGCACCTGCTGAGACCTAATCATCTATCCAATTACCGAAGGAGAGCAACAAACCTTGATAATCGCTTTGCCATTGATGAGGATTGAGCCTTGCCGAATGTTGCTTTGGACGCGTGCCCTGCTAACCAGGGGCAATTGTCCTGCCAACCACGCATCTAATCTGGTCTTCCCAATCCCTTCCGGCACAGTCCCTTTAAAGTCCAGGCCACCCTCCACACCCACCGCCACAACCTGAGCAACAATCTCACCACAGACACTCCAATTAAACAAATCACATCACCACCCACTCAAATCCATCTCTCAAAACAATCACGACTTCCCAAAAACGACTTCCAAAACAAATCCAACTCACCTTTCGCGCCACAGAGGCGGAGGAGGACGCGCACGAAACGGATAACGCGCAGCGATTCACAGGCAGCAGGGGCCGCGGGCAGCGAGACTGAAAACCCATCTGCAATTCCTTGGCAAAGGCTGCCTCCACGACGCAGCAGCGCACCAAACCCTCGCAGATTGGCATGCTGTGCCGCTTTGACAACGCTTGAAGCATGGCCCTTGACAGAGGCTATGCTGCTCACGAAAGCTCTGCACACAAAAGCCAAAATTAGGTCCAGGACCTACAATTGAGAGGTCCTTGGTTAGCTCATTGAAGATACAAGCTTCATCCGCTTCTCGCAACGAAGACGGAATCGCACTGTGGATGCAAATCCACGCAAACTACGCGCAGCTACGCTCTACGTCTCTCTTTCGCAGCTACGCGCAGCCCGTCTTCCGGCGAGTCCGCTTCACTTTCCACTGCTTTGCATTCGTAAACCCTAATTCCTGGCAGACTTGTATTGGGGTATTGTATTAATCTATTTTTTTCCTAAAGATAAATATTTGTGTCGAGCATGTCTTGAAATTGTTGCAAATTTTGACATGTCTATATTCATGCTCCTGGATTGAATTTAGATGTGTTCTATCATAAATATTTGTAAAAGTTTGTGTCTTTTTTTCAAGATAATATATTCAATGATAACTTGTAAGAAAATTGAATTGATTTTCTTACTTAATGCTTACTTTTATTGAAGAAATTTTTTATCTCCAACTTGGAAGGACTCTGTCTAGGATTAATAACTTAAATTTGGCGAGTTTCAAGGATTCTACCCTTTGTAACTTGTATTTTTTTAATATTAAAATGTCATGAAAATGAGTGCTTTATTTGGAGTGAAAACAAAGAATTACAATTTCTTCAAAATAAAAAAATAAAAAATAATGTATGTCTCACAATCAATGAAAAAATAGTTATATTTCTACACTAGAATTTCAAAATATTTGAATAATATTTCACAATATTAAATTTCTATTAAAAGAACATATTATATAATATACTAAAATACTATCAAATATAATATTGCAGTACTATGTTATAAATTTTGTCACAAGATCATTCTTGCATTATAAATAACAACCATTTAAGAATAAAATCTAACCATAATGTTCCACCAAGCAATAACATACACATAATTATAACATAATCAACAACCACTTGCACCACAATAAGAAACTTTTGAATACCTAAATAAAGTACATATTTTTAAAAAGATTAAAAATTTTAAATTTGATAGCCATATTTAATAAGAGCTTATACATATATAGAAAGAGAACATAGTTTCTATTAACTATGCATCCAAAAGTAGCTTACAAAGTCAAATGTTGAACAAGTCAAGTAAAATTGATCTTTATAATTTTTTAAAATATATATTTTAAAATACTTATTTAAAATATATTTATTTATTATAAATTTATAAAATAAAATATATACCTTGATATAAGTGATGTGATGTATAAGAATATAATTTTTATAATAAAACAAAAAATAAATTAATCATTAATTATAAATAATATATTTTTTAAAGATTGTTAAAATTAATCAAAGATTAAAACCATTTAACTATACAAAAAGATGTAATGTCATTTTTTGGCCTAAAAATTAGTTATAAGCAATCCAAATTAGATTTTTATAGAATTTTTAAAGCTTTTGTGTACAAGATTATTAAAAACAATAAAAATCAAACAAAAGAAATTTTTTTGTTTGAAGCTTTGGAAGGAATTAAGTCTTATTTATGTTAAGGTTTTTAAAATTTGACATATATTTTAAATATATTTGGATGTTAATAATCTTTTTATAATATAAAATTAAAAACTAAGTTGATTCTTATCATTATTATTGTTTAAATTAGTAAGAGACTTTAAATTCAATAAGATTTTCAAAAAATTAGTACCACAAAAAAATCCAAATGATATATTCTATCAATAAAATCTTTAAAAGAACAATAAAAAAAAACATCATATAAATGAGAACCCAAAGATTTTTCAATAAATTATCAAGGACACGAACTAAAAGAAGATGTATAAACCAATAAAATCTATGCCAAAAAAAAGCAATAAAATAAAAATAAGAAAATATATGTATTCAAGAAGAAACTCGAATGGTTATTGCTAAAGATTAAAAAATATAAGACTCTTGAACTAGATTAGAAGTAAGAAAGGAATTGATAAGAGTAAAGAAGGCTTCATTCTTGTTTCTATATATACTATCTACCTAAAAGCTACTTGGTGGCGTTCTATAGGACGTCCAATACGTATGCAATTTGTAAGACACATGTCAAACTTATAATACAAGTTTCCTATATGTGTACCACATACTTAGCTTATTCCACAAGCTACCAACATGTGCGATTCGTGGCTTACTTCTTGACCAAGTTTTTAATCTATCAATTACTTATAGACATATATAAAGGTGAAATCACTTGTATGAAGTTTTTAGAAAGCTTCTAAAAGTTTTTTTATAAGAAATTATCAAATTAATCTATTTTTATTCACTTCTATCTATTTATATTATCTAAATAATTATAAGAGTAGATCTTATATCTGTAATATTATTCTCTTTTCTAGGGATGAATTCCACAAGGAGTAGTAATTATATGTTGAAAAAGTCTAAGATGTAGCAAATTATATTTGCCATACACTTTGATCTTTGTTTCCTTCAAAGGTAGTTGATTGGTCTTCTCAGCTATCAATAGTGTCCCATATCAAGGCAAGAAGACCACCTTAATATTTGATCATTCTTGAGGCCTTTATAACTTTCTTCAAAGAAAACATTTGAAACACCATCAATAGTAGTTTCTAGTTTTAAAAGTATCACTAAATACTATGAGTCTCTTTTAAGGTTGTAATATCAAACACCTTCTATTTTGCCATCAATCCAAAGAAGAATATGTTGTTCTTGAGGATCTTCATCTCTATTTTATCATCTTGAAGGTTGTGATAGTTGTAATGTCTGGTCTAGTAAGTCAACAAATGATAGCTCTTGAGCTGAATTTGTTGGTTGTTGATTCTCTATCTCTTTAGCACTATAAAATTTAAAGAAATAGCAAACAATGATATAAGATAGAATAAAGTCTTATTGAACCTACTTTGTTTTATAGCAAAGATTTTCTTGATTCTTTATCTTGATTTTGATGGCTGTTATTGATGAAACGCATTGATTTTTGCTGATGCATTTGCTAGATTTGTGGATGGCTCTTATGTGTATTCACTAATATCATATCCAAGCCAATGTACAAGATATTCTAATTTATTTTGATGCTAACTTGAATCTAAAACCTCTTCTACTCCAAATTTTTTATTGTTATTTATTTCTATAGAAGTCAATAGCATTTGTCTTCTTTCTTGTATATCCATTGTCTTATATGACTTGAGCAATGAGACGATGTCATGTTGTAGTTCGGTTATCATGTGAAAAAATTATATATATATATTAAATATATAATTTATTATACAGTTAAGTGAAAGCTATATCAATTGATCTTATTAGCTACAAGATGTGATTAGATTATTAGTTTAGAAGGAATCCATTTAATAGGGCTATTAATGAGATTTATACAACTTCATTTTCTTTTTGATAGTAATTTTGAGATTGATTTATATTGATAATAACTTTTATATATCTTAAGTCACCTTTATTAAACATTGGTCATCCTTAAGATCTTATTTATTTCTTTTATTTGATATTTAGAATATATATTATATGAATCTTTTAAAAAAAAGAATTAGAAAAGGATTTTTAATGTGAAATGGAATAATTAGGCCATCTATGTGAATGAATGGAAATGGATGATAGAAGTCTCTATTCCTATTAGCCAAAAATCATGCCCAATGGATTTCAAGGAGGCTGCCCAAGGATTTATTTGGAATTAGGGTTTATTTTTTGAAGGGAGTCAAACATCAGAGGCTAGGATCAATAAGTTTGGATTTTTGGATATGATTTTGATATAAATTTTGTGTAATTCGGATCTTTTTATGAAAGAGATATAGGTGCTCAAAGTTAGGGTGTCAAAATTGTACCTATTATCACTCTTTTAAGCATAATTTGCACATACAAAGAACAATAGAGGATTGGCAACTAAGGTTGGAAAGAGCACTTTTTTGGCTACACTTTCTATATATGATTTGATGACATCTAAGTCAGAATGAAGGAGACATTAGGAGTTGAAGTTAGTACTTGTAAGCTAAGGATAGTAAGTAATCTTGTTTAACTAGTGGTTATATTTTGAGCTATATCTTAAGTAATTTGATAGATTTTTAGCTCAAAATTTTTAGAAGTGTATATATTTATGTCACAAGACTATGTGCAAAAATTTTATGACATTAGAATTTTGGATTT
The DNA here is from genome assembly GCA_036785485.1 of Physcomitrellopsis africana. Lineage (NCBI taxonomy): Eukaryota > Viridiplantae > Streptophyta > Bryopsida > Funariales > Funariaceae > Physcomitrellopsis > Physcomitrellopsis africana. Next base: position 169,017 of record JAWRVF010000175.1, on the reverse strand, counting down.
ATGAGATATAAGGAAAATAGTACTCAGGTATCTTTGAGTTAGGGTTTTAAGTACCTGCTAGGATTTTTGAAATATCGGACAATCATAAATGAATTTATGGTTGATTCTTTTTTGTAGTAAAATTTAAGAATATTATATATACTTTGAAGAAAAATTTATAGAAACTAAATGGTTAGATTAAGAGTTATTGGATTCTAAAGATCAAGAAGAAATAAGTCATTGCAGATGAATAAAGTTTTGAAGGGTTTTTGTAGCAATTTGAATCTTTTTGTACAAACCTATTTAAAAATAGAAAGATTTATCAATAAAAATTATCTTTTGTAATATCATTATATTATTTATCCTTTTTACTAAGGAAAAATTACTTTCTAGACTCTTGTCAATATTTTTCAAGTATATTCTCTACAACCAGGTATCTAGTGTATTTCTAGATAGAAAATCACGCCACATGATAACGTAGAATACATGATGGATCTTTATAGATTTTAAAAGGTGTAATTGATAAGCAATTAGATTGATTTATTCACAAAGCAAAAATTATTCTAGCTTACAATAATCTAGCTTATCACAAGGATGACTAGTCTTAATATTACAACAAAAAAAACCATACTTTATGTGCCACATGGAATTGAAGTTGTTTCTTATAATAAACATTTGTATTAATCATTTTTTATTCTTGAGATTTTTTTAATTCTACCTTTATTATTGCATATAGCTTTAATAATTGATTTGTCAAATCTTTTACCATAGGATTATGAGCTTTTGAGAAGTCAAAAGTATTACTTCATGGATGATAATCATAATTGGCAAAGAATAGAATTTATTAAGTAGAATAATATACCAAATTATTATAAGCAAATTTTACCAATGGCAAAAGAATTTTCCAATCATCTTGATGATAGTGGATGGTATACCTGAAATATTATTTCAAAACTTAATTTATCCGTTTTGTTTATCAATCAGTTTGAGGATAAAAAATTGAAGATAGTTTTATGTCCACCTTCAATATTTTGAAAAGATTCTTCAAAATCTTGATATAAATTGCATGTCTCTATCTGATATAATATCCCTTGATAATTCATAATAGCAATAGATGTTATCAAAGAAAAGTTTAATTATTTCTTCACTTATGATAGATTTTGTATATGGTACAAAATATGTCATCTTGGTGAAACAATCTACAATCATGTATATAGAATCATATGAACTTGAATTTAGAGGATCCATAATAAAATCAATAGAAATAAAAGATTAAAATTATTCTAATATAAGCAATAGATGGAAAAGTTTGTAAAATTAATGATAAATTTTTTAAAATTTTGAATAAATATTATACAATTATATAAATTCTTTAATTACCTTTCATATTTGAGGCTACCAAAAATCTCTTGATATTAGCTCCAAAGTCTTGTTATATCCAAAATATCTTATTATAAATAAGTTGTGACAAGCTTCAAAGGCAGATAATTATGCTTCATCTTTTGGAACATATAAGCGTCCTTGAAATAGAATAGATTGTCTTTGAATTTGAACTTTGAAATATCATACAACTTAGAAGAATTATTCTTAATATCATGAATAAGAAAATCTAAGGATATATTTAATTAAAGTTGCTTGAAAAAAGTTGAATCAATAATCAATATTGATTTTATTACTCAAAGATGAAATAGCTTTGGCTTCAAGAGGATCATTCTTTGTTGATCAAAAGCTTCATCTCTTTCTTTTGGTATAAGATAAGAATATCTTTAAAGGGCATCAGATAGACTTTGTTGTTTTCTTGGCCAATAAATGATAATGAATTTGAATCTTGACAAAAGCATAATCCAATGAGCTTGATGATGATTTAATATGCATGTTGACATGAAGTATTCAAGGTTCTTGTGATTTGTATACACTCTAACTGGATTAAAAGTGCCTTCTAGATAGTGATGCCATCTTTAAAAAGAATCTATAATTGTAAGAAGTTCTTTATCATGGATTTTGTAGTTGATATTTGTTGCTAAAAATTTCTTGGAATAAAAAGCTATCAGATGGAATTTGTCATTTGCTCCCATTTGTGACAATACTATATCTAAGATAAAGTCTGATGTGTTTGTTTCTATAAAAAATGCGTTGAAAAATTGATGTGATATAAGATTGGTGTAGAAATAAAAGCTATTTTCAAAGCTTAAATGATGCTTTTGCTTCTTTATTCTACTTGAGTTTGTCCTTATAAGTTAAATATATAAGTATCAAAGATATAAGAATATAAATAAGAAACTTAAATTAGAAAGAAGTTTTAAGAAAAAATTAACAAGGACTTGAATTATCTAGATGAATATACAAATAATACTAAAAATGGTGAGATAAAACTTGAAGAGATATATTATTGAGATCAAAGAACTCTTTAGCCTTAACTCTAATATATATATTTATCTAGGAAGCTTTTTGATAGGCTTCCATCAAATTAAAAAGCTTCTCGAGTAGCTTCTATCAATTTAGAAGCTTCTTGAGCTCTTTCTACCAACTTGGAAGCTTTTCAAGCTCCTTCTACTAACTACAAAGCTTCTTGAGCTACTTTCACCAACTAAGAAGCTTTTCAATCAACTTTTACTAATTAAAAAATCTCTAAAATGTTCTAGAAGATTTTACAAACTTCCAAAGTATATGTTCCTAATAATAAGTAGAACTATAACTTCATAAAAATTCTTGATAAAGATTTGGTAATAATTGACAAATCTTCCAAAATCTTCTAGAACCTTTTTTAGTCTTTTAAAATCTTCTAGAACCTTCTTCAATCTTTTAGAATCTCTCATAGTCTTTTAAAATCTTTTAAAATCTTTTAAAATCTTCTTTAGTCTTTTTGAACTTGTCTTAGTCTTCTAAAATCTTCTTCAGTCTTCTAAATTTTTTTAAAATACTCTTAAAATGTTTAATAGGACTTGAGCCTTGTAGTATAAATAAGAGGCAAGACCAAGGTGCACCTCAATCTTATCAATATAAATCTTAGAGCAATTCAAAGTGTTGCCTTGTTTCTTCATATCAATATAGTTTCTTATTCTTATCAATCATCTAATTCTTTGTTCTTGTCTATCCAATTCTTTGTTCTTGAAATTTTTTTAGTTTTGTAATTTTTTTTCTTGTCTCTTTTCTAATCCAATATCTTGCATCCTTGACAATTTGGCAAGACTATTTAAATAATCATATCAGACTTGATCTCTTGATAGAGAGTGGATTATCTCTCTTCTTGAAAATACTATTACATTCTAGAAGAATGTGGATTATCCTTCTTTAGACTGATGTGATTACTTATTGCAATTTGATCTTTCTTTGGAAATAATAGATTATCTCTTTTCTAGAATATGTCACTACATTTTAGAAATTACAGATTATCTTCTTCTAAATTAATATTATTTAGAAACATTCTTTTTCAATATAAAAAATATTACATTGATGGCTTATTGATTTTTTGTCAATATAAAAGTAGATCAAATTAATAGAGGTACATCCTCACAAACAAAGAATAGAGTAGCAATTCTTATAGATTTTCAAGTTTTTTTGGATACTATATGAGAAAAAATGTTATTTTTTCATAATCCAAAAAAAAAACCATAAATAGAGCAAGTATTTGAAGAAGCTATGCGAGAGATTCATAGTTTACAATAATAAATTATTTGATTAAAAGAAGTAGGCAGTAAATAAATTATGCATATAATCCCTCTAGAAGCTCTAAAGATTGTCATAAAAGAGCCAAAGATTAGTATGCTTGATAAATTTGATGGAACGAGATCTAACTTTTGAAGGTTTGTGCAATAAGTACGACTTTACTTATAATTATATCTTTCTCATTATCCGGATGGGTTCACTCAAGTTGCTTTTATAGACACCTTTTTATCAGAAAGTGCTCGATGATGGTTTGTTCCATTGTTGGAAAAGAATTCTCTAATTCTATACAATTTGGAGGCTTTTATAAAAAGATTTACACTGCATTTGGAGATAGTGATTAGGAAAAGGTGGCAAAAAGGAAGATTCAAAATCTACGACAAGGACAATATTTAGCTATGCTTTATGCCACAGAATTTCAACAACTTACTTGTAATCTTGATTGGAATGATAAGGCTTTTATGACTTGATTTTGTTATGGCCTAAAAGAAGATATTAAGAATTTATTCATCACAAGTTCTAAAATCAAAGATAAAAGATATATATTCTTGATGGTAATCTTGTTAAGTCCTCAATAATCTACGTACATCTATAGCGATCTATTTTTTTTCTTTACAAATAAGATAGAAGCTCCTACTGGAGACTTTGAATAGTGTATAAAGTTCTTAGCCAAGTTCTCATCAATATATTCTTTCAATACAATCAACTTGTTCTGTGATAAGCTATAGGTTGGTCCAAATGGTGGTTGAGCTCCATCTTCAAGATCCATTGATCAATCATAAAGTCAATACTCCAAAAGAATATTTGTATATTTTTTTTCAAAAATATCTTTAAAATCTTGATACTAGCTAGGAATACCACTTGTAGTCTTTTTGGCATCTAAAATGGGTGTGGCATATATAACAAAAGATGATCCTTCTTTTGTCACATGTTTAAAAGCTTTTGCACCTATTAATAAGAGTTTGGATGTACTAAAATTATATATATTTACTTGACTAGTAGATATCTAGATTAAACTACAAAAAAAATCAAGGTTACGAAAAGTCCAATTTATTTGAGGATTATACTTTTTTAACAATGATAATCTTAAAATAATTGGATTGGAAAGAGATCTAATTATATAAAATATTACTATGCTATTATATCTCTTAGTTCCTATATCTAAAAGAATAGTCTCATAGATAACATTTCCAAAAGACAATGAATGACCATCTATGATTTCTAAGTGCATGGATTTAATTTTCTTAACTAGAGATATTTTTTATTTTTTGACAAAATCTTTGTCTATAAAACAAGGTGAGGCTCTTGAATTTAATAAAGCAAGGACTTTGTGATTTTTAGGTCTTAAAAATATATCTATTGTAAAAAAATATGAAGGGTCAAAGGAGAGAATAGGACCTTTATAAATTATTGCACATGATTCTAGCTGCATGGTCCCTATTATAATTGAAGAAACTCATTTTTGAACATATTATCTTCTTTAGCAACCACACTTCTCATTTTGTGATTGCGTTGCTTCTTTGTATAATATTGAAGAGTGTGCTTTGCTTCTCTATAATATAAGCACAACTCTTTTTAACAACGTTGAATCTTTTCTTGTTCAATTAGAGGTTTAAAACTTATTTCATTAATTTATATTAGATTTGGCTTAGTCAGATAAGTTTTTAAAAACTTAGGAGTTACTATCATCAATTGACTCAATCTTTTCCAACGGAATTTATATTCTTGATGCCTTTTAAATAAAAAATTATTATATGTAATGGCTTGAGCTATAAATTATTTGAAGGAGTTTGCTTTTGACATTATTAATAACAAGTCTTTGACGTTATGCTTCAAACCATAATGAAATTGATTGATAAGGGCCTTGTGATTCCACTCCACATTGCAAGTAAGATTTTGAAATTCTATAGCATATGTTGTGGTTGACCATGATTCTTGTCGCAAAGATAAGAGCTTCATCTCTACTACCCTCTCTCAATCACTTTCTCCAAATGTGGCCATAAATACTTTGAAAAATGAATTCAAATTATAAAAAAGTCATGAATCTTTTTCCATCAAAGGTGCAAACCAAGAAAGAGCACTTCCAGATAGAAGTGCACCTATGAATCTAACTTGAATAAATCCATTATGATATTGAAAAGGATGCAACCTTAGATATAGTTTGACTTATTGTAGAAATCCTCAAAATTTTGATCTTGTTCTATCAAACTTCTTAGGCATAATAATCTTTACATCCTTCATGTTAGTCAAAGCAAAGCTTCTTGGATTTGCTTCCAAGGTCAATTTACTTGCTTTCTTCAATTGTACAACTTCCTGGCATAGACTTTACACTTCTTCTATTGGCATAGGAATAATGCCTCCATGATTGATATTAGTAATTTGTGAAATTTCCACCCTAAGAGTATTGACAAGCTCTTAAAAATTTGTAATGGTTGCAAATTTATTCTCACTTCTGCTAAGTGTAGTATCCATGATATTTCCTTCCATTTTAATAACTCCACAATTCAAATTAGAGGAGGATAATTTGCAACCTCTAATAAAATAATTTTTACATAAAAGAATAATCTACTTTCTTTTTTTTCTTCAAAAAATAAAGATTAAAAAGAAAAGAATGTTAGTTTAAAGGTGGATAATTTACAACCTTCAAATACAATAGTAGAAGTGGAATAATCTATTTACTTCTTAAATACAAAATAAGAATAATGAATCTTTACTTTTGTCAAACTGTCAAGGACAAAGACATGAATTATAAAAGAACAAAATATATTCTTGTGTTATTCAAAATCACTTGAAGATGGAATAGTATTAAAACTAAAATGGCTATTACTAAAGATAAGAAGACTAGAGACTCTTGAAACAAGACTAGGAATAAGAAAGGCATTGACAAGAGAGAAGAAGGCTTCACTCTTGTCTCTATATATACTATCTATCTAAAAACTACATGGCGGTGTTCTATAGGACTTCTAATATGGGTTTAACTTGTAAGACATATGTCAAACTTGCAAGATAAGTTTCCTACATGTGCGCCACATACTTAGCTTATTCCACAAGCTATCAACATGTGCAACATGTGGCTACTTTGTTCCACAAGCTACAAACATGTGCGATACGTGGTTACCTTGTTGGCCAAGTTTCTACTCTATTAATCACCTATAGACATGTATAAAGGTGAATCCGCATCTATGAAGTTTTTAAGAAGCTTCTCTATAAGATATTATCAAATTAATCTATTTCTATCTATTTCTACCTATCTATATTAATTAAATAATTATTGGAATAAATCTTAACCATGACACATGTATTATCTTTAATATCATTTAATGTCCAATAAATTCTATTATCATTGGACTTCTTTGATTTAAATTACATAATCTTGATATTGATTGGAATTTACAAAAGATTTCCTTAAGATCTAAATATTAAAAGAAGAAATGAGGTACTACTTCATTTTTTGGAGCTAAATCATTTATGCAGGTAGTAAAAAAAAAGAGCTATATTTGCATTGTATGCTATCTTGATGAAAGATCCAATAGAACAAGTGAAGTAAGATATTCCTAATCAATATTGTGACCTTGAAGACATATTTGAAAAGAAAAAAATAAACATGTTACCAAAACACCATCCATATGATTGTGCAATTAAATTATAAGATGGGGCTCAATCTCTATTTGGTCTAATTTATAATCTCTTACACAAATAGAGCTTACAGCCTTGTGAGAATATATTGATGAAAATCTAGCCAAGAATTTCATTAAATATTTGAAATCACATGTGGGAGCTCCTATCTTATTTGTGAAAAAGAATGATGGTTCTTTACATATGTGTGTAGACTATCAAGGTTTGAACAAAGTAATTATAAAAAACCACTATCCATTACCATTAATCTCAAAATTATTGGAATAATTAGGACATGCAAAGATTTTTACAAAGATTGATTTGAGAGGCGCCTATAACTTAATCAAGATCAAAGAAGGAGATCAATAAAAGACAACATTTCATACAAGGTACAGACATTGTAAGTATAATTTTATACCTTTTGGACTTATAAATGCACCTGCAATCTTTTAATATATGATAAATGATATCTTATGGGAATACTTGGATGACTTTGTAATCATTTACTTGGACGATATTTTAATCTTTTCTAAGAATAAATAAAAATATGAACATCATGTAAGTATGGTATTGGAAAAATTATAGAAAAATGGATTGTATACCAAATTAGAGAAGTGCTCTTTCTATCAACCATCAGTCAAGTTTTTGGAATATATTGCCTCTAAACTATTATAAAATAGAAACAATTTTCATCAATTAGAGATGTACAATGTTTCTTGGGATTTATAAATTTTTATAAAATCTTTATTAAAGATTATTCTAAGATTACAGCCCTATTAACACAACTTATAAGCAAGGAGAAATTTATTTGAGACAATAAGGGTGAAGAAGCATTCAAAAAATTAAAAGAACCTTTTATTTCAGCTCTTATATTTGTCCACACAGATCCAACAAAATCATTCATTTTGGAAATCGATGCCTTAGATTTAGCACTTAGATCTATATTCTCTCAAACTAATAATAATGGTTAATTACATCCAATAGAATTCTGCTCTTAAAAATTTTCAACTACAGAGATTAATTATAAAATCTACAATAAAGAATTATTGGCAATTGTTAATGATTTTGAAGAATGGTGTCATTTGCTGGAGGGGGCTTAATACAAGATCATAATATACATTGATCACAAAAACTTGGAGTATTTTATAAGTGTTCGAGTATCGAATTGCTATCAAGCACAATGAAATATGTTATTATCTTGATTTGATTTTGTAATTACATATTATCCGAAAAAACTCTAAAAGAAATTAGATGCCCTTTCTTGATGGTCATACCTTGTGCTAAGAATAAGAGACATGGTATTAAATCAACAAAAATTAGTCATGTTGAAGCCATCTAATTTATTATTGAAGACATTGATAATATCTACTTATGTAAATATAGCTCTCAAGATGGAAATCTAGAAAGCAATGAAGATAGATCCATTTATAGATAATATTCATCAATATTTAAAAAATACTTAGATAAAAGAAAACAATAATTTTAAGTTTGAAGCCGAATTGTTGTATTTCAAGGATCTTTTATATGTTCTTCTAGGCCTTACAAGACTTTAGATTCTTCAAGTACAACATGACCTTCTACCAGCTAGACATTTTAACTTCAATAAGACATTAGAATTAATATCAAGAGATTATTGGTGGCCTCAAATGTAGAAATTAGTAAAAAAATTCATCCAATCATGTAAAATTTATACCTGAGTAAAGGTCCTAAGACACCAACCATATGGACTTTTTCAACCACTTCTAATTTTTAAGAGTCCATGACAATTGTTATTTATGGAATTTATTACAAACCTCCTAATTTCTAATGGAAAAGATTCAATTTTTGTGGTGATAGACCATCTTACCAAGATGGCATATTTTATCCTATGTAATAAGATTATTTTTGGAGAAGAAATGGCCAAGCATTTATTGATAATATTTATCAAATACATAGTATTCTAAATGCCATCATTTTGGACCAAGGACCATAATTTGTATTAAGTTTTTGGAGAAGACTATTTCAACTTTTGAAGGTCAAGATCAATCTTTCATCAGTTTTTCATCCTAAAATCAATATTCAAACAGAATGGATGAATTAGATCTTGAAACAATATCTTTATTGCAATATAAATTATCAACAAGATGATTCAATGGACCTCCTATTATTGGCCAAGTTTGCATATAATAACATGGAACATTCTCTAATAAAGCAAATTCCATTATTTTCAAACTATGGATACCATCCTAAAGCAGATCCATTCCAAATTGAACATGTGAGAAGTACTGTTGCAAAAAATCAAACTACCTACGTGAAGGCAATCCATAAAAAATTAAAATTCCAATTGCAACAGATTCAAGATCAATATAAAGACTATATAGACATTCATCATAAGAATCAACCAAAGTTTAAGATAAGAGATTGTGTCTTATTACTTTGGCAAAATATACAAATGAATCAACTATCATGAAAATTAGACTACCAAAGACTTGAACCATTTATAATTCTATAATAAATAAATTTAATAAGTTTTCATCTTGAACTACCAAGTAGCATGTGCATTCATCTAATCTTCCATGTCTCGTTTTTAAAAATCTATTATAAATCAAATATTAATGGAATAATTCTTCTACCATCAACTCTAATTGAAGTCATTTAAGAATTTAAATATAAAGTAAATAAAATATTATATTTATATATAAAACATGGATAATTAAAATATTTTATTCATTTAAAGGACTGTAGAGTTAGCAAAAGAACATAAAAACCTTCAGATAGCCTTAAAAATTCACTTGAAAAAGTTTGCAAATTCCATCAATAATATCCTAAAAAACCTAGATTCAATTGCGATTGAAGATTTGTCGACATCAACATCTCTTGGCTTCTAAATGACGTTTTTTTTTTATCAACAACAGAAGACCAATATAAAAAAAGAAGAGCTATGCCAAGACCTTTACTTGTATATAGTTATTTTTTCTAAGATTTGCTTGAGAAATGTGAAGATATGGTTATTTCATTGCAATATCAAGACTACTTGTCCTTGTGATAAGTTGGACTATCATAAGCTTAGATCTATTCTTATTTCTAAACAAACCAATCGAGTTGTATATCGATTACACCTATCAAAGTCCATGAAGATCCATTTTATATTCCATGTTGTCGTGGTAGAGAGAATCTGCCTCAAGAAAGCACTGGGCTTCTGGCTGCAACTAAATACTCAATCAAGATTTAAAATAATAAAACCCTCAAAATTTTATAAAAGTTTTTCTTTTAAGGCTATTACATCCAATATATAAGCCTTATTTTACAAAAACATTCAACTATATCAAAATACTCTAAACCCTCATTCACCCGTAGGAGGGGAATTTTTCACAAACTTCATTAACCTATAACTCTTAATCTAACTGTTCAAATCTGCTAAAATTTCACATGAAGTACTGATGTGCTTTTAACAGTTAGAACAACAAATTTCAATTATTGATTCTTTATTGATCTTTAGAAATTGTAAAAACCATAACAATAGCTTTAAACCCTTGTTTATAAACACCTGTGTACTAAATTCTTCATATCTCACAAACCCAATGTCCATATACTATGAAACTTTGATATATAACTTTTTAGCATAAAGATTCAGCTTCTTGGAAAATTTTAGACAAAAATTCGTCCAAAAATTCAAACATCACTATTAAATTAAATTTTAGCATGGTGATAGAAAACTTAGAAATCAAGCTATAAACCAAATTTGAGCTAAAGTTAATAGTTGAATAAGGAGAAATCACCACTGGAATTTTTGCATCAATTTTCAAGTTGGCGGCCAAGTGTCATCAATGCGGTTTTTGGGCATTTTCTTACAATTTGTTAGTTGGGTTGGATTGATCTTTTTTTGAGCATGTAGAAGGCTTATACCAACATTTGTCTGCAAAATTTCATATCATGTGGGCGGTTGGATTAAAAGTTATAGCTTGTCAAAGTTCACTAATTAGAATTTGGGCTTACAAAGAGAAATAAAAGTTGCTTAATTATAAAAGAAACGAGGCAATTGGGATATATGTATGGTTGATGTTACTAAGAGGAGTACTTTTAAATACTTTTGAATTAAAATTTGAATTATATTCTTCATATATGGATGAAATCTATTAGAATTTCTTGATTATTTGCAAACACAATTTTTTCTTCCACATCCAGATGCTCGGTGCAATCCCAAACAAGACAACATGTAATACAACACATTTGGTGAACCCAACGTGAAAGCTTGAGGTAGAAGATTATTAGGATATTTTTGATTTATTTGACTTATAGAAAAAGAAGGCAAGAGAATTGAAGGAGGAATTATGGACGGTGCATCAATAGGAGCTTCTAGTAGAGTTACAAGTGGAGCAACAAGTGGAGGTAGCAAAGGAGGACAAGATGGCAAGAAGGTTGATTTTGAAGCTTTTTGAAGCTTTGAGGTTTGGAAAATATCTTAAAAAATAAAAAATGGCATTTGAATTATCATGGAGCAGAATATGGCTTTATTGATATTTTGGAGCATTTTGAAGTATCATAAGTTATTTTTTGGAGCATTTCAAGGGACATTTTTGAACATTGTAGAACAAAATGAAAGATGTTTCATCAAATTCTTTGGATAGGTTGAATATTTTGGATGGATCAAATATTAATAATTTTTTTAAGGTTTTTTGTATATTCATGGAAGAGCAACAAAAGATGCAAGCAATTGAAAGGAATATCGCAAAGGCATTGCAAGGAATCATCAACAAATTTGGGAGGTTTGAAGGATGCAATATCACTAAGTTTTTACAAGTTTATACATGTGAGATGGAGACATGCCAAATATTTGAGGCAAAGATGATTTCAAGCTTCTATTTGGCTATTGAACTTGGGATTCATAAAAAAGTGAAGATATTACTTGAAGGGGGTATAGAGACATGGTCAAAACTTCAAGAACTTTTAAAAGAAGAATTTATTGATGCAAATGAGGATAGGATTATCAAGCAAAAGTTTTTGGATTGGATAGAATTACAATCAGGCATGCATATGGATCTTTATGAATTCTTGAAAGAATTTGAAAAGAGATTTTATCAACTCTCATTCTCAAAGAAATAGTCATTGGATGCTATAAAGATAGAGTTATTTTTAAATGGTCTTGATGATGCCTTGGGAGACAAGCTTTTGCATACTTCTTACAGATGAATCTACGGAGAGTGGTTGTATCAATAATCAGGAAGAGTTGAAAGAAGCAGTAATTGTTTTAGCAAAGAAACAAAGGGCACGAGCTAAAGGAGTTACAGTATGGCCTAAGAAATCTTCTACTTTAGCTGTTATATCATCTTTATCAATGTAAGGGACAAATTTTGAATCAAGAGAAATAGAGGAGCAAATAGAAAGCTTTAAAAGAAAAGCAAATTCTTTGCACATGAAGGAAATTGGGTCTTATACCAAAGATGGTGGAGAGAACAAAGATTTTTTTCAAACTATCAATATAGAAGGCGAAGATATCCAAAAATTTGAAGGCAATATGCAGCTCAAGGATTTAGACACTAATGACAATGTGGTTGGAAGCTATGGCTATTCTACATTGAGTAAGTTTATACAAGTTGATGATGGCAATTTGGATGGAACATCTCTTAATGATAAAAAAGTATTTTCTATGTTTGAAGGAGGTGAGGATGTTTTGCCTAATATTTTGGATTATATTAAAGAATTTAAAGTTGAACCTTCACATGAGATGGATTATGGATCTATTCAAGGTTATAATCATAAAGATTGTATGAATTCACAACATTATGATGTAAGAAGTGGTGGAATTATGCACAAATATGATCATGAAAGTCAAATTACATATGGCTATGAGACCACATATGCATTGGATGAAAGAAGTTTTGAATTTTCACATGATTATTATGGAGGGGGTTATGAAATTACACAAGATTATGATATTAAATGTGGTGGTGAAACCACAAAGGATTATGACAAAAGTTGTGAGATTTTTTAAGAGCATAAGATTTCACACGGCTATGAAATTTCTCAATGTTATGAAGTAATACAACACATTGAGATAATACAAGGTTATGATGTTTCACAAAGATACATTCAAGAAGAAATGATAGATGTTTTACAAAATTATGTGGCAAAAGAAGATTATGGAATCAAAGGTAAGGATATTAAATTAATGGCTTTAATCAAGTCAATTGTGAGTACTAATCTTTGGAACCAAGGTCAAGGTTACATGAATAATGCACATATATTGGAGGCACAATTGAATTTTGATAAAAAAAAAATTCATCATGTAGTGTAAAATTCAAAGGTTAAAAATCTAAAAATCTTTAAATATAAAGACATTGATAATGGATTTAAAGATTACATGGACATCTTAAATGGAGGTTGGAATAAAAAGAATAAGACAAAAGATACAAGTAAGATGTATGTGGCTATGTGGATGAGGTTTCAATTAAGTCTTCTTATTTCAAAATTTGTACCTCACCAATGGTTTTGTCATGTGCAAAAGAAGATATTTTCAGCCTACTTGCATATGTGGAGTAAATGAAAACATTGGCATTGGTAAAAAGAGATAATTGACTTTAGAATATTGGCGTATATGGGAAGATGGGTATTAGACTTGCATTAACAATCGCATATAATCCAAAAGAGAGATTGCTTCCTGCTTATTAGAAGAGATGAGGCTATTGTTATCTTATCACGGGATGTATATATTTTATTCAAAAATATAAACAATTTTGGAAGAATAGAAAAGAAAGACATCAAAAATATAGAATATGAGTTGAAGAAATGTGGAGTGCTTGATGAAGATGAATTCATATTAGAGATGTTTGAAGAAAGGGGCTTTGGTGATACCATAGGTGAATTATAATTATTATTGGATTTAGGTTTTGAAAGTAATGATAAGGTAGTAAATGTACAATCTAAAGAATTTTATGATGAAGTGAAAGAATATGTTAATACATATAATGCAAAAGTGGAAACTAAGTATAAGACTATTGTCAAGAAAGTTAAACAAGTGGCATTGCCACTACCATTGGATTGTGAGAAAAGAGTTGAAAGGGCTTACATGCAATTGAATTTGAGAGATCCAAGGACATTGAGGTAGCTATAAAGAAGTTGTAAGAAGCAAGAGAGAAAAATAAGGAGAGGTTTGACAAAAAAAATCAATTGCATCCAAAATCAATTCAAAATAGAGATTAGATGTTGGTTTATAATAGTAGTTTGGATAACCAACATAGCTTAGTAAAGAAATTTGCAAGGAGATGGTTTGGGCCTTATGTTGTCAAACAAACATATGACAATGGAACATATTTGTTACAAGAACTTGATGGTACAGAATTGAAGATATCTATAGCAGAAAAGCAAATTAAGTTATTTAAACAAAGAGGTGAAGAAATTTGTTTTGATGAAGAACAAAATCTATTAAAGACTATTGAAATGAGAAAAGAAGAGCAAATTGAAGATCAAGAATTTGACTAAGATGAAGAATGACATACATTGATGTATTGAAAAACCATTGGCGCATACCAAAGGATGCACAAGTTTAGAGGGGGTGGATGTTGTATAGTAATTTGACCATTAGGTAAAAGAAGAAAAGAGTGAGTATATTATAGAAAAGCTCAAATAAAAATATTTGAAAAAATTACCTTAGAAAAATAAATAATAGAGAAGGAGGTAGAAAAAAATCAAAAGGTGTTATTACTACCTTTTATATAAGTGACTTCTAATTACTTTATATGGCCATAAATAAGAAAAAATAAAATAGATTAGAAAAATAAATAATATAGATATCTTTAGAAAAGAGTTGAAAATAGGTTTTAAAAAAATTTACTACAAAAATCTCAAAATAGATATTCAAAGAGGGCCGATTATGAGCTAGGATTGGAATCTCACCTTGAGGCACAAAACCGCGTGCCTATGGCGGATCAAGAGGCTTTTTGTAGATCTAAAGGTAAAATTAGAGAGCAAACTAAAGGATCTTTCTTTAAGCATTAGTTGGAATTGATTTGAATTGGTAATAACTTTGTAATGGCTTTGCAAAGTTAGAATTGATTTTAGTAAGTTTGATTTTGTGAAATATATTAGGGTTTACATTTTTGAGCATTTTGTAAGATTGGTTATAGATCTATAAGTGATATTTTGTGGATTGGTACATACAATAGTGCTTGTAGGGTTTTCTGAATTTTAGATGGATCTAATAATTCAATCAAAGATTATTGAAGTTTATGTGGATTGGAATCTTAGAAATTAGGAATTGAGGGTCAGTTAGGTTTTCTAAGATTTCTAGCAATCTACTAGTTGGATTGGAGTGACATTTATATGTATATATAGAAGACTTAATTTCCTATATGCATGTGAAATTTGAAAGCAATTGAATGGTGTTTGAAGGAGATATTGGTACTAGACAATTGGCATTAAGATAGGAAAAGGAGGCTGGCCGACACTTGATTGAACTTTTGGGTTGAATTTCTTCCTGGTAAGTTTGATCTTCTTCAAATTTTACATGCTTATTGTTAACTTAGTTTTTAAAGAGTGTAAATTTTTAAGTAAGATCAACGGTTTAGTCAATAGATATTGAGATTTTAAAACTGCCTTAGGAATTGTTTAGGGCTTGGTTAGGGTTTGGTTAGGATTTTAGAGTTTGTTAAGATTTGATTAGGATTGACTAGGATTTAGTTAGGATTTATTTTAGGATTTGTTAAGATTTGACCAAGTTGACTAGGATTTAGTTAGGATTTGTTTTAGGATTTGTTAGGATTTGACCAGGGTTGATTAGGATTTAATTAGGATTTATTTTAAGATTTGTTAAGATTTGACCAGGGTTGACTAGGATTTAGTTAGGATTTGTTTTAAGATTTGTTAGGATTTATTTTAGGATTTATTAGGATTTGATCAGGGTTGACTAGGATTTAGTTAGGATTTATTTTAGAATTTGTTAAGATTTGACCAGGATTGATTAGAGTTTTAGAATTTGTTAGGATTTGATTAGGATTGAATAGGCTTTAATTAGGATTTGTTATAGGATTTGTTACAATTTATTTTAGAATTTGTTAGGATTTGACCAAGGTTGACTAAGATTTAATTAGGATTTATTTTAGAGTTTGTTAAGGTTTAATCAGGATTGACTAGGATTTTAGGATTTATTAGGATTTGATCAAGATTGAATAGGATTTAATTAGGATTTGTTTTAGAATTTGTTAAGATTTGATCAAGATTGACTAGAGTTTAGTTAAAATTTATTTTAGAGTTGTTAGGATTTGTTTTAGAATTTGTTTAGGTTTGAACAAGGTTGATTAGGATTTAATTAAGATTTGATTAAGGTTAGGACTAGTTATTATTACATATTTTCTTTTTATCTTCCACAGCCAGGTACTCGGAGCATTCTCAAGCATGATTTCATAACATACGACATCAAACACAACATTAGTGAACGCACATGGGAACCAATAAAGGATCTTGCAAATGTAGTAAAGAAAGTAGAGGCTTTTCATCAACGACATCCATCAAAACCAAGATGAGAACCTTCTCTATAAAAGAAACACAATTTAGGCAAGATAACATTCTACTTTCTATCCTTATTTGTAGCTTCTTTGTATTTGTGACGTTAAAGAGATGGATAATCAACAACCAGTGGATTCAACTCAAGAACCTTCATTTGCTGATTTACCGGACAAGACATTACAACTATTACAACCTTCAAGACAACGAAATAGAGATGAGGACCCTCAAGAACGACATGTCCTTCCTCAGATTGATGGCAAAATATAACATGTTTAGTATCACGACCTTGGAAGAGACTTCCAATGTTTGGTGATACTTTTAGAGGTAAGAACTATTCTTAATGGTGTTCTTAATATTTTCTTTAAAGGTAGTTATAAAAGCCTCAACAATGATCAAATAACAGGGTGGTCCTCTCACCCTAGTATAGAATATTATCAATGGCTGAAAGGCTCTATCAACTACCTTCAAAGGGAACAAAGATCAGAGTATATGACAAGCACAATTCGACGTATTCTCAACATGTAATCACCGCTCCTCATGGAACTCGTTCCTAGAAGGGGGGAGTAATGTCATGGACATAATATTTATTTCAATAATTATCTAATTAATATAGACCAATAGAAATAAATAAAATAAGTTGATTTGATAATATCTGATAGAGTAACTTTTTAGAAGCTTCATAGACATGGAATCACTTTTATACATGTCTATAGGTGATTGATAGGTTAAAAACTTGGTCAACAAGCTAGCCCCATGGCGCACATGATGGTAGCTTGTGGAACAAGCTAGCCATGTGTCACACATGTTGGTAGCTTACGAAACAAGCCAAATACGTGGCACACATGTGGAAAACTTGTCGTGCAAGTTTGACACATATCTTACAAATTAGATACGTGTAAGAGGTCCTATAGAATACCGCCACGTAGTTCTTAGTTAGATAGTATTTATAGAGGCAAGAGTAAAGCCTTCTTCACTCTTGTCAACTCCTTTCTTGCTTCTAGTCTAGTTTCAAGAGTCTATAATTTTCTTGTCTTGTGACAATAGCCATTCTAATTTCTTTTAATATATATACTTCCTTACTTCTATTTTGTTATATTTCTTAATAGAAGTTTCATATGTTTATTTGCTTTCATGAAGTTCTTATCTTTGATACCTAATTAAATCCTAAACAAATCCTAAATAAATCCTAAATAATCCTAATAAAATCCTAACTAAATCCTAATCAATCCTGGTCAAATTCTAATTAAATTCTAATCAATTTTGATAAAATTTTGATTAAATCCTAATCAAATCCTAAATAAATCCTAAACAATCTTAATCAAATCCTAACTAAATCCTAGTCAATCCTAGTCAAGCTTTAATAAAATCTAATCAAACCTTAACTAAATCCTATTCAAATCCTAAAAAATCCTAGGCAAATCATAATTAATCTTAGTCAAATCCTAAATAAATCCTATTCAATCCTGATCAAATTCTAACTAAATCTTAAATAATCCTAATCAAATCCTAACCAAATCTTAATCAAATCCTAAAAAATCCTAGTCAAATCGTAACTAAATCTTAATCAAATCCTAAATAAATCCTAAATAATCTTAATCAAATCTTAATTAAATCCTACTCAATCCTGGTCAAATCTTAACTAAATTATAGTCAACTATGATCAAATCCTAATTAAATCTTAAACAATTTTAATCAAATCTTAATTAAATTCTAACAATCCTAATCAAATCCTAACAACCCTAATCAAATCCTAATTAAATCTTAACAAATCTTACTCAAATTTTAACAAATCCTACAATAGATTTAAATTACAATGGCTTATGATCTAACCATTGATTTTAGTCCAAATTTCACGTACCTTTGAACAATCTAATTGACAATACATATAAGAAATTTAGATCTAAATATCTATCAAAAGTTATGATTAAACTTATACTCAGGTGTTGGCTACCCTCCTTTTCCAATCCTAATGTCAATTTTCTAGCACAAATAACTTCTATATGCACCATTCAATCACTTTCAAAACACATACATACATAGGAAATCTTGTCTACTATCTATATAAAAAACTTTTATTTCAATTCAACCAATGATCACTTAATATCTAACAAATCCTCATTGACCCTCAAACCTCAACTTTCAAGACCTTAGCACACTTGAACTCCAATACCTTCTAATTGAACTATTTGATCTAGCTCAAACTTATAATAAACATTAATCATATTTGTAGTTACAAATTCTCAAAATTTCAAATCCAATCTGTAAACAAATACAAAGCATGATCCTTGACACAAAGAATGAATCTTGGTGGTTGCCCACCAAGCCTTATCATACTCTCCAAATGCTTCCTCGAATGCTTCTAGAAAGGTCTCAAAATTATTCAAGATAGAAGACCTTTTTTCAAATAAGGGGGCAAACTAAGACAAAGCTTGTTCAATAAGCAATATCCTCACTAATCCAATTCGCGACTCCTCAGTTGAATAACATTTCGATTGCAAGAATATTATCAATCGAACTTGGTTTACGAAACCATGAAATTTTGATCGGATACCATCAAACTTCTTTGGGAGACTGACTCGAGGTTCTTTATACTGCGATGTAATTAAATTCTCACATTGAGATATAGTTGGCAGTACTTCACTAGCTACAGGTGGTTGTATTATAGTCTAAGCCACTCTCACTTTTGTAGCTCCAAGGAGCTTAGCAAAATTTTCTTCAATTTTAGCAGTTCTAATCGCTAGAGCATTAAAGGCATTGATGATCACATCTAACTTTGACTCCAAAGATTCTACCATATTAACGTCTTCTCTACCAGCCATGCTAAATAAAGAAAAAAGAATCAATACCGATCTAAGAAAGGATAATCCGCAACCCTTAGAACGCTCAAGTATTTCCAAGGAGAGGAATAATCCACTCTTTGCCTCAAAGAACTAAGCTCTAATATTCATAGAAGGGCAGTCTTGACAAACTGTCACGGACACAGAATGTACACTAAAAGTCTAAACAAGAAGTTCAAAAAGAACTGGTAAGAATTAGGTTAATCAGATGAGTATAAGAACAATACTAGAGAGGTGAGCTAGAGTTCCAAGAGATGTGTTGTTGAAACTGAAGAACTCTTCAGCCTTGGCTCCAATATATACTCCTACCTAGGAAGCTTCTCAAACAACTTCCGCCAATTAGGAAGCTTTTCAAGCAACTTCTACCAACTAGGGAGCTTTTTAAGCAACTTCTATCAACCGGAAGCTTTTCAAGCAACTTTCACCAACTAGGAAGCTTCTCAAGCAACTTCTACCAACTGAAAAGCTTTTCAAGCAACTTCTATCTACTTTGAAGATATTAGAAGGTTCTGAAAGGTTCTAGAAAGTTCTAAGTCTCTTCTAGAATATTCTAGAAGGTTCTAACAAGCATGTCCTTGATAATATCTACCTTTTCAATACTTAGCTTATATGCATAAGAATCACATATGTATCAAAAAACAAGTATCTTATTTATCCCAAACATAGATTTAGTGCCTAATAAGGTCAAATGCACCTATTCTAATTGTGATAAAATCTTTTTACAATCGATAATACAATTTGTATTATCTTTTATAATCTTTTTAATCCAATGTTTTATAATCTTTTATAATCTTTTTAATCCAATATTTTATCTTTTTCCTCTTTTGTATATTCTTTAATTAGAACATCATCTAAAAATGGCATAGTTTTTTATGATATAAAGTCTCTTAATACTTTATTCATTCCATTCATCATATGAATTATTGAATTAATAGCCCCTTGACGCAATGTACACATCCTTATTAAATCCAATAGAGTCTTCATAGTAATTAAATCTCTGCTTTGTAATGCCAATTGGAATTGATTATATCCTGAGTAAAGATCTTCCATTGAATAGATAGCTCTTCTTGCAAATGCTTTTGTAAATTCATCCACAATTAGACTTGAACTCATATTTCTAATAATCACTTTATTCACAGATTGTATGTCTTTTATAAACCTCATTGTTCTATTTTTTTCTGATATTGTAAATCATTGATTACAATAAGATGCAATAGATGATTTTAAAATCTCCATTTTAATCTTTTCATTGAATAAATTTATTAATTTGGATAAATATACTTTTGGCACTAAAATTGGCTATAAATTCCATGGTTCATGAGGAATAGTAAAAATAACCATAAGTGCTATAATACTTAGATTAATACATCCAATTTCATGTGCTTCAAATACAAAAGCCTTTCCATATTGTGAAAAAAAAATTCTAAAGTATTCTTCTTCACATTTTGTCAAAAATCCATCTTATCCAATCTTTAATCCATCTAATGCAGCATCTGTAAATTCATATCCTATCTTCCTAGGATCCCTTAAATTTGGTTGTATAGATGCTCCCTTCATCTTTTCTTCACAATCCAATGATAATGGCAAAGCCACTGGTTTAATCTTTTTTTTCTATGGATTTATATTTAGTCTCGATATGTACCTCTTGGTGACTTAAGATTTTTATAAAATTCTAAATTTCATTATAATATTTTTTTGAACATACATTAATAATTCTATTCTCTCCTTGTAATCCATATTGCAACAAACAATTTAATTCTTTCATAATATCTACAAATCCAACTTCTTTAAATGCTCCTGAAATAAATTCATCTTCAATCAATTCTCCATTTTTTTTTAAGATTTGCTCTATATTTTTAATATAACCTTTGTCTATCCTTTTCATCTTATCAATAGTCTTAAAATTCAATATACAATCTTGTCTCAATCTAATAAGTCCAATAGATAATATCTTCTCTTTCAAACTAAGCGGGAGCATTTCTTTCTCTAATCCATTGCAATCCCGCTTTACAATGGTGCGTGGTAAAAATCCTCAAGGTCTTCAAAATTCTCATTTGATAATGGCTTCTCTCTCAATTTATCACGATTTATTTCATGATTGGCACAAACAATCAAAAATTGAATTGCTCTCATTCTATCTTGACTTCTTATCTTTGCATAGGCTGAACCATCATCCATTATCTTTGTCTCCATTTGTGTGGTGGTAATATATGGTTGTTCCAATATAATAGGGTATGTAGACATCTCTTGTACAAAAAAATGTTGTTCATACATAACATCTCCTATTATCACCTTGATATTTGGACAAGCTCTATATAAATCTTCTTTTAAATTATTTGCTGATCTTATCATCCACCCATATTCAGTATCAATAGGCCATTTTTTTTTTTTATATAGCTCTTTTGATATCAATTTGATATCAAATTGATCTCAGAACCATGATCAATTAATGTCACAATTGGTTCTTCCAAATCTCCCAATTTTACTAAAGAATCTGTAGAAGCCCTTGTCCAATGATTTTGAGAATAATAACTAGATAGTTGAATTCCATTTCCTTCCTTTGTAAGTCCAACTCGTGAAACATCTCCTAAAACTTGTATTTTATCTTCTTTATTTATACTATTTTTCATTGTCTTTATTTCTTATATATTTGGTGTCATAATATCTCCTATAGATTGTTGTTTTTTCTTTGTTGTATCAATAATAACTTTATGAAATTCACGCTTTGCAATTCCTAAAATTTCACCAATTGTAAATTCAATCTTTTCTTCTAAAATCCATTCTTCTAATATCTTCTTTAAATCTGTAGCAGTCTCAATATTTGATTGTAATTTGTAAGCAGGAGTCTTTTTTTTTTTTTTAGAATTTCCTTCTTCTTTATAGAAACATTCTTTATTTCCTCTTCATGCATAGGATTTTTTTGTTACCTTGCTTTATCTCTTCTTATGGTCTTTTTTGATGGCCCTTTATTATTTTCATTTCTTCTTTGTTTTTCTTCTATTAATGTTTCATGTTGACTCCTTGCAATATGATCATATATTGATAATCCATCTATTGGATCATTCCACCTAATAATTTATTAAATATTATTATTAACACGTTTTAAATCATTTGCTATAAATTTTTTCTTTTTAATATAATTCATTGCATTTGTCCACAAAGAGCAAGATTCTCCTAAAAGTTCAAGATTTATATTTAAATATTTGCTTTGATTTGCTTCTGCCCAATATATTGATGCTTCCTTACTTGAGATTGTATGTACTTTAAAAGCATCTCTCGTAAATACCTTTATTCCTCCTTTATCAAAATTTATTTTTAATTTTTTTCTACTTTCTTTCAAGTGTATCATACCATCTTTAAAAAAAATAATTCCTTTGTATAGCGCCTCTATAAAATCTTCACACTCTCTTCTTGAATGTTCTATGCTATCACATTACATGCACCTATGTACTATACCTTACATTGGTCCACTTGAAATACCCAATCCGCTTGAAATACCATCCATACCCAATCATTGTCTTCTAAAAAATATTCATTCTTCAATGTTTGAGAAAAAATTTCCTATGAACCTCGAATATATCTTATAATAGATTTCATATGATTCTTTATTTTTGGTATAGTAGCCAATTCAAATAATTAAACCATCTTCTTCTCGGAAATACGCTTCAATTCCATTTTTCTCATATAATATCTTAAATATCTTGTGATATCCTTCCCTTCAAATTGATCAAATTTGTCCACAACCGCCTATAATGCTTTGTTTACCATACCTTCTTTACGATCTTTAATTTATTGCTGTTGCATAAATAAAGCAAATGCTTCAAACATACTTGCACAATTAGGATCAAAATACATGCCTTGTCTTCTACTAGTACTTCCGCTTATAGCTCCACTTGAAATACCATCCATAGCTCTTCCTTCCATTCTCTTGTCTTCCTTTTCTATAATTCAAATAGATCAAAAAAATCCAATTACCTTCCACCTCAAGCTATTCATGTCAGATTCACCAAATATATCGTATGTTGTTAAGTCTTGCTTGAGAATGCTCCGGGTACCTGGCTGTAGAAGATAAAAGAAAATAATAATAACTAGTCCTAACACCTCTAGTCAAACTCTAAACAAACCTTAACTAAATTCTAAACAATCCTAATAAATCTTGGTCAAATCCTAACTAAATCCTAATTAAATTCTAAATAAATCATAAACAATCCTAATCAAATCCTAACTAAATTCTAATTAAATTTTAAACAAATCTTAAATAATCCTAGTCAAATCCTAACTAAATTTTAATCAACCTTGATCAAATCTTAATTAAATTCTAACCAAACACTAAATAATCCTAATCAAATTCTAATTAAATCCTATTCAATCTTGATAAAATCCTAATTAAATCCTAATCAACCCTGGTCAAATCCTAATTAAATCCTAATCAATCCTGGTCAAATTTTAATTAAATTCTAATCAAATCCTAAATAATCCTAGTCAAATCTTAATTAAATCCTAAACAATCCTAGTCAAATTTTAATTAAATCTTAATCAAATCCTAAATAAATTTTAAATAATTTTAATAAATCCTAATTAAATTCTAGTCAATCCAAGTCAAATCCTAACTAAATCCTAATCAAATCTTAAACAAATCTTAAACAATCATAGTCAAATCTTAATTAAACCTTAATCAACTGTGTTCAAATTTTAATTAAATCCTAGTCAATCTTTGTCAAATCTTAACTAAACTCTAATCAAATCCTAAATAAATCCTAAAAAATCCTATTCAAATCCTAATTAAATCCTAATCAATCCTAATCAAATTCTAATTAAATCTTAATCAAATTCTAAATAAATCCTAAATAATCCTAAATAATCTTAATTAAATCTTAATTAATCTTAGTTAAATCCTAATAAATCCTAATCAAACCTTAACTAAATCATAGTCAAATCTTAAAAATTCCTAGTCAAATCTTAATTAATCCTATTCAATCCTAGTCAAACCCTAACTAAATCTCAATCAATCCTAGTCAAATTCTAACTAAATCCTAGTCAATCTTAGTTAAATCCTAACAAAATCTTAATCACATCCTAAACAAATCCTAAATAATCCTAGTCAAATCCTAACCAAACCTTAACAACTCTAACTAAATCCTAACTAAACCTTAACAAATCCTACTTGAATCCTAACAAACCCTATAGCAGATTTAAATTATAATGGCTTATGATCTAATTATTAATCTTAGCCCAAATTTCACATACTTATCAACAATCTAGTTGACAATACACACAAGAAATTTGAAAGAGGTCTAAGATATCCACCAAAAGTTATGATTAAATTTATACTTAGGTGTTGGCTGCCCTCTTTCTCCAATCCTAATGTTAATTTTCCAGCACAAATAACTTCTATTTGCACCATTCAATCACTTTCAAAATACATACATACATAGAAAATCTTGTCTACTATCTATATATAAAAATTTCACTTCAATCCAACCAATGATCACTAAATATCTAGCAAATCCTCACTGACCTTCAAACCTCAACTTTCAAGACCTTAGCACACTTGAATTCCAATACCTTCTAATTGAACTGTTTGATCTAGCTCAAACTTGTAGTAAACATTAACCATATATGCAGTCACAAATTCTCAAAATTT
Source organism: Physcomitrellopsis africana (assembly GCA_036785485.1). Taxonomy (NCBI): domain Eukaryota; kingdom Viridiplantae; phylum Streptophyta; class Bryopsida; order Funariales; family Funariaceae; genus Physcomitrellopsis; species Physcomitrellopsis africana. The sequence goes on along the minus strand of JAWRVF010000175.1, from coordinate 143,799 downwards.
TACTTGTAGATCTAAAATTAAACTCCTAGAAAGTTCAAAAATATAAACTTCTCTTTACTTCACAAGATCCCAAGTCATTCAATACAACTATGACTTTGGAAAGCTCTTACAAAGCTAATTCTCCTTCAAATCACTTAAAATCAACTCACACATACCTTCTCTAGTTTGGTCTCTAATGCTATTCTCTGATTTGCTAAAGATCTTACAATTCGTTGTAGGCACATGATTTTTCACCTCAAGATTTGATTCTAACCCAGGCACATAACCGGTCCTCTCCGCGTAATGACTATAATATTTTTAAGGTAAAATTTTCTTAAATCTCACCTTAATTCTTTCCTAAAGATGCCTATATTATTTATTTTTTGAAAATATATTTTTTTGCCTTATTTATGGCTATACAAAATAAGTAGAAGCCTCTCCTATAAAAAAGCAATATTAGCCTTGTAACTTTCTTCTCTATTATCTATAATTCTTAGATAATTTACTCAAATATTTCTATTTGAGCTCCTATATATTATAATTATTTTCTTTCTCTTTCATCTAATGGCCATGTCACTACACGACACCGAGGTGCACCTCAATCTTGCCAACACAAGTCTTAGAGCAATTTAAAGTGCTGCCTTGTTTCTTCATATCAATCTAGTTCTTTATTCTTGTCAATCATCTAATTCTTTATTCTTATCCATATAGTTCTTTGTTCTTGAAATTATTTTAATTTTATAATTTTTTTCTTATTTCTTTGCTAATCCAATATCTTGTATCCTTGATATTTAGAATACATATTATATAAATCTTATTAAAAAAAGATTAAAAAAGAATTTTTAATATAAAAAGAAATAGTTAGGCCATCCATATGGATAAATGGAGATGGATGATAGAAGTCTCTATTCCTATTGGCAAAAAATCATGCCCAATAGGCTTCAAGGAGGTTGTTTAAGGCCTTAGGAATTATGATGTATTTTTTAAGAGGATTTGAACATCAAAGGCTAGAATCAGCAAGTTTAGATTTTTGACTATGGTTTTGGTGCAAAAATTGTGTGATTTGAACTTTTATGAAGGAAATATAGGTGCTCAAACTTAAGGTGTTGAAATTGTATCTACTATCACTCTTTTGGATATAACTCATGCATACAAAAAGCAATAGAGAAGCAGCAATTAAGATTGAAAAGAACACTTTTTTTGATATATTTTTTATGTACAAATTAATGAAATCCAAGCTAAGATGAAGAAGATATTGGAAGTTGAAGTCAATGCTTGCAATCTAAAGGCAGTAAGTAATCTTATTTAATTAGTGGTTATGTTTTGAGCTATATTTTAGGCAATTTGATAAGTTTCTAGCTCAAAATTTCTAAAAGTGTATATTTTCATGTTGCAAAATTATATAAAAATATTTTATGGTATTAGGATTTTGGATTTGTGAGATATGAAGAAAATAGTGCTTGGATGTCTATAAACTAAGGTTTTAAGTACCTACTAGGATTTTTAAGATATCAGATGATTGAAAGCAAATCTATGGTTGAATTTTTTTTTGTAGTAAAATTTAAGAATATAACCTACACTTTGAAGAAATTTGATAAAAATTAAATATTTGAATTAAGAATTATTAAATTCTAAAATTCAAGAAGAAATAAATTCTTGTGGATGAATAAGCTATTGAAAGATTTTGTTGCAATTTGAGCATTTTATACAAACTAAAAGGATTTTTTAGAAGCCAAGATTTTATAGAGGTGGAAAATAGATATATAAAGCTGTAATAAATTTTTGATATGAAAATGGAATTTTGAAAGGAGATTATGGTTTTTCTTAAAAGTTATTAATAATCTAACTTATCAACAACTAGTTAGTTGTGATTGTATAAAGAAAAAGATATTAAGGATTTTTTATATATCAAAGAAAAAATTTATATACAAACCTACTTAAATATAAGAAGTTTTATCAATATAATTTTTTTTTTTATAATATCATTGTACTATTTTTCCTTTTTATTAAAAACAAATCACTTATTGGAGTCTTGTTAATAAATTACAAGTAAATTTTCTACAACCAAATACCTAGTATATTTCTAGATTCAAAATCACACCACATAATAATGTTCTTTATAGATCTATTTTTGTATAGATTTTAACTTGATTCAATTGATCAAAAATTCCAAATATCAAAGATAGAGGATATTTATTCTTGATGGTAATCTTATTGAGCCCTCCATAATTTACATACATCCATTATTGTATTATGTAAAGTCTTATTTGAGAATGCACTGGGCACTTGATAGTAGAAGATAAAAAAGAAATTGCAACAACAAGTCCTAATACCTCTAATCAAATTATATATAAATTATAATTAAAGATTAAGAAGTATGCTCAAGTATTAAAAATATTTAACTAGATTTTTAATTAATTATAAAAGAAACACAAAGAAATCCTAAAGAACTTTTGAAGAAGTCAAAAAGAAATAATAAAGAATTTTAAAAGAAATATTAATATAAAAATCTAAAAAAAAATATTAAAATAAAAATCCTTTTGAAATATTAAGAATAAAAATTATAATCAAATTCCAATCAAATCATAATCAAATCTTAGCTAAATCTTAGTCAAATCTTAAATAAATCCTAATCAAATCCTAATCAAATTCTAAATCCTAATCAAATCCTATAGTTTAAATAATCCTAATCAAATCCTAATCAAATTTTAAATCTTAAATAAATTCTAATAAAATTCTAGTAAAATCCTAAATTCTAAATAAATCCTAATGAAATCCCAATCAAATCCTAAACTTTAAACAAATCTTAATAAAATTCTAATAAATCCTATAACAAAGTGAAATCTCAATATTTAATGATTGAACTATTGGTTTTAATTCAAAAATTGCACACCTTTCAATAATTAGGTCGGCAACATGCACAAAAATTTTAAAAAAGATTCAATCCACCAAATAGAAGATAAATCTAAAATTCTACTTGGGTATAAGTTGGCTTCCTTCTCTAACCTTGATATTAATCTCTCAATACCAATATTTTTTTTTTCAACTATTAAATTGCTCTCAAAATTTATAAATAAGTAGAAAATTAAGTCTACTATCTGTATAAATATATTTTACCTCAATCCAGCTAAGAAATTGCTAAATATCTTAGAAATCCTCAATGACCTTTAAAATCCAATTTCTAAGACTTCAATCCACTTGAACTTCAATAACCTTCAATCAAATTGTTAGATCAAGTTCCAACTTATAGCATATACTCAATATAGCTACAATCAAAATTTCACAAAAATTTACCTATTGATCTATAATCAAATTCACAAAATTCTCAAAATTATAAATATCTTTTTATTTCACAAAATCCATCGTCATCCAAATCAACCTTGACTTTGTAAAGCTCTTATAAATTAAATATCTATTTAAATCACTTAAAATCAAAGTTTAATTTTTTTTTTAAAGTCTACTCTCAAATTCTACTTTCCAATTTACCAAAGAACTCTTCATCTGCCATAGGTATATGGTTTTGTATCTCAAAGATTGATTTTGATACAAGTTCTCAACAGGTTCTCTTTGAATATCAATTCTTAGAATTTTGAGGTAAATTTCATTAAAACCTATTTTTAACTACTTCTTAAAGATGTTTATATTATTTATTTTTCTAATTTACTTTTTTTTATCTTATTTATGGCCTTATAAAATAAATAGAAGCTTCTTTTATAAAAAGATAACATTAATATTTTTTAACTTTTATTACCTCTTTTTCTATTATCTATATTTTTAAAATAAATTATTAAAATATTTTTATTTGAGCTCTTTTATAATAAAATCATTTTTTTTTTTTTTTTTTTACCTAATCATTGTATTATTACATGACATCATAGTGATACATTTTTTTTTCTTCACAAACAAGATAGAAGCTCCTACTAGAAGTTTTGAATGGTGAATCAAATTCTTGGCCAAGTTTTCATCAATATATTCTTTAAATTCACTTAATTTATTTTGTAATAAATTATAAATTGGTCCAAATGGAGACTGAGTTTTCTCTTTGAGATCAATTGAATAATCATATAGACGATGCTTTAGAAGAATATCTACATTTTTTTTTTAAAAAACGTCTTGATAATCTTGATACTAACTTAGAATAACATTTGAAGTCTTTCTATTATAAAAAATAGATATAGCATAAATAACAAAAAATAATCTTTCTTTTCTTGTATGCATAAAAGTTTTTGTATCTACAAGTATGAATTTTATTATATTAGATTTATGACTTTTTACTTGAATAATAATACTTTGAAAAAAATTAAATCTACGAGAAATCCAATCTATTTTAAAATTATATTTTTTTAGCTATGATAAATCTAAAATAATTGGATTAGAAAAAGATTTAATTATATAAAAGATTATATAATTATTATGACTATCTATTATTATATTTATAAAAAAGATTTTATAAGTAACATCTCTAAAAGATAATATACGACCATCTGAGACTTCTACATATATGGATTTAATTTTTTGTATTAAAGATATTTTATGATTGTTAACAAATTTTTCATCTAAAAAACATGTTGAGGATCCTAAATCTAATAAAGTAGAGGTTTTGTAATTTTTAGGTCCTAAATACACATCTATTATAAAACAAAAAAAAAATTTTGAAAAAAAAATAAGACCTTTACTAGAAATTGTATCAAATTTTAATTACATGGTCCCTATTGTAGTTAGACAAACTTATTTTTTAACATATTATCTTTTTTGATAACCATACTCTTTATTTTGTAGCTGTGTCATTTTTTTGGACAATGTTGTGCAGTGTGCTTAAGTTCTCTACAATATAAGCATAATCCTTTTTAACAACAACAAGTATTTTTTTATTTAGTAAGAAGTTTAAAACATATCGTGTCAATTTATATGTCTTTTACTTTCAAATATATATATTAAGAAGACATTGGTGTTGCCATTGAATTATAATAATTTTAAAACTCTCTTATATGACTTTCAAATTGAAACTCAAATAGTTGATTGTCACATTTCACAATAAAGTCAATTACTTGACTCAATATTTGAAGATCAAATAAGTTAAGCATCAATTTTTTTACTTCATATTGTAATCCGTAAAAAAATTAATTGATGAGTGCAATATCATCTTATTTGATATCAATCACTAGTTGTCAAAATTGTAAAGCATATAATGTGTCAAGGACAAAAACTCAATGAAAGTAAATAAACATATGAAATTTCTATTAAGAAGAATAATAAAATAAAAGTAAGAAAGTATGTATATTAAAAGAAACTAGAATGGCTATTGCCACAAGATAAGAAAACTATAGACTCTTGAATCTGAACTAAAAACAAGAAAGGAGTTAATAAGACTGAAAAAGGCTTCACTCTTGCCTCTATAAATACTATCTAACTAAGAGCTACGTGGCGGTATTCTAAAGGACCTCTTACACGTGTCTAATTTGCAAGACAAGTGTCAAACTTGCACGACAAGTTTCCCACATGTGCGCCACGTACTTGACTTGTTCCGCAAGCTACCAACATTTATGACACATGACTAGCTTGTTTCACAAGCTACCAATATGTGTGCCATGTGGCTAGCTTAATGACCAAGTTTCTAACCTATCAATCACCTATAGACATATGTAAAGATGATTCCGCATCTAAGAAGCTTCTAAGAAGCTTTTCTATCAGATATTATCAAATCAGCTTATTTTACCTACTTCCATTGGTTTATATTAATTAGATAATTATTGGAATAAATCATATGTCCGTGATATTACTCCCCCTTCTAGGGACAAGTTCCATGAGGAGTAGTGATTATATGTTGAGGAAGTTCAAGATACGTCGAATTGTGCTTGCCACATACTCTGATCTTTGTTCCCTTTGAAGGTAATTGATAGGTCTTTTCAGCCATCAATAATGTCCCATATCAAGGCGAGACGACCACCTTGTTATTTGATCATTGTTGAGGCCTTCATAATTCCTTTCAAAGAAAATATTAGGAACACTATCAGGAATAGTTCCTACCTCTAAAAGTATCACCAAACATCAAAAGTCTCTTCCAAGGTTGTGATACCAAACACGTTGTATTTTGCCATCAATCCAAGGAAGGACATGTTGTTCTTGAGGATCTTCATCTCTATTCCGTCGTCTTGAAGGTTGTGAAAGTCGTAGTGTCTCGTCTGATAAATCAGTAAATGATGGCTCTTGAATTGAATTTGCTGGTTATTGATCATCCATCTCTTTAGTACAAAGAAATCTAAGAAAATAACAAACAATGATACAAGGTAGGATGAAACCTCTATAGAAATTGCTTTACTTTATAGCAAAGATTTTCTTGATTTTTTTATCTTAGTTTTGATGGATGTTATCAATAAAATGTATTGACTTTTATTAATGCATTTGCTAGATTCTTGGATGGCTTCCATGTGCGTTCATTAATATCATGTCCGCGCCAATGCACAAGATATTCTAGTCAATTTCGGCGTCACCTTGAATCTAAAATCTCTTCAATTTCAAATTCTCCATAATTGTCTACTTCTATAGGACGTGGTAGCATTTGTCTTCTTTTTTGTATATCTACTATCTTGTATGGCTCGAATAGTGACACGTGGAATACATGATGAATCTTCATGGACTCTGATAGATGTAATCGATATGCAACTAGATTGATTTGTTCAGAAATAGGAAAAGGTCTAAATCTATACTAGTCCAATTTATCACAAGGACGAGTAGTTTTGATATTGCGATGAAGTAACTATACCTTGTTCCCCACGTTGAATTATGGTTGTTCCTTGCGATATGCATCTACATTTATTTTTTATCGTTCTTGAACTTCTTTTAATTGCACCTTCATTATTGCATATAGCTCTGACAAACAATTTGCCAAATCTTTTGCCACTGGATTATCAACTTTTGAAAAGTCAAAAGCATCAAGTCGTAGGTGGTAACCATAATTAGCAAAGAAAGATATTTGTTGCATAGAAGAATGTATCATATTATTATAAGCAAACTCTGCCAATGGTAGAAGAGTTGTCCAATCATCTTGTTGGTAGTTGATGGTACAACTTAAGTACTGCTCCAAGACTTAGTTCTCACGCTCTATTTGTCCATCACTTTGAGGATGAAAAGCTGAAGATAATTTTATGTCCACTTTTTAGATCTTGAAAAGGGTTCTCCAAAATCTTGACACAAATTGAATTCCCTTATCCGATATAATATCCTTCGGTAACTCATGATAGCGATAGATATTATCAATGAAAAGCTTAGTTGTTTTTTTACTTATGATAGATTTTGTGCATGGCACAAAATATGCCATCTTAGTGAACTGATCTACTATCACAAATATAGAGTCATAAGATCTTCAGCTTGAAAGATTTGTGATGAAATCCATAGAAATAGAAGACCATGGTTGTTCTGGAATAGGTAATGGCTGAAGAAGTCCAAAATGTTGATGACAAGGAGTCTTTGATCTTGAGTAGATATAACATGATTGTACAAAGTCTTTGATTGCCTTCTACATTTGAGGCCACCAAAAATCTCTTGATATAAGTTCCAAAGTCTTATTGTATCCAAAATGTCCTGTCATTGAAAAATCATGACGTGCTTGAAGAACACGTAAACTTGTTTCTCCTTCTGAAACATATAGACGTCCTTCAAAATATAGTAGATTTTTTTTGAACTCAAATTTAGAAGAAGCATGAGTCTTGGAAGAATTATTCTTGATATCATATACAAGAGGGTCTGAGGACATACTTGACTGAATTTGCTTGAGAGAAGTTGAATCAACAGTCAATGTTGATTTCATTGCTTGAAGATGAAATTGCTCCGGTTTCAAGAAGGCCATTCTTTGTTGCTCAAAAGCTACATCTCCTTCTTTTGGTGCAAAATAAGAGTGTCTAGAAAAGACATCGGACAAATCTTATTGTTTTTCTGGCCAATAAATGATAATGAATTTGAATCTTGACAAAGACATACTCCAACGAGCTTGACGACGATTCAATACAAGTATCGACATGAAATACTCGAGGTTCTTATGATTCGTATATGGGATGATTGGACTAGATGCGCCTTCTAGATAATGACGCCATTCTTGAAAGGAATCTATAATTGCAAGAAGTTCTTTGTCATGGATCTCATAATTGATCTCAGCTGTTGAAAATTTTCTTGAATGAAAAGCAATTAGTTGAAATTTGTCATCTGTTCCCATTTGTGACAAAATCGCACCCTAGGCAAAGTCTGATGCATTTGTTTCCATAAAAAATACCTTGAAAAAGTCAACACGATGTAAGATTGGTGCACAAACAAACAATGTCATCAGAGCTTCAAATGCTGCTTTCGCTTTTTGATTCCATTGGAGTTTGTCTTTACAAGTCAAACGTGTAAGTGGAGCTACAATTTGAGAGAAGTCTTTGATGAAGATCCGATAATAATTGGCAAATATTAAAAAACATTTGACATCTCTTATCATCTTTGAAATCTTCTAATTCATGGTTGTTTGGACTTTCTTAGGATCTATCATGAGACCATCATTTGAAATGATGTATCCTAAGAATTCAACTTGAGTAGTGTGAAATACACACTTTTCCATCTTAGCGTACAATCCCGCATCTCTAAGTTTTTGTAATACTTAACGAACATGTATTTCATATTTTTATACATTCTTAGAATAGATCAAAATATTGTCTAGATAACAGATGACAAAATTGTCTAAAAACTCATGAAAAATATCATTCATGAGATGTTGAAAAGCAGTTGATGCATTCGTAAGTCCAAAAGGCATGACATTATATTCAAAATATCCGTACCTGGTTCGTAATACAGTTTTCCATTCATCTCCTTCTTTTATGCATACTACATTGTATGCTCCTCTTAGATGTATTTTTGTGTAGATCTTAGCTTGATTTAACTGTTCAAGGAGTCCTGATATCAAAGATAATGGATATGTGTTCTTGATTGTGATCTTGTTGAATCTTCGATAGTCAATACACATCCGCAATGATCCATCTTTTTTCTTTACAAATAGAATTGGAGCTCTTGCTGGAAATTTAGAATGGCGTATGAAATTCTTGGCCAAATTCTTGTCAATATACGCCTTGAATTCAGCCAACTCATCTTATGATAAACTATAGATTGGTCCAAATGGTGGCTGAGTTCCTTCCTTGACGTCGATTGAACAATCAAATGGACAGTGCTCTAGAAGAATATTTGTATTTTTTTTTTCAAAAATATCTTGATAATCTAGATATTGGCTCAAAATGCCACTTAAAATCTTTTCTTCATCAGAAATAGGTATGGCATAAATAGAAAAAGTTGATCTTTCTTTTGTTACATGTATAAAAGCTTTTGTATATATAAGTATGGATTTTATTATAATAGACTTATAGCTTTTCACTTGGTTGGTAAGATATTTAATAATGTTATGAGAAAAGTCAAGTCTATGAGAATTCCAATCTATTTGAGGGTTATATTTTTCTAGCCATGATAAATCTAAAATAATTGGATTAGATAGAGATTTAATTCTATTAAAGATTATGTAACTATTATGACCATCTATTATTACTTTTATAGGATGGATTTTATGAGTGACATCTCCAAAAGATAATGGACGACCATCTATGACTTCTACATATACGGATTTAGTTTTTTGTACTAAAAGTATTTTACAATTCTTAACAAATTGTTCATCTAGAAAGCATGCTAAGACTCTTGAATCTATTAAGATAGAGGCTTTGTAGTTTTTTGGTCCTAAATATACATCTATTATAAAACAACAAGAGGATTTTGAGGAGAGAATAGGACCTTCACTAGGAATTGTACAAGATTCGAGTTGTACACTTCCTATTGTAGCTGGACAAATTTGTTTTCCGACATGTTGTCTTTTTTGACTATCGTACTCCTCATTTTATAATTGTGTCGTTTCTTCAGACAATGTTGAGTAGTGTGCTTAGCTTCTCCATAATATAAATATAATCCTTCTTGACGACGCCAAATCTTTTCTTATTCAATAAGAGGTTTAAAATATACTGCATCAATTTGCATGTCTTCTACTTCCGAATGTACATTTTGTGAGGATGTTGATGTTGCCATTGAATAATAACATTGATGCTCCCTTGTACAACTCTGGGATTGAAATTCAAAAAGTCGATTGTCACATTTCACAACAAAATGAATTGCTTGATTGAATGTTTGAGGATCGGATAAATTGAGCATTAATTTTTTTACCTCATATTATAATCCGTAGAAAGATTGGTTGATGAGTGCAGCATCATCCCACTTAATATCAATTGCTAATTGTCAAAATTGTGAAGCATATAACGACACTGATCATTTGCCTTGTCGTAGGATACAAATCTTGTTAGTTGCAACATGAATTGCATCATGTTCTCCATACATATATTGAAATTCCACTAAAAATACTTCCAAATTATCCAATATTGGATCACGTCGTTCAAAAAAAGATGAAAACTATGATAAAGCAGAACTCGAAAGTAATGTTCCAATAAACCTAACTTGAGATCCTTGCGTAGGATAACTCCAAGGTTGAAGTTCAATCACTAATTGTACCTGATTGACGAATCCTTGAAACTTAGATCTTATCCCATCAAACTTTTTAAGCAAATTAATTTTTAGTTTTCTAATGTTGTAATGGTGTTTCATCATAGGTGAGGTAGTATGGTTTGATGTAGATATTGACGCAACTCCAACCATCTCTATATCTTCACTTCCTATTAATCTTGTTGCTCCTTGTGGTGGTAAATTGAGTTGATACATTGCAAGCATTAGCTCTCTTATTTGTTCTTGTATTTGTGCCATTGCACTTTTCATTTCCGCAAGCTCTACCATGATAATATAATAGGAAGGAAGGTGTCTACTTTCACTTCAAGAAATGTAAAATATCACATTCAAAAGAAAAAATTCTAGAGACAATATCAATTTAGAAGTCGATACTCCACAACTTTTAATATTCTTATCTCTTATCAAGAGAAAGAGATAATCCACTCTTAATCAAAAAAAGACAAAGCTTTGATAATATTTGTGTACTCTTGTCAATCTGTCAAGGACAAGAACTCAATGAAAGCAAATAAACATATGAAACTTCTATTAAGAAGAATAACAAAATAGAAGTAAGGAAGTATATATATTAAAAGAAATTAGAATGGCTATTGTCACAAGACAAGAAAACTATAAACTCTTGAATCTGGACTAGAAACAAGAAAGGAATTGACAAGAGTGAAGAAGGCTTCACTCTTGCCTCTATAAATACTATCTAATTAAGAGCTATGTGGCGGTATTCTATAGGACCTTCTACACGTGTCTAATTTGTAACACACGTGTCAAATTTGCATGACAAGTTTTCTACATATGCGCCTTGTACTTGGCTTGTTCCACAAGCTATCAACATGTGTAACACATGGCTAGCTTGTTCTACAAGCTACCAACATATGCGCCATGTGGCTAGGTTTCTAACCTACTAATCACCTATAGACATGTATAAAGGTGATTTTGCATCTATGAAGCTTCTAGGAAGCTATTTTATTAGATATTATCAAATTAATTTATTTTATCCACTTCCATTGATTTATATTAATTAGGTAATTACTAGAATAAATCTTATGTCCGTGACATAATGTCACTAATCAATTGTCTTGTCATAAGATATGGATCTTATTAGTTGTAATATAAATTATATTATATTTTTCATATATAGATTAAAATTATATTAAAAATATCTCCAAATTATCTAATATTAGATCATATCATTCAAAGAAAGATAAAAATCATAATAAAATAAAATTTAAAAGTAGTGTTTAAATAAATTTAACTTGTGATCCTTGGGTTGGGTAACTTTGAGGTTGAAGTTCAATTATTAGTTATTCTTGATTGATGAATCCTTGAAACTTAGATCTTATACCATCAAACTTCTTTGACAAATTAAATTTTGATTCTTTGATGTTTGAATGATGTTTCATTATAGGTGAAGTAATATAACCTGGTGTAGATATTGAAGTAGTTCTAATCATCTCTGTATCTTCACTTCTTACTAACCTTGTTGTTCTTTGTGGTGGTAAATTGAATTAATGTATTGCAAGCATTAACTCTTTCATTTGCTCTTGCATTAATGTCATTGCGTTTTTCATTTCAACAAGCTCTACCATAATAATATAATAAAAAAGAAGATGTCTATTTTCTCTAGAAAAATATAAAATAAAACACTCACAAAAAAATAAAAAAATTATAAGAATAATATCAATTTAGAAGTGGATAATCCATAATATCTAATATACTTATGTCTTATCAAGAGAAAGGAGCAATCTTCTCTTAATCAAAAAAAAGATAAAGCTTTGAAATTATATATACACTCTTGTCAATCTATCAAGGACACAAAGTGAAAGAAGATGCATAAATCAATAAAATCTATATTAAAATTTAAAAAAAAAAAAAAAAAAAAAAAAGAAGATAAAATATATATATATAATCAAGAAAAAATTGGAATGGCTATTATCAAAGACTAGAAAATATAATGACTCTTGAATTAGACTAGAAGTAAAAAAAGAGTTGACAAGAATAAAAAAGGCTTCACTTTTATCTCTATACATACTATCTACTTAAGAACTACGTAGCAATATTCTATAGGACCTCCAACATGTGTATAATTTACAAGACATGTGTCAAACTTGCAAGACAAGTTTCCTATATGTGTGCCACATACTTAACTTGTTCTACAAGCTACCAACATGTGCAAGAGGTGGCTAACTTGTTGGCCAAGTTTTTTATCTATCAATCATCTATAGACATGTATAAAGATGAAACCACATCTATGAAGCTTCTAAGAAGCTATTCTATAAGATATTATCAAATTAAGCTATTTTTACTTACTTCTATCTATCTATGTTACCAAATAACTATTAGAGTAGATCTTATATCCATGATATGAATTAAAAAAAAGACAACATATTCAAAACACTTAATTACGCTTACAACTTGTTTAAATTTAAATAAAATATAATTTAAATATCTCTAAAAATATTGAAGTTATTTTAAAATTTATATTTTATTAATTAATAATATAATAAAAATAAAAATAAAATTATCTCCAAAGACATAAATAAAAATATGAAGTGGATTGATATATATTATTGAATATTAAAAATAAAAAATAAATAAAAAATAAAAAAATTTTGATTTTAAAGGCTTAATATCAAATTCAATTTGTATGAATTTTTATTGAAAGATATTTACCAATTACCAAAAATTTGTAGACAAGATTTATTAATTTGAATTATTTGAAGAATTCAATGTGGCTTTCATAATCTAATTGTTATTGAATAACTCATTTAATAAATAATATAAGTGGCTAAATTATAAGTAAATAATTTATCTATTATAATAGTTGATTTTACTAGTATTAAAATATTAGATAAAAATTAATTGTATAAATTAAAACATAAAAAAATAAAAATCACATTTATATATAGATTGTAGCTTAAATTCTTGAAAATTATTTTATAAAAAATAGCTCAAGAATTATATAATATATTTAAAGATTTTATTTTTTAAAAAATCCATAGAATTTTTATAATTTTAATAAAATCAAAATAAAAAATAAAAGAAAAAATTTAAACATAAAAAAAATACTTTTTAAAATATAATAAATCATATATTATATTAATATTATAAATTTTTGGATTTGGAATAAATTGGAGAATTTTTAAAATGATAATATCATAAAAAAAATCTAAAATAAAATATTTAAAGAATAAAAAGTGGAATTTAAGGCATCACCAATTAAACATCAATTTATTTAATATTTTATATTCTAATATAGATCTCAAAATTTAAACTATAATATAAATTAAGAATAAAATTATATATATATATATATATATATATATATGATATTGTTAATACCACCATAATTTTTGCTATTACCACCACAATCATCCATCCACCACATACCACCTTTATTTAATATCTTTTAAACTAAGTCAATTTTCTTTGTTCAATACCTTTCAAACCATTTGATTGAACAAATTTTTTGATTGGAATTTTAAAAAAAACTAAAGAAATATGTCAAGTAGGTGATAATAACAAAAATATATATATATATATATATATATATATGCTTAAGTTTGTATAATACCTTATATATACCTCATTATATAATACCTCATTAGCAATACCTTATATATATATATATATATATAGATATGATTAAGTTTGTATAATACATGTAACTTTGGTTGTATATTAATTTGCATATTATAAACACAAAATATTACATGTTTCGTAGGATAAAAATTGTACATTTATATGTTTGATTCTATTGATAAGATTTACAAACATGTATAGGGATTGCTATTGATGAATTATAAAGAAGAAGAAAAAGTTAAAAAGATCAAATAAAAATTAATTTGTAGACTGAACATTTAGGGGGAAAAAATTAATATACATTAAAATGTTGTTCAAGAAGAAAGTAAGAACATCGAGCAGTCAGAATGATTATGATAATCATAATTTCAATACAATAGAGTTTGAATATAATAATGAATCGAGAGTTGAAAAATATGGTAGTATCAATTTAAATCGTGATGTGTAATTAAGAGCAAAATGAGAGTCAAACGTTCTTAATATTATAATTATTCATGAAGTAGTGGATGACAGTGGTCTGGAGGTTTTTCAAAATGGTTTAAGAGAATGTCGATAGGTTTGCAAAATTGTGTAGCAATATTGTTTAAACCTGAAAATACAAAATTACCTCAGGTAACTCCATCTCTGTAGAGTGATTGTTACAGACTGCTTTGTTGAAGAGTTTGTATTTCAGTTGTTGTAGTCTATTGAGGTAAGGTGCAGCAACAACTGAAATACGAGGGAGCTACATACCTAATAACAACTATGTATATATATATATATAGATAGATAGACACACACACACATATATATATATATATATATGTATATTATTGTGTTTGTATTTGTGTATGCACACATACACACACACACACATATATATATATATATATATATATATTATTGTGTTTGTATTTGTGTATGCACACATACACACACACGCATATGAATGCATGCGAATGGAGTATGTATTGAGGCTCATTAACGCACCATTTATGAGGTCGCAAATGCGTGTCATCCCAACTGTCATGCACTGTCAGCCTACACAAAGCTTAACACTTGCGGGTAAAAATCAAAATGAAGAACCTACACTTGGCAGCTACCCATAGCAACACATGAATCATGGTCCACGCTTTATTTCCACAGCTCCAGGTCCTTAAGTGTAGGGGGAGGGCGGCACGCTGGTCTTGATTGAACCCCCTTCGTGATCTCCCTAGAATTCTATTCTCCTGCAACTTCATGCCATGCAGCCATACCCTCAAGGTGCACGTGCTCCGATCCAACATTAACACACAGAATGACAAACAGCAATACTCACACACAAAACCCACGAGGTCATCGCGGTTTTACTTTGATCACCTCCTCGATGTACCCCAAAGATTTGACATCAGCTCCACGAATCTAAGTTAGTGGGTCCGACCCGGAACTAACTGTCCTCCTTCATGTCAAATGAATACTGAAACTGGAGTCGTTCTGATTCGACTGTCGTCGGTACTAGATTCACCGACTCTTTTCACACAAACTCCTCTGTGATGATTCGAGTCTGCTGGTTACGCTAATCTAGATAGCAGCAGTTTACTTCGAAACCATGAATGAACTGCTGAAGTCAGTACATAGGTCTTTG
Source organism: Physcomitrellopsis africana (assembly GCA_036785485.1). NCBI lineage: Eukaryota > Viridiplantae > Streptophyta > Bryopsida > Funariales > Funariaceae > Physcomitrellopsis > Physcomitrellopsis africana. Next base: position 128,066 of record JAWRVF010000175.1, on the reverse strand, counting down.
GAAGGGTCGTAAAAAAGGAAAGATAGGAAGCAAGTCCCGGGGAATGGAAATCGATACAGTTGAAGGAGCCAACGGGAAAACTGGTTCCCCGGTGCGATGGACCCGTTGGGCTCTGCGAGACCCGTTACCCTGTCCCGGGTCCACCTCGGGCGCTGTCAACGAACAACTCTCTAACTGAGCTCTATCGCAAAGACGGTGATGGCCCGGAACCCGCGCCCCCGCTCAAGTGCCAACGGGCCCCACTTCCCTCCACCTTTCCAAGTGTGGTCCCATGTCATGCTTCTAGGAAACCGCAAGGAAATTGCCGTGTCCCTCTTTGAAATTAAAGGCACCTAGTCAACTGATCGGCACGGTCAAGCGAACTGCTGTCTGTACCAGCATGGGCTCCAGCCTATTTTATTGATATTTTTATAAAGTATTGATTGGAAATTTTATCAATGCGTTTTTATAAGGGTGACTAAAACACACGAGCTCTAGTAGCAACCACATTTTCAAAGTGTACACCACTCTGAAAATATTAATAAAAGAGCAACAGTTCTTTAAATGATCATATGGTCTAGCAGTCATTGTATTTTAAAAAATTTCTAACTGCATTGCTTACAACCACTGCAATGTTGGTATTCTATTGCACTTGTCAACTCACAGTGACTAGTGCAATAGAATACGTTTCAAAACCATCAGTCAATGCAAGTGACTTTCCTAGATTCTCGTCCCAACTGGACATACTTCTTCAACATGTTCACCTCGTGAAGATGATAGATAATCCGTCACGGATCTTGCGTTGTAAGGTGTCATGGGTTCGAATCCGAGCAAGGCGAGAGCTCGTCGCCAGCGATGGTGGCCACCAGATGCGCGCTCTTGTCGTGATAGCAGCAGCGGCAGTGGTAGCAGCAGAAGTGCATTAGTTGCAGTGGTAGATGGTGAAGCATGGAAGTAGGGCGGCGATATATGGGTCGGCGCCAAGGAGTTGTGCCTGCCGCGAGGGGGGTGGGGGGGGCGGGGGTTGTGCTGTCAGAGCGGGCGGCGCTGGACCAGCCTGGACACACTCCTCGTGTGGCGCACCATGCAATCAGAGCTCCAGCGGATCCTCGACGAGCCTGCTGGTGTTCGCTCCGCTGAAGGGGAAGGATGCTCAACGAGTCCTGGTTGGATCAGTGCCGCATTGGTTTTAACCTGAAACAAGATCGAGATAACGCTAGACTTTCATTTTGGATCGTGACTGTGTGCAGGTTCAGTGTCTCTATGTCTTGTTCCTTTTACGCTGAGCGGAGGTTAAATAAGTTAGGCTTTGTATGAAATCAGGATAGCAATGAACACACACGCTCCTTTGGGTTTCGAAAGCACGTTTGTGTAGATTATTGCTTACGAATGTGTGCCTTTGTTATCATCCAACAGCTATGATTTTCATGTTGGCTATTCTTTTGCTGATATGTTTTGTGTGAGTGCATAGTTAATTAACATTATTGTCACGAAAGTACTTTGACATTTCTGCAATATCAAATGTTAGAATAAGGATCTTAACGTTCTTCGTAGTCCTACTGAAACATGTCCTCTAGGTGTGTTCCATCATGTTAAGAACTAAACTTTATAAATAATGGATGTGGTTTTTTACGGTGTTAATTTTTCTATTTTTCACTTTTCTGGTATGAAGAAGTAACCCAGCATTGAGAAAGGATGAACTTCGTTTGGAGTAGGTCTGCATGCCCACTTGAAGGCAAGAGGAATTCTCAGTCAAATCAGAATCCTCGTGTAACTCCTGTCAGTTCACTTTCCTGAACTAAGGTTTGGAGGCTTAAAAGGACATTCAAAGCACCGACAAAGCAAGAATCGTGTGAAGGAAAAGTTTCGCGAGGATTGAGGATGAGGGCGGAATAGTATCGAGGCTCGACAGTTTGCACTTATGTCACGGTACTTCGGAGACTTCGCTGCGGTGAAGAATCGAAGGAGTGTGTTGCGGGTTAGCCTATGCTAGCATGCCGAACTTCAGGGAGTAGATGGCCTGGGCCTTCTGCGTGGCGCATATCCAGTTTAAAGTGGCCGCTGTCAGCTGCGGAGATGTGAGTGCAATAGAGCGAGATGATCATCGGAGGGGCATGCGTTGTAAAATGTACATCCGGTACAGATACTTATAAGGACCTAATCATAAACCTCTTTCCCGCGTGGCACGAGGTGTCCCCGCCTGTGAAGTTATTACGGCACAGACAGGTTAAAAATGCTAGATCGATGTCCGGAATACAGGACAGTTTCGGGAGCACTGTTGGGAAAAATTCTGGTGATGGAAATGGGAGAAGCGTACCAATACATCACAGATAAAGTGGGCCCCCTAGAGTCAGTCCAGATTCATAACAAACCACGCGAAACGCCATCGTAGATGTCATTACAGTTCCTTTTGAACGCTGGAGAATTTTTACCACGACAAATTTTGACGAGCGTAGGGAAATTGGTTGTAGTGTTGAAAACTGGGATCGTTCATGGGTTGTTCACCAGACACGTCTCATTCAACATGCAACTGGGGTTGCTTTGGACACAACGTTCTTTGTCGAAACGAGTCTAGCATGTAGACGTCTATCGAATTTACTTCTTTCCATGCACTTACTTCCAACAAATGATAATGCGTCCAACCTTGTCAGCGAATTACCTTATCCCCCTTTCGAAATGGGATAAAAAGCTGGAGGAGAGAAAGCTGCCAATAAGACGTCGAAAACTGGACAAAACAGTATGGATTGACAAACATCTTGCATGAGTCGCGGTGGACTGTTCTGAGGCAGACCGGACAAGAGCGATCAGATCATCTTTTGTTTGGCAAGTGGCTTTATCACCACCGATTTCATCAGCACATATCCAACATTAAGAAACGGTGAATCGACGATCACGACGTGCCGTAACTTGGGCTTAATTGATCAGCACAAGCCATGAGGCTAAACCCAACTTGGCCCCAACTGTGTTACTGTGTCAGGAATGACCCATTTTCGATGACGGACATTCATCCTCAACCACTTCATATGCAGGATCCTGGAATTGAGTACTCGTCGGCTGACGTTGTCGTGAGGCTGCCTAGCCTGCAAATAAGTACTCCCGTCTCGTGCTGATCATCGCAACTCATTCTTCCCGATGCTTGTGTGTTCAGAAGTCATTTATAATGCGTCTCACAGTGCGCTGATTCGTTTCAAGTCTGTCGCTAATCGGCACAGCTCCCACTGAGTAGTCAGAGTGCGTGTTTTTGTTCGCAGGGGTGGAGACAGCCAGGTTTCTTATGATTCTCAGAGGGTGTGTACTCAGGTGTTTGTTTTTCTCCCTCAAAGGCTTCCAACTACATCAGCATACCATTCCACTGCTGACTCACGACGCAGTGAATTTGCGCTGTTGTTGGATGCCTTAGTGGGAGATGAATATACCCCTGTCGTTGAGGTGTTGCAATCCAGCTCAGTAGTCTAGCTTTCTTAATCGCTCAACACGGCTTCAATATGTAATCCTCGATCAGTCGATGAGTCGGTTCCTGTGGGTTCCTAATTTGAGTCTGGTGGCCAAACTTGTCACACTACTGCTTCGTTGTAGTAAGTTATCGTCCATCGATGCCGTTTGTAATTAGCTGCTATTTCTAGTTACAGGAGTTTTCTACAGTGCCGATCTTTCGATTGGCAGCTATGGAGTTCATCTGGAGGTGTAGAATGTTGACGAATTGCAGACATTGTTTGTTTCACAAATGTGAAACGTTTGTCCATGGATAGGTGTAGATTGGTGGCACATCTCTCACATGTATAACTACATTCCGTAAAGGTTGTCCATGGATGTCGCGAGACCATCAAGTGTCCGAAGCCGCGGGTTATTTTCCCATTAACTTTCAGCTAGGGTCCAGCAGATCATCCAATTTCTGCAGGTTCTTCGACAAGCTGAATTCTGTGAGTGGAGATGCGTCACGGTGGTTCACATTGCTAATCGAAGTCCTGCATCATGCACTTGACCTTGTACAGCTGTAGATTGTTTTATCGTAAGGATCCAACGGACTACCGTTTTCCTAGGATACAGTCTTGATGAGCTGGCGGTTCTGTAGTGTACGAGTGGAATAACTGTAAAGGAACAGAACAACGAATGCAATCTCAGCCTCACATTACTCGGGTTATCCCCGAAACAAATTTCGGCAGGAGGATAGAACTCGTAAAGCCCAGAATGTTCGTTAAGTCGGAGGTCGACCTTTGCAACCTCGATGAGACATCGGAACGTTGGCCTCCACTTTTGTTATCTCTTCAGGTATCTTCTATTGCTAAGTGTTTCGTTCATCTGTGTGGTACCAAGGTTTTTTTAAAACTTGTGTGTCGATGCATGGATCGTCAGCAGTCCCTCGTTTTGCAGCTCCGATAGATGGGTGTGCGAGCACATTGGAGCACACCTCTGCGAGTGAGGGAAAACCCAAATTCGCAGTGACGAGTTAGGAAAAGAAAATTCTCTTGCAAGTGTCATGAATTGTTTCGCGACTGTTTCCGTCTAAACCAGAGCCACACCGCTTCGTCCAGCACCTCTGTCGTCAGTCTTTCATCAGATCAGCTAGGTCTGGAAGTCTACAATGACGTTGTAATTTCTGCATGTGCTGTACTTTCTCCTTTCCATAAATCTTTCTGCCGCATTCCGCAAAGCCGGGGGCACGCCAGCATCATCGACGATCTTCTTAATCTTGTTTAATCCTCGAGCAATGACCGTTGCTACTACTTCAGTTTTTACCAACTTCTTGACTCATGCAACCTCGTGAAAGAACATCAAATAGAAACTAGGTAATATGAGATCACATCGGCACTGCGATCGACAACTGCTGATCTCGCTACTATTGTGTACAACCTACGCTGCCCGCCTTCACCGCGACCGTTGTGTACAATCCGCGCTTTGTCTGTCCCCCAAGTTCTACGATTGAGCTAGTGCTGTGCAGATCGCCGAAACAAACCTTGCGAACCTTAATGCAATCTGCCGGAATGCCGCTCTTCAACGACTTGTACATTTACAATCACTCATTCTTCGGCGGTCTTATTTTCGCCACCAGCCGGTTTTATGAAGTTGCTTTGATAGTACACGCTATGAGATTCATCATATACTACCACCATCGGAAACATTTTAGTTAAACCGGTTTATATACCCAATCCCATTCAATTATTACATCACATTTCTGTACAAATACTAACGTTTTGCGACTGTGCATTGCATATCTACCGATGGAGTTAGTTAAATACCTATTAACTATAGTCCAGAAGTAAGAGATTTAAGATATTGTTTACACAGTCGAGGCAGGATAGAAAGGAAGAGCCTCCACCATCGACGTTCATGGAATACAGCTCACAGGGCAAAGCGAATTGGGAAAAGCAAAAGGCTCGAAGTTGACTTTGAGCTTTTTACGGGCAGCTGCCCACACCTCATCAATGGCGCCTTTGACCGGATTTGCTGAGTCAGCCTGGGGGGAGAACTTTTTGGCCCGGATAAATGGTACAATGGGTAATTGCCACGCAGATTTAAGACATGGTGGGGGTTGGGGTGGGGGTCTGGTTGAATACATCAAGCAAGGTTCCTAATTAGGGAGAATCCCATCCCCCTCCGCCAAATTTGGCTGTGGATGGACGGATGCGTTTTTTTATAGGTAGGTTTTCATCCATTGAAATTGTGCTCCTTAAAGGATCAGTCAGTTTATGGTGCTTCTTTTGAGAACATTGTGTTCCATTTTCTGTTTATTATTGACGTGAGAATTAAATTGTTTGCATACAAAATTTAGACGTCCAAGTATGGCTTTTTAAGCAGACATTAAGAATTAATTCTTATACCTTGTAGAACAACATGCTTTATAGCATATACTAGAAAACAAGTATTATTTAAAAAATTATTTCCATACTCTTGTTTTTGTCCATGAATCTTAATTAATACAATTTAAATTTTTTTCTTCTTGTATAATTAGTATGAGATTCTTAAAGTTTTTCTAGAGCTATTAAAATGATAATTGATTGAATAATTGAATTACTGAATATTGGGAAAACTTTACAGCACATCTACACTGATTGTTTTCTTTTTAAATTTTTTTCATCTTCTTCTTATTTTTTATGTGCACCAGCACCTACAGCAATATACCAAATCAACACATGTCATGTACTCCAAACATAAACAAATTTGCCAAGTTCAACATGCACATACTTCAACATTACTATCTTATATTCATATCATTAAACCAATAATTATCTAAACGAATTTTGTTCCATATTTAAGTTTGGTTAAATTTTTTTGATTTTATTTATACAATTATTTGCTTTAATGCTATTTTAATATTTACACCTCATCATGTCTTACTTGTGATGAGGTTTTAAGTCCTTTACTATTCAAGTACTAATTATTTTTGTGTAAGTAATGCATTTAAATTATTCTCAAGTATTTAGAAGTCTACAATGTAAATTTTTTTTTAATTAGCATAACCAATTCCAATAATTTTTATACTCACTTACTTTATTTAGAAGTACTCTCTTTCTCTCTATAATAGTTCATTTGCATTAGAATTTTTGTGTGTATATATATATATATATATATATATAAAATTATTTTTTATTTAAAAAATTTTTCTTTATTAAATTACTTGCAAAGATTTTGTAATAATTAAATATGTAATCTTTATTCTACAATATTTCTAAATTATTATCAATATTATAGTATTATATATTTATATATGTTTAAATATTTTTTTATTTAATTTTTATAATTAACATTAAAGAAATGTCAAACCTTCAAAGTTTTTGTAGAATGTATACATAATGATTGCAAAACAATTCAGGATAAAATATATAAAAAAAAACTCTCCCATAATGCAATTAGTTATTTTTATGACAAATATATGCAAAGGGATCAAATATTAACCATAGATTTTAGAAAGAAAATACATATATATTTTAAAAACTTCTTTTGACTTAGAATTTAGAAAAAATTAATTCTAAAATTATGTAAAAATTAATTAAAATAAAAAATTATATCTCTATTTCACATGGCATTAAATTAGAACTTGTAATTGATAAATTAAAATTTATTTTGAAATATTGTTTAAAAGATATTGGTCAATAATTAGATTCATATAAACAAATAAAAAAAAAAATTATGATTCCAAATCATATAAATATTAAGTTAAAGATTCAAATTAATAATATTATTATATTTTTATTATTACTTAAAGCTACATAATTAATAAATGGGTTTAGATCTACCTTCTCAAGAATTACTTAGAATTAGATGTATAGGAAAAAAAGAGAACCAAACATATATAATACTACTATTTATTGTCCAAGTAACTTAAGTTTTATTATTTTATTATCATGATATTTTAAAAACATATGTTACTATTTTCTTGCTTTTAGAATGAATATTATTTAAAAAAATCAATTACAACTTTAATAAAAATCTATTATAATTTTTTTAATTTGATGTATTTGTTTCTTAATTTTTTAATAAATAATTTTATTTTTTAAAAACTTTTATTTTAAAAAATAAATTAAGAGTATATTTTTTTCTTAAATTAATTTTAAAAAAAATAGATTATATATATTAAAAAATATTGATAAAGTTTTAAGATGGTCTATGTTAGTTTTTAAATTATAGATCAAATTTATAAAGTCTTAAAAAATCTTTGGATATTTTATATTTATAAATATTTTACTACTATGATAAATTTATTAATATTAATTCTTATTAAATAATAATAGTATTTTTTTAAATTATATTTTTTATTATATAATTATATTTTTTAATTTATAATATGAGATAATATTCTTTTAATTCAATATAACTATTAGCAATTAGATGTTGATGTATTATTGACAATAGAAGATTATCTATATATAATAGATATATATAATCAAGTGGTATTTATATCTCTTATAAAAATTAAAGGTATTTATTTTTAATTTAAATTATATTAGAAGCTTAAAATAGATATTAATAATAAATTGATCTTTAAAGATTTTTGTCTTAATTTAAATCTAAATTGTGATGATATAATCTATCATTTTTTAAAAATATTATAATAAATACTTTTTTTACACCATCTAAATTGATGACAAGCTAAAATATTACATTTAATCTGAGTAGTCTAAAAGATTTTATCTCTCATAATTTATAAAATTATTCTTATAGATTTTAATCTATTTAAAAGATCTTGTATAAAAAAATAATGGTTAAAATTAGTATCTATTTATAAATAATAATGATTTTATTTTTAAAATCTAAAGATTATATTAATGGTTAAAATATTCTTTATACATTAGAAGATGAAAAATAGTGGTATATAAAATTTTCAATGTATCATTCAAAATTTGAGTTAAAAATAATCAAATAATATTGACTTTTAGATTAAACTTTTATCTCTAAAAATGAATTCTTAGTATTAAATAAATCATATAAAAATATCTTTTTTATTCTATAATAAAAATATATTTTTTTGGTAATTTTTAATTATTATTATAAAAAAGATAATAGTTTAAATTCTAAAATCATAACACATTGTCACGGACATAAGATTTATTCCAGTAACTATCTAATTAATATAAACCAATAGAAGTAGGTAAAATAAGTTGATATGATATTTTCTAATAGAGAAGCTTCTTAGAAGCTTTATAGATGTAGAATCACCTTTACACATGTCTATAGGTGATTGGTAGATTAGAAACTTGGTCAACAAGCTAGCCACATGGCGCACATGTTGGTAGCTTGTGGAACAAGCAAAGTACGTGGCGCACATGTTGGTAGCTTCTGGAACAAGCAAAGTACGTGGCGCACATGTTGGTAGCTTGTGGAACAAGCAAAGTACGTGGCGCACATGTGAGAAACTTGTCGTGCAAGTTTGACGCGTGTCTTGCAAATTAGACACGTGTATAAGATCCTATAGAATATCGCCATGTAGCTCTTAATTAGATAGTATGTATAGAGGCAAGAGTGAAGCCTTCATCACTCTTGTTAACTCCTTTCTTGTTTTTAGTCCAGATTCAAGAGTTTATAGTTTTCTTGTCTTGTCGCAATAGCCATTCTAGTTTTTTTTAATATATATACTTCTTTATTTCTATTTTTTTATTCTTCTTAATAGAAGTTTCATATATTTATTTGCTTTCATCGAGTTCTTGTCCTTGATAGATTGACAAGAATACACAAATAGTATCAAAGCTTTGTCTTTTCTTGATTAAGAGTGGATTATCCCTTTCTCTTGATAAGACATAAGCATATTAGAAGTTGTGGAGTACCCACTTCTAAACTGATATTGTTTCTAGAATTTTTTCTTTTGAATGTGATATTTTATATTTCTTGAGGTGAGAATAGACACCTTCTTTTCTATTATATTATCATGGCAAAGCTTGCAAAAATGAAGAGTCCAATGGCACAAATACAAAAACAAATAAGAGAGCTAATGCTTGCAATGCATCAACTCAATTTACCACCACAAGGAGCAACAAGATTAATAAGAAATGAAGATATGGAGATGGTTAGAGCTGCATCAATATCTACATCAAACCATACTACTTCACCTATGATGGAACACCATTACAATATTAAAAAACCAAAAATTAATTTGCCTGAAAAGTTTGATGGCACAAGATCTAAGTTTCAAGGATTCGTCAATCACGTACAATTAGTGATTGAACTTCAATCTTAGAGTTATCCTACGCAAGGATCTCAAGTTAGGTTTATTGGAACATTACTTTTGAGTTCTACTTTATCATGGTTTTCATCTTTTCTTGAACGACGTGATCCAATATTGGATAATTTGAAAATATTTTTATTGGAATTCCGATCTGTGTATGGAAAAAATGATGCAATTTGTATTGCAACCAACAAGATTTGCATCCTACAACAAGGCAATCAATTAGTATCGTTATATGCTTCACAATTTTGACAACTAGCGACTGATATTAAGTGGGATGATGCTGCACTCATCAGCCAATTTTTCTACGGATTATAATATGAGGTAAAAAAATTAATGCTCAATTTATCCGATCCTCAAACATTCAATCAAGCAATTCATTTTGTTGTGAAATGTGACAATCGACTTTTTGAATTTCAATCCCAGAGTTGTACAAGGGAGCATCAATGTTATTATTCAATAGCAACATTAACATCCTTACAAAACGTACATTCAAAAGTAGAAAACATGCAAATTGATGCGGTATGTTTTAAACATCTTACTAAACAAGAAAAGATTTGGTGTCGTCAAGGAAGATTATGTTTATATTATGGAGAACTTAAGCACACTGCTCAACATTGTCCGAAGAAATGACACAACTATAAAATGAAGAGTACGACTTTGAAAGAAGACAATATATCAAAAAATAAATTTGTCCAGCTGCAATAGGGAGTGTGCAGCTGTAACCTTATACAATTCCTAATGAAGGTCCTATTCTCTCCTCAAAACCCTCTCATTATTTTATAATAGATATATATTTAGGACTAAATATCTACAGAGTCTTTGCCTTATTAGATTCAAGAGTCTCAGCATGCTTTGTAGATGAACAATTTGTTAAGAATTGTAAAATATCTTTAGTACAGAAAACTAAACCCATACATGTAGAAGTCATAGATGATCGTTCATTGTCTTTTGGAGATGTCACTCATGAAATCTATCCTATAAAAATAACAATAGATGGTCATAATAGCTACATAACCTTTAACAGAATTAAATCTCCATCTAATCCAGTCATTTTAGATTTATCATGGTTAAAAAAATATAATCCTCAAATAGATTGAAATTCTCATAGACTTGACTTTTCTCAGAGCATTATTAAATATCCAGCTAACCAAGTGAAAAGCTATAAGCCTAGTATAATAAAATTTGTACTTATAGATGCAAAAGCTTTTATACATGCAGCAAAAGAAGGATCAACTTTTGTTATTTATATTATACCTGTTTCTGATAAAAGAAAGACTTTAAGTGGCATTCCAAGCCAATTTCTGAATTATCAGGACGTTTTTGAGAAAAAAAATGCAGATATTCTTGTGGAGCATCGTCCACATGATTGTTCAATCGACCTCAAGGAAGGAACTCAGCCACCATTTGGACCAATCTATAGTTTATCACAAGATGAGTTGGCTGAATTCAAGGTGTATATTGATAAGAATTTGGTCAAGAATTTCATACGCCATTCTAAATCTCCAACAAGAGCTCCAATTCTATTTGTGAAGAAAAAAGATGGATCATTGCGGATGTGTGTTGACTATTGAAGACTCAACAAGATCACAATCAAGAACAGATATTCATTACTTTTGATATCAAGACTCCTTGATTAGTTAAATTAAGTTAAGATCTATATAAAAATAGATCTAAGAGGAGCATACAATCTAGTACGCATCAAAGAAGGTGTCACAGACACAAATTATAGACTTGAAGTCTAAACAAGAAGTTCAAGAAGAACTGGCAAGAACTGGATTAATATCATGGACACAGAATATAGACTTGAAGTCTAAACAAGAAGTTCAAGAAGAAATGGCAGGAATTTGATTAATCAGATGAGTACAAAAACAACACCAGAGAGGTGAGCTAGAGCTCCAAGAGATGTATTATTGAAATTGAAGAACTCTTCAGCCTTGACTCCAATATATACTTCTACCTAGGAAGCTTCTCAAGCAACTTCCTCCAATTAGGAAGCTTCTCAAGCAACTTCCACCAACTAGGAAGCTTCTCAAACAGCTTCTACTAACTAGGGAGCTTCTCAAATAACTTCTACTAACTAAGAAGCTTCTCAAGCAACTTCTACCAACTAGAAAGATATTAGAAGGCTCTGGAAGGTTCTAGAGAGTTTTAAAAAACTTTTAGAATATTCTAGAATATTCTAATAAGTATATCCTTGACATCACCTCCTCTTGTAGCTTCGAGGTCTCCGAGAAGCCATTTGAGATGTATACTCATAAACGTAGGAAATCAAAAATTTGTCGCATAGTCTCTACAATATACTCTAGCTGTCGTTTACGAGACAAATGATTCATTGATCCTTGTAGCCACCGATAATGACCAATACCTTCCACTTGAAACCATGCTTAAACTTCTGTATCTTCATTATAGAAACGACCTAAAAATATCACTTCGCCACTACTTGCATGAGCTGGTTCAACTTCAAAGACAATTACAAGTGACCTACTGCTTTGTATTCTTTGACGTCTTCTTGATTCTTCTAATTCTTCATCTCGAGGTCGACGTCGTGAGCTACTCAGTTGAGATGATACCACTAGTACAGTATCTACATTTTCACTAGCCATATCTAAATACACCTTGATATTAGTTATCTTGATACTACGAAATACAACAAGTTATGTTTTGATGAGACCTGGATCCCTTTTCTATTCATTTTTCCAGAGAAGGCTTCATCTTCACGCTTTATTAATGACCAGCTTTTGGTTTATTAGGATATTATCAATGGAATTCCTGTACCTTTCATGATGCATTGGCAAGATTTTCGGCCGGTTCCCATGTTTTTTCATTAATATCGTAGCCGCTCCAATGCACAAAGTACTCTAATTTATTCCATCTTCGCCATGAATCTAGTATCTTTTCCACCTCATATTCTTCGTTGTTTTCAATTTCTATACTAGGTGGCGAACATTGCACTCTTCCAAGAAAAGACGATTCCCGATAAGGCTTTAACAGAGAAACATGAAAGATAGGATATACCTTCATAGCAGTTAGTAACTCTAAGTGGTACGCCACAGGATTGATTTGCTTTTGGATAACAAATGGTCCCAATCTCCAGTAGTCCAACTTTGATCATACTACCATTTGCCTCGATTCTTCCGTCATGTTTTATATTTTATTCCAACTAAATTATTATCCGATAAAATTTATCCATGGATGCTTTGTAAGACTCTTGTACATTCTGATAATTGAAGCTTCAATGTATTTCAGTTCGATACCGTTGTAACTAATCCTTCAAATTGAATTCTGGCGAGTTATTCATTGCCAGTCTCGCAGATGATAGATCAAACTTTGGATGGTACCCATAGTTGGAAATGAATGGTATTTTTTGAATCGATCCATGAAGGGTGTTGTTATATGCAAACTTGGCTAGCGATAGATATGCAGTCCAATCATCTTGCTGATAGTTGATGTTGCATCGTAAATACTGTTCCAAAACTTGATTCACCCGTTTCGTTTGGCCGTCAATTTGAAAATGGAATGCCAAAGAAAGTTTGATGTCCACCTCCAATATTTTAAAAAAAGATCTCCAAAACTTTGATACAAATTGGGTTCCTCAATCCGACACGATATCATCTGGTAGACCATGATATCGATACACATTATCAAGAAAGAATCTTGCTGTATCTTTGCTTGACGATGTTTTCTTGCAAGGGATAAAATGTGCCATCTTCATAAGTCGATCTACCACAACAAAGATGCTATCAAATGAATTCGATGGTGGCAGATCTGTAATAAAGTCCATAGAAACTAAAGACCATGGACGATACGGAATGGACAATGGCTGTAGAAGTCCATAAGGGCGATGTTGAGGGTTCTTGGATCTTGAACAAATGTCACAAGAGAGGACGAAATCCTTCATATCCTTCCACATTTGGGGCCACCAAAAATCTCAAGAAATGAATTCCAAGGTCTTGTTGAATCCAAAATGTCCCGCAGCTGGAAAATCATGACGAGATTGAAGGACTCGAAGTCGTGCTGGCCCTTTTTGGATATACAATCGCTCCTCAAAGTATAAGAGATCTCCTTCAACCTTGAACTTGTCATCATTGATACGCTGCTTAATACCAAGGACTATTGAATCTTCAATGGTCGTAACACGTACCTGGTTGAGGAAGTCAACATCAATTGGTACCACAGCAGCACAAATCCTGAATTGCTCTGGCTTTAATAATGTTGTACACTGTTGATCAAGCATTGCTTCTCCAATCTTCGACGTAAAATATGATCTTCTTGATAAGGCATCGAATAGTCCTTGCTGCTTTCCAGGCCGATAAGTATATAATGAAGTCAAATCTAGATAGCGACATATTCCATCAAGCTTGACGATGGTTTAGAACCCGAGCAGACATGAAATATTCTAGATTCTTGTGATCTGTATATACGATCACCAGATGCGCAGCTCCTTCGAGGAAGTGACGCCACTCTTGGAAAGAATCTACTATAACAAGGAGTTCCTTATCATGAATCTCGTAGTTGATCTCAACCGCAGAAAACTTCCGTGAATAGAATGCAATCGGATGAAGCTTATAATCGATGCCCATCTGTAAAAATACGGCTCTTAAAGCAAAATCTGAAGCATCGGTTTCCAAATAGAAAGCCTTTGCAAAGTTTGAGTGTACCAAGATTGGAGCCGTAGTAAATGCCGTTTTAAGATTTTGAAATGTTTTTTCTGCTAGAAGTCCCCATTCCAGCTTATCCTTACATGTTAATCGAGTGAGTCAAGCAGCAATTTGAGAATAATTCTTGATAAAGATCTGATAGAAGTTAGCAAAGTTGAAAAAACATTGTACGTCTCTAACCATCTTTGGAACTTCCCATGATACAATTGCTTCCACCTTCTTGGAATCCATCTTTAAGCCTTCCGTAGTCGCAACAAATCCTAAAAATTCCATCTCAGTTTGGTGAAATAAGCACTTCTCTAACTTGGTGTAGAATCCTTGCTCGCGTAGTTTTTCAAGTACCAAATGAACGTGCTTCTTATGCTTTTCTTCATTTTCAAAAAATATCAAGATATCATCCAAATAAATGACAATAAAATCGTCTAGATATTCTCAAAAATTATGGTTCATCATGTATTGAAAAACCGTCGGAGCATTGGTAAGACCAAATGGCATGACATTATATTCAAAATGACCATACCTTGTACAAAAAGCTGTCTTCCATTCATCTCCTTCTTTGATTTGCACAAGGTTGTAAGCTCCCATTAAATCAATCTTTGTAAAGATCTTTGCACGTCCAAGTTGTTCCAGAAGATTAGAGATCAAAGGTAATGGATAACAATTCTTCTTTGTCACCTTGTTGAGACCTCGATAGTCCATGCACATCCTTAGTGAGCCATCCTTCTTCTTCACAAATAAGATTGGTGCCCTAGTTGGCAATTTTGAATGACAAATGAAGGTCTTGGCTAGGTTCTCGTCAATGTATTTCCACAACTCAGCCAACTCCGTCTGCGATAGGTTGTAGATTGGGCCAAAAGGCGGTTATGCTCCCTCTTGCAATTCTATGGCATAATCATATGGTCGATGTTGTGGTAGCATGTCAGCATTCTTCTTTTGGAACGCGTCTTGAAAATCTTTGTATTGTTCCGGTATTCCTACTATTGAAATCTGCTCTCCACTAGTTGGAGCCGCATAAATGACCAATGGTGTGCCTTCCTTGTACGATCTTACAAACGTTTTTGCTCCAATGAACAAGGATTTTTTTGATTTGGGGTCTTCTTCCAGGCTTGTCCTCAGGTTGTTCTATGGAAAATGTTATCCTCCATAACCTCCAATCTATGGATGGATTATATTTTTCCAACCAAGAAAGACCAAGAATAATAGGATTTGACGGATTGCTAATAATGTTGAAAATAATATAACTATTGTGGTCTTTAAACGTCACTTCTATAGGTTCTGATTCATGGGTGACATTACCAGATAATAAAGGTCGTCCATCTATTACTTCTACATGAACAAGTTTGAATTTTTGTACTAGGAGAATTTTGTGACGCTTAGCAAATTCTTGGTCTAAAAAACAAACACATGCTCTTGAATCTAATAAGGCTAAGGTTTTTAGTTTTTTAGGAGCAAAAGACAAAAGAATTGTAAAACAACAGGCAGGTTGAGTAGAAAGAGAGGAACCTGGTTTTGATTTGTTCAGCCGCACGGTTCCTATTGTGGCTGGGCATCCTCGTTTTCCTGAACAAACGCACCTCTATTCTTGATGCTACGTCCATTTTGCTTCTTCGGACAGTTTCCAGCTCTATGGCCTTCTCTACCGCAATAAAAGTACAAACCTTTCTCCATACGCTGTCGTGGTGAGAGTCTTAGTCCTAAGAAACACTGGGTCTTTTTTGCCTCTAGTTTCTCAAGTGCAAGATGAGATTCATAAAGTTCATAAAATTGAAGAATTTATATAAAAACATACTTTATTAACCCTAACATATTCTGCCTTTAGAAACCCGCCCTCAATTTTGCTCATAAATCCTAGGATATCATATCAATTGAAGCAAAATTTGGACACAAGGTACTTAAGAGAGTAAAGAAGCAAACCCCATAAACCTTTTGATTATAGCTCATGTGGTTAGAGAGAACCATGTTGTCAAAGTAATTCCTCCATGCTGCCTTTGATTCTAGACCCCCTTTGCTTCACACCTTCTTTGCTCTTCATTAAAGAAGATCTAAGTGCTGAAATTTGGTAGTCTTATAGCTTATCTCATGTTGTAAACACCCTCCAAATATTGCTCCAAGAGCCTTCTCCAAACTTGAGTTATAGGTTCCATCCTTCTTCTTTAATTTTGCCTTCTAACAACTCTAGATCCGACCACAATTTTCCTCATAACTCCTCGAATATAACTCCAATAGCAATCAGTTTTTTACACAACTTAATAGACTCATATATCTACAAATCCCAACAAATTTTACTCAAAATACTACTCTGATCACAAAGATATGCTCCCTCAAACTTCACTGATTTGGAGATAGACCCCTATCACTTTGAAAGAGCATAACATTTTATTTATAAGACTAATGAGTATCAAACTTACACTCATCTCTTCCTTAACTTACATAGATCATGTCTATCAAATTTCACACTCAAATTCGTCTCCTAAATCTCTTTATACTCAAAAAAACCCACACACATGCACTGCCCATACAAACCCTCAACCTTGCCTTCACTCTATTTCTCTTTTCATTCAAACCGGTTACAATTTCACTCATAACTCTTTGCTTAGAGGTCATATTGACTTGAGATTTTGACACAAAGTAATAAACTCTATAAGAAACAAAAACCCAACAAATTTTGCCACTAAAATCCAAGTGGTTTCCAAGAACCAAGGCCCGAAGTTTAGTAACCCTCTCTGCCCTAGTCTTAAACACCTACAACTTTCACGACTCATATCTCCCTTGATACTTAATCAAAAGATATGAGAATTATCTCTATGAGTTTCTTATCTTGTCTACTACAAACCTACAAAAACTCGCACCTAAAATCCTCTCTAAGCTTCTTCTACACACAAAAACGTATACTGCCTATCAAAAAGAAACCCTATCCCTCCAAAAAAACTCTCCTCCTTCTTCTTCACGACCCTTCCTTGTCATCTCCCTCCTCGTCTTCTTTATCCTCTTGGTCAAAAAGACCTCTTAGCCCATGTCTTTTCTACTTCTTCAACCTTTTCCTTTTTATTAACTTGAAGAAATTTCACTTTTTAAGGTAAATTTCCATTGTATCTTCTTACTACTAATTTTCTATCAACCTTTCTTCTAATCTTAATCTTTTTATTTTAATGCATTCTTTTATATTTTTCACACTATGTTTTGATTTACAACACGACAACGTTGCTTCTTTTCTTTTGGAATAAGGGATTTGACACGTATCGCATCAATCTGCATGTCCTCTGTCTCTGCTTGTGAATTTAGGCTACTTGCCAATATAATTGCGCCATGATGACTTGTATATTGTTTGGAAGGTTGATCTTGGCGACGTTGAAATAGGCGATTATCGTACTTTATAGCTTGGCTAATGGCTTCATTGAGCGTTTGTGGATCAGGAAGAGATAATAACAAATCCTTCACATCATCCCTTAGATCCCAACAGAATTGGCTCATCAATGCTTCTTCATCCCAATTGATGTCGCATGCCAATTGCCTGAAATCTGATGCATAGACTAATGCAGAGCAAGTCCCTTGTCGTAGCGATTGAATTTTTGTTGTAGCCCACCGAGCCTTGTCATGCTCGCCAAATGCTTCTGCAAATGCTTCCAAAAAAGTCTCAAAGTTGTTCAAAATTGGTGATCCTTTTTCAAATAGAAGAGCAAACTACGATAGAGCTTGTCCCGTAAGCAAAGTTCCAACCAATCCAACGCGTGATTCCTTTGTTGGATAACGTTCGGATTGTAGAGCTGTTATTAATTTGATTTGATTGATGAAACCTCGAAACTTGGAGCGTGTACCATCAAACTTGTCTAGAAGGCTAATTCGAGGTTCCTTTTGTTGTAGAAGTAATGATTCTCGTTGAACCACACGTAAAGCTGCTTCTTCTATTGCAGAAGCTCGAGGCTGATAAAGCCCAGATTGTGCTATTCCGGATGCTCCATTATTATGAAGTCTTGCAAAGACTCCTTCCATCACCATAGTTCTCTGTGATAACATAGCAAGAGCATTCATAATGGCGTCCATCTTGGACTCCAAACTTTCACTCATATTAATGTCTTGACCTCCAACCATTCTAAAAGAAAGGAAGTAATTGTTTCTACAAGGAGGAAATATTGGTTTAAAAGAGGGTACTCCGCAACCTCTAAAACGCCTTAAGACTCTCAAGAAGAGGGATAATCCACTCTCTCCAAGAAGAATAAGACTCCAATATTATGACAAAAAAGATATCAGTTTAAAAGAAGGTAATCCGCAATTTCTAAAATACTACTGTACCTTCAAGAAGAGGGGTAATCCACACTCCAACAAGAAGAAATTAGCTCTGATATCCAAGGTGAGAGTAGTCTCGACAAACTGTCACGGATACAAATTATAGACTTGACGTCTAAACAAGAAGTTCAAGAAGAATTGGTACGAATTGGATTAATATCACGGACACAGAATATAGACTTGAAGTCTAAACAAGAAGTTCAAGAAAAATTGGCAGGAATTGGATTAATCAGATGAATATAAAAACAACACCAGAGAGGTGAGTTAGAATTCCAAGAAATGTGTTGTCGAGACTGAAGAACTCTTTAGCCTTGACTCCAATATATACTCCTATCTAGGAAGCTTCTCAAGCAACTTCCTCCAATTAGGGAGCTTCTCAAGCAACTTCCACCAACTAGGAAGCTTCTCAAACAACTTCCACCAACTAGGGAGCTTCTCAAATAACTTTGTGTTGACTTTTTTAAGGCATCTTTTATGGAAATATACGCATCAGACTTTGCCTTGGGTGCGATTTTGTCACAAATAGGAGCAGATGAAAAACTTCATCCAGTTGCTTTTCATTCAAAGAAATTCTCAACAGTCGAGATCAATTATGAGATCTATGACAAAGAACTTCTTGCAATCGTGGATTCCTTTCAAGAATGGCGTCATTATCTAGAAGGCACTTCCAGTCCATGTATACGGATCACAAGAATTTCAAGTATTTCATGTCACTACGTGTATTGAATCGTCGTCAAGCTCGTTGGAGTATGTCTTTGTCAAGATTTGAATTCATTATCACTTATTGGCTAGAAAAACAACAAGGTTTGTCTGATGAACTTTCTAGACGTTCTTATTTTACACCAAAAGAAGAAAATGCAGCTTTTGAGTAATAAAGAACGGTCCTCTTGAAACCGGAGGAATTTCATCTTCGAGCAATGAAATCAACATTGACTGTTGATTCAACTTTTCTCAAGCAAATTCAGTCAAGTATGTCCTCAGACCCTCTTGTTTATGATATCAAGAATAATTCTTCCAAGACTCATGATTCTTCTAAATTCAAATTCAAAAAGAATCTATTATATTTCGAAGGATACCTATATGTTCTAGAAGGAGAAGCACATTGTTGTGTTGTGGTTCGGCTACTATGTGAAAAAATTGTACATATATATTTAATGTATAATCTATTACATAGCTAAATGAGAGCCATATCAATGGACTTTTAGTGGTTATAGGATGTGATTAGGTTGCTAGTTTAAAAAAGATCTATTATAAAGATTATTATTAAGATTTATACAACCTTATTTTCTTTTAGAAGTGACTTTTGAAGTTAATTTTATATTGATAGTAACTTGTATATATCTTAAGTCACCTATATTAGACATTGGTGATCCTTAAGATCTTATTTACTTCTTTTATTTGGTGCTTAAAGCACCAAGTATGTAAATCTTATAAGAAGAAGGGTTAAAAAAGGGTTTTTAGTGTAAAAAGGGTAGTTTGGCCATCCATGTGGATGAATAGAGGTAGATGATAGAAATCTCTATTCTAATTGGCCAAAAATCATGCCCAATGGGCTTCAAGGAGGCTGCCCGAGGGTTTATTAGGAGTTAGGGTTTGTTTTTGGAGAGGAGTCGAACATCAGAGGCTAGGATCATAAGGTTTAGATTTTTGGATCTGATTTAGGTGCAAATTTTGTGTGATTTGCACTTTTAATGAAGAAGTTATAGGCGCCCAAAGTTAAGGTGTTGATTTTGGATCTACTGTCATTCTTTTGAGTATAACTCGTGCATACAGAGAGCAATCAAGGATCGGCAACTAGGATTAAAGAGAGCACTTTTACAACTATACTTTTTATATATGGCTTGATAAAATCCAAGCTAGGGTGAAGGAGATATTGGGAGTTGAAGTCAATGCTTACAAACTTAAAGGTAGTAAGTGACCCGCTTACATAGTGGTTACATTTTGAACTATAACTTAGGCAATTTGATAGATTTTTGGCTCAAAATTTTCAGGAGTATATATGTTTATGTCACAAGACTATGTGCAAAAATTTGTGGTATTAAGATTTTGGGTTTGTGAGATATAAGGAAAATAGTACTCAGGTGTCTCTGAGCTAGGGTTTTAAATACTTGCCAAGAATTTTGAGATATCAGACGATTGGAAATGAATTTATGATTGATTCTTTCTTGTGATGAAACTTAAGAGAATTACCTATACTTTGAATTAAATTTTATAGAAATTGAATAGTTAGATTAAGAGTTATTGGACTCTAAAGTTTAGTAAGAAATAAGTCCTTGCGGGTGAATAAAGTTTTGAAGGATTTTTGTGGAAATTTGAACCTTTTTTGTACAAACTTACTTGAATATAAGAGGGTTTACATATATAACTTCTCTTTTGTGAGATTTTTGTATTATTTGTCCTTTTTATTGAGGACAAACGACCAGTTGGATTTTGCCATCAAATTTCAAATAAACTCTCTATAACCAGGTACCTAGTGTATTCCCAGATAGAAGGCCACGTCATACGACAATGTTTACATGTTCTTCAAGCACGATATGATTTTTTAACGGTAGGATATTTTGGATACAATAAGACTTTAGAACTTATATCAAGAGATTTTTGGTGGCCTCAAATGTGGAAGGCAGTCAAAGACTTTGTACAATCATGTTATATCTACTCAAGATTAAAGACTCCTCGTCATCAACCTTTTGGACTTTTTTAGCCATTACCTATTCTAGAACAACCATGGTCTTTTATTTCTATGGATTTCGTCACAAATCTTTCAAGCTGAAGATCTTATGACTCTATATTTGTGATAGTAGATCAATTCACTAAGATGGCATATTTTAAGTCATGCACAAAATCTATCATAAGTAAAGAAACAACTAAGCTTTTCATTGATAATATCTATCGCTATCATGGATTACCGAAGGATATTATATCGGATAAGGGAATTCAATTTGTGTCAAGATTTTTGACAATCCTTTTCAAGATCTAAAAAGTGGATATAAAATTATTTTTAGCTTTTCATCCTCAAATTGACGGACAAATAGAGCACGAGAACTAAATCTTGGAGTAGTACTTAAGATGTACCATCAGCTACCAACAAGATGATTGGATAGCTCTTCTGCCATTGGCAAAGTTTGCTTATAATAATACGATACATTCTTCTATGCAACAAACACCTTTCTTTGCCAATTATGGTTACCACCCATAACTTGATACTTTTGACTTTTCAAAAGTTGAAAATCCAGTGGCAAAAGATTTGACAAATTGTTTGTCAAAGCTACATGTAATAATGAAGGTGCAATTAAAAGAAGTTCAAGAACGACAAAAAATAAATGCAGATGCGTATTGCAAGGAATAATCATAATTCAATATGGGGGACAAGGTATGGTTACTTCATCGCAATATCAAGTCTACTCATCCTTGTGATAAATTGGACTATCATAGACTTGGACCTTTTCCTATTTCCGAACAAATCAATTTAATTGTATATCAATTATACCTACTGGAGTCCATGAAGATCCATCTTGTATTCCACGTGTTACTACTCAAGCCATACAATGCAATGGATATACAAGAAAGAAGACAAATGCTACCACGTCCTATAGAAGTAGACAACTATGGAGAATTTGAGGTTGAAGAGATTTTAGATTCAAGGCAGTGCTGAAATCGACTAGAATATCTTGTGTATTGGCGCGGATACAATATTAGTGAACGCACATAGGAGCCATCCAAGAATCTAGCAAATACATTAATAAAAATCAATGCATTTTATCAACAACATTCATCAAAACTAAGATAAAAAAATCAAGAAAATCTTTGCTATAAAGCAAAGCAAATTCTGCAGAGGTTTCATCCTATCTTATATTTATTTTTGTTATTTCTTTAGATTTGTTTGTGCTAAAGAGATGGAGGATCAAGAATCATTTGTTGATTTTCCACATAAAATTTTATGACTATCACAACCTTCAAGAGGACAGAATAGAGATGAAGACCCTCAAGAACGACATGTCCTTCCTCAAATTGATGACAAAATACAACATTGTCGTAGCAAAAGTCTGCTTTGAGTAGATGCAAGGTCCCTCTTTACAATCAAGTTGGATCCAATATACACAAACCTTCTAAATTTTCTCATTTTGTAGTTACAAAATCTTGTGTATAATAAATCAATAAACCAGAAGCTTAAAAATTTATAAATCTAGATCTAGCTATTTAAATAAGTTCAAACTTTGGATATACAAAATTCACTTCTTTAGTCATCTTCACAAAAATTCTCAACCATGAATTTGTTACTGATCACCAAATATCATGAAAACATTAGCAAGTAATTTTATAAGTCAAAACCAAACTAGAAACTTGAAAATTTATATTTTTAGATCCAATTGTTTAAATAAGCTTAAAATTTGAGAATACAAATGTTGTACCTTTGATCATTGTCACAAAATTTTTGAGCTATGAATTCATTATTGATTGTCAGATATCACCAAAATATTAGCAGGTGATTTTAAAAGCCAAAATCAAATTGGAAACTTGAAAATTCATATTTTAAGATCCAGCCATATAAAGAAGTTCAAAATTTGGTAAAACATAATTCATACCTTTAATCATTGTCACAAAATTTTTGAAGCATGAATTCATTACCAATTGTCAGATATCATTAAAATATTAGCAAGTGATTTTAAAAGCCAAAACCAAATTGGAAACTTGAAAATTCATGTTTTGAGATCCATCCATTCAAATAAGCTCAAAATTTGAAAGCATAAAACTTAAATTTTTGATCATCATCACACAAAATTTCCACTCTAAATTTATTGCCAAACGACTGGTATCATCAAATCCTTAAAATATACTTTTGAAAGTCAAATTCAAATTAGAAACTTAGAAATTTATATTTTGAGATCTAGCTGTTCAAATAAGCTCAACAATTAGAAGCATGAAACTTACATCTTTGATCATCATCATACAAAATTTGCAATCCAAATTCCATGCCAATCAATTAGTATCATAAAATCCTTATCAGGTACTTTCAAAAGTCAAAATCCTAGACACCTGAGAATAAAATTTTCCATTTCTCCGTAATCAAAGTTTCAATTGTTATGAGATTTTAGACATAGACTCTTTATAATATAAGTAATATGTACAAAAAAAATGAGCTTCAAATTCATCTTAAAACTCAATTTCTAGCTTAAAGCAAACCTTTCCATTTATCTAACTTCTTCAAAATCCTAGTTTAGTTTGCTGGTTTTAACTAGCCATATCTCACTCATTTTAGACTCATTTCTATCAATTATTGGATATAAAATGTTTAGCTTAAAGTTTAGTTTCTAACCCAATTTCTCGATTTCTTGCTAATATCTAAAAACTCCTAATATGCCCAAAATAGTGACAATAGGTATCATATTAGTAGCCTAAATTCAAACAAATATAATTCTCTCATCTAAGCTTTGAATCATGTGTTTCTACCATCTAAACTCATGCCAAGAAGAAACTTTCTATGAATACCTCCTTGGATTTGTCAAAAATTCCATCCTCTTCTCTTTCAAGCTCGTCAAAGAAGTCATAGCCAAGGTCTTCAAAGTCCAAGTCAACAACTAATAGTTTAAAGTTATAAAAACACCAAATCTAATCCTCCAAGTCAGCACTATTAATGGCAGCCAACTATTGACATCCAAACTTCCATTTATCCTTAATAAAATCCTAAATTCAACCTCAAAGTCAAAATTCCTTATATCTACAAATATAATCCTGAATCTATTAAAGCCTAAGATTGGAAAAAAGGTAAAAGAAATAAAAAGATATTTTAAAGGCTAAATTAAAGTTAAAATTAAGATTAAGATAAAATAAAAATTTAGCCAAAGAAAAAGAAAGAAAGTAAAAAAAAAATTCCAAAACTATATAAAAACTTAGATTGGTAAGAAAAAAGAAAGACCTTAATAAAATTTTAAAGAAAAGAAAGTTAAGCAAGGTTTCTATACATGGATGTATTTACTTCATGACAACGTTGTCGTACTGTAATTGCTTACAGTATGTAAAATCCACTCAAAATGCCTAATATGTTTATAAATTTAGATATGTGTTAGAATGGTTAGTAAGTTAAATTAAAAATGGTTGATAGAAGAAACTTTATTTTATTTTATTTTACCTATTTAGTTATGGTATTTAAAAGTTATAAGATCTAAATGTTTAGTATGAAGCCTTGAGAGAAGGTTGGGACTTAAGGATGAAAATTCAAGCTAGTAAGAGGCTAATTGGGAGGGATGAAATCAAGCCATGGTCGGATGAAGGCAAGGAATAGGAAACTTCATCCCTATTGGTCGAATACCATGCCCAATGGGCTTTGAGGAGGCTGCCCGCGACCTTAACAAGGGTTCCGGCGACTTCATAAGGGGGATTTGCAATTTCAGAGGTAGGGTTGTAAATTTTAGGATTTTGGGTATAGTTTGAGAGGAAATTTTAGGCGATTTGGAGTTAGGGTGAAGAAGATATACTTGTTCAAAGTTAGAGAGTGGATTTTATACATACTGTCACTCTTTTGGGATTTTGCGGAGTTGTACGGAGGCTTTTGGAGATCGGACGGTGCGGTTGGAAAGATGATTTCAAGATCTACGTCTGTTACGAAGGAATTCTTAAGTTTTGAGTTTAGACGAAGGAGATATGAAGAGTTGAAGACAGCGCATCCAATTCCAAGGCAGTAAGTAGACCGTTTTGTTGATGGTGATGGGGTTTGCCATATCTTAAGTTTTTGGACGAATTTTTGTCTAAAAATTTCCAAAAAAGGTGTATTATTGTGCTAAGAAGCTATACATCAAAGTTTCATAGCATTTGGACTTTTAGATTGTGAGATATGAAGAATTTAGTACACGGGTATTTGTAAACAAGGGTTTAAAGCTACTGCTAGGGTTTTGGCGATATCTAAAGATCGATAATGAATCAACGGTTGAAATTTGTGGTGGTAGTTGTGAAGAATATATCAGTACTTCATGTAAATTTGGAGTAGTTTTGGACGGTTGGATTAAAAGTTATGGGTTATTGAAGTTCGGGAAAAATTCCCTTCCTACGGGAGAATGAGGGTTTAGAGTATTTTGTTATGTTTTGAGTGGTTTGAAGAAATTAGGCTTGTGTATTGGGTGTAATAGCCCTATGGAGATCTCTTTTATATAAAATTGGGGGTTTTTATTATACTTGAATCTTGCTTGAGTAATTAGTGGCAGCCAGAAGCCCAGCGCTTTCTTGAGGCAGATTCTCTCTACCCCGACAACGTGTTTGGTATTACAACCTTGGAAGAGACTCCCAATGTTTACTGATACTTTTAGAGGTAGGAACTACTCTTGATGGTATTCCTAATGTTTTCTTTGAAGGAAGTTATGAAGGCCTTAACAATAATTAAATAATAGGGTGGTCCTCTCGTTCTAGTAAAGGACATTATCGATGGCTAAAAGGACCTATCAACTACCTTCGAAGGGAACAAAGATCAGAATATATGGCAAACACAATTCGATGTATCTTGGACTTCTTCAACATGTAATCACCATTCCTTGTGGAACTCGTCCCTAGAAGGGGGGATAATGTCACAGATATAAGATTTACTCTATTAATTATCTAATTAATATAAATCAATAGAAATAGGTAAAATATATTGATTTGATAATATCTGATAGAAAAGCTTTCTAGAAGCTTCATAGATGTAGAATCACCTTTATACATGTCTATAGGTGATTGGTAGGTTAGAAACTTGGTCAATAAGCTAGCCACATGGCGCACATGTTGGTAGCTTGTGGAACAAGCTAGCCATGTATCACACATGTTGGTAGCTTACGGAACAAGCGAAGTACGTGGCGCACATGTGAGAAACTTATCGTGCAAGTTTGACACGTGTCTTACAAATTAGACACGTGTAGGAGGTCCTATAGAATACCGCCATGTAGTTCTTAATTAGATAGTATTTATAGAGACAAGACTGAAGTCTTCTTCACTCTTGTCAATTCCTTTCTTGCTTCTAGTCCAAATTTAAGAATCTATAGTTTTCTTGTCTTGTGGCAATAACTATTCTAGTTTCTTTTAATATACATACTTCCTTACTTATATTTTATTATTCTTCTTAATAGAAGTTTCATAAGTTTATTTGCTTTCATCGAGTTCTTGTCCTTGACATACATTAGGTGTCTTTTAGCAAGCATAGATATTTCTTATGAAGGTTTTGGCTTCTATGTTAGAAAAAAATCTAATAAAAAATATGTAATAATTATTTATTAAAATAAATATATATATATATATATATTTATTTATTTATTTATTTGACTTGTTTAAAAGCAAAAGAGAGGAGGAAGAATTATGAAGTAATGAATAGCCTAAGATATGACCATCACTTACTAAACTTATTTCAATATTTTAAGATATAGAATTCTTGGTACTGAAATATATTAAGATATAAATCTACTCTTCAATTATAATTAACTAAGTGACTTTAATCAAAAGTTCCTAAAGCCAATTGAATGTAGATTATAAAAAACTATTTTTGATATTAGAATTAAAATAATTTTTTTTATTGAATATAAATTTATCAAAGATGATTTTTTTTTAAAAATAAAATTTAAGTTGAAACATTTTTTTTAACATTTAAAAATCTAATCTAAATAATAATTAAAAATTATGTATTTATTAAAATTTTAAATAAAATAATAAATATAATTTAAAATTGGTACTTATTGCTTTATGGTATAAATTTCTTCCAACATTAAATAATATTTTAGAAAGCTATAATAAAATTAGAAAGATCTGCTTTATCTTATTATTATCACAATATAATTACAAGCCATATAATATAAATACTTATATTACTTAAGTAAATAGAAGTAAATAAAAACATATTAGGAAGATAATATTTTCTTTGAAAAACTTTGAAGAAGTTTTTTAGGCGTAGAATAGATATTTAGACTTTTATAGATATGCTACGTAGCTACTAAAACTTTTCCTATAAGTTTTTTTTTAGAAAGTTATGTCGGAAGCAACCTATAACTTAAGGTCCCTAATAAGCTTCCACAAGACCTATTTAGTAGCTATAATAGGTGGACAAGATTGAAACCATTCTCAATCTTTTCAATATTTTTTTAAAATTTGAATCTTAATTTAAGATTCCTTAGATTCTTAATAATTGGCAATAGAAATTTTAATTTCTTTCAATCTTACATCTATCTCTTATTTATCTATTTTCTCTCTTTCAATGAAAAAAGAACATATTATCTTCTTAGAATTCTATCTTGATTCATGTTCTTAATAGTTTGATAAGACTATTAACTTATTATAATTATTTTATTTAAAAAATAAATAGATTATTTTAATTCTTAATTAATTATTATTATATTTTTAAAAGTTTTAGATTACTTGTTAAGAATACAAATTGAAAGAATATACTTAAATCAATGAAATTTGTAGCAAAAGAAAATAACAAAATAGAAATAAGAAAGTATATATATTCAAGAAAAAATTGGAATGGCTATTGCCAAAGACTAAAAAATATAAATATTTTTGAACTAGACTAGAAATAAGAAAGGAGTTGACAAGAGTGAAGAAGATTTCATTCTTATTTCTATATATACTATCTACCTAAGAGCTATGTCGCAACATTCTATAGGACCTCAAATATGTGTCTAATTTGCAAGACACATATCAAACTTATAAGACAAGTTTCTTACATGTATGCCATATAATTAGCTTGTTCTACAAGTTATTAACATGTGTAATACGTAGCTAACATGTTGGCCAAGTTTCTAATGTATCAATCACCTATAGACATGTATAAAGATGAAACCAAGTTAATGAAGCTTCTAGGAAGCTTTTCTGCAAGATATTATCAAATTAATTTATTTTTTACCTACTTCTATCTATTTATATTACCTAAATAACTATTAGAGTAGATGTTATATTTTTGATATTATTTCTCTTTAAATTAATATATATATATATTTTTTTTTCAACATTGATTCTTTTAAAAAAGAGAATGGACTACTTTTCTTTGTAGAAATATTCATTTGGTATTAGAAGTTATAAATTATCTTTCTATAATTTGAATTATATATTTGTTAGTATATTTTCTAATTTAAATATAAAAAAAAAAATTATAGATATTACACTTTGTAGAAGTGAAAATAGATTTGTAACTATTATAAATTTTTATAAATTTTAAAATATTCTTTGAATAAAAATCTCATGTATTAGTAATCTCAGCCATTGAAATATTTTTGCTATGCATATAGAAAAAGTCAATAATAAAGCCAAATTTTTATGCCAAGAAGTTGTACAATTGAAAGAAGCAAATAAAAGTAGATCAATTTTACAAGTGAGTTCTAAAAGTCTTGCTACTATAAGTGTGAAGGAGCCAAAGATTAATATGTGAAAGTAGTTTGATGGAAGAAGATCAAAATTTTGAGGATTTTTATAATAAATTAAATTCTTTTTAAAAATACATCCTCCTTGATATCCTCCTTGATATCTTCATAGAATCATTCAAGTGGGATTTATAAGCATATGTATATATATATATATATATATATATAGAAATATTTTTTTAATTTTTATCTTTAATAAAAAATAACTTTTAATTTTTATATAATCTAAAATTATTTTTAAAAGTATTTGTAGGTATATTTAGAAAAAATAATTAAAAAAAGATAGAAAAATAAAAATCTTATCTTTACAACAATGATCATATTTAGCTACTATTTATACTATCAAATTCTAATAGCTTGCTTATGATATGGATTAGAACAATAAAGCTTTTATTATTTAATGTTGATATGGCTAAAATGATAATGTCAAAGATCTATTATGAATAATACTATAAGCAAATTCATTAGAATATTTTATCACTCTAGCAATTACATACAATAATCAATTCTTTAAAATATGCCAAGAACAAAGATTTGGTTGAAGAAGAAAAAATCAAGTAATAACAATAAATTCCAAGTCTTCAAATATCTATTTATGAAGGCCAAAATCAATACAAATTAATTCAATTTAATTTTTAAAAAATTTATTAAAAAAAAAGACAAATGCCATTATAAAAACTTATGTTTATATTATAGAAAAGCAAGTCATAAGGTACAAGATTGTTATATTAAATCAATTGGATTTAAGACAAGGAGAATCAAATTCAAATATAAAAAAGATAAAAAATGAAGATGTCCAATTGTAATAGGGATCCTATAATTGAATAACTTTAGACCACAACAAACAAATACATATTTTATACAACCACCAAATTTTATTCCTTGTTTTAAACTTCCTATACTTATTAAAACTTTGAATTGTGAATTTTTAATACAAGCACATTTAGATATTAGAGCCTCAACATATTTTATGGATAAAGATTTTATATTGTAATAAAATTAATATTATTAAAGAAGATTCAATTGGATTTATTGAAAGTTATTAATAGATAATCATGTATATTTAGAAATATTATAGAAATGACTAAGATATTATAGAAATATTGTTGAAAGTGATGTTAGGAGATAAAACATCCAATATTGTCTTCAACATCATTTAACATCCTTCAAATCTAGTGGTACTTGGCCTTTTTTGTTTTAAATTATATAACTCTAATTTAAAAAATCACTTCAAATTTTAGTCTAAATACCACTAAACCATATAAATCTCTATTTGTTGGAGCTTAAGAATTTATACAAGCTACAAAAGAAATAGGTTCATTTGTCATTTATACAACACCAAGTCTTTATTCAAATATAGATTAGAATAGATTTTCAAATTAATATAAGAAATATTAAGATGTATTTGAAAAGACAAATGCTCATATATTACCAAAACATCAATCTTATGATTACAAAATAGATCTTTAAGAAAGAATTCAACCACCATTTGGATCTATTTATTACTAATGACTAAATGAATTTGTTGCTTCAAAAGAATATATTGATAAAAATCTTTTAAAGAACTTTAACTGTTATTCAAAATCTCTTTTGAATGTACCAATTTTTTTTGTAAAAAAAAAGATGGATCCTTACAAATGCGTGTAAATTATTGTGGATCCAATATATTTACTATCAAGAATTGATATCCTTTGTTTTTTATATTAAGATTTCTTGATCAATTAAGTGAAGCTAGTATTTACACTAAGATAGATTTATAAGAAATCTATAATCTAGTATATTCTAAAAAAATAAATAAATAGAATACTTCATTTTAAATTATATATAGCCATTTTGAATATAATGTCATGCCTTTCGGACTTATAAATGCTCCAATTACTTTCTAACATTTGATCAATGATGTATTTCATAAATTTCTAAATAATTTGATGTGTATTATTTGAACAATATTTTTATTTATTCCAAGAATGTTGAAGAACTTAAATTATATTAATTAGATTGTAAGTAAGGAGTGCGGAGATAGATTGTGGTATGTGGTTTGATACTTCTAGTAGAGCTTGATATGTATACAAAGTATTTTATTTAGTCCCAAGGCATGATGCAATCTCAATACATCATCTCAAATAATGATTTATATTTTAAAGATATATCATCTCAAATAATGATTTTTAAATAGATTCTAAAAATAAAAAATTTATTATAGATCAAATAATTATAAAAATAATATGTGATATTTAAAGTTTTTTGAAATTTATAAATTATTATTAAATATTTATTAAGAATTTCTCTCAAGATTCTTCTATATTTATATAATTAACTTTTAAAATCCAATTGGAATAGAATAAAGATGTAAAAGTAATATTTTAAGATTTAAATATAATTTTTATATCAATTTCTATTTTATGTTAATTAAATGTTTTTAAATTGTTTTTTAAAAATAGAAATAGATACATCAAATTATGCATTAGGTGCAATTCTATCACAAATTGGATACAGATGATAGACTTCATTCTATTACTTTTTATTCAAAAAAATAATAATAATTAAAATTTATTATAAGATTCACAATAAAGAACTTCTTGCTATTGTAGATTCATTCTAAGAATGGAGTTACTACCTAGAAGATACTTCTCATCCAAACATAATTTATATCAATCACAATAATCTTAAGTATTTCATATCAATATGTATCTTAAATTGTTACCAAACTTATTGAAGCATGTTTTTATTACAATTTATATTTAATATTACATATTATTTTAGAAAACAATAAGGCTTATCAAATACTTTATTTAGATATTTTTATCTTGCATCAAAAGAAAGAAATGCCACACTTAATTAACAATGGACCATCTTTTTGAAACTAGAATAATTGCATATTCAAGCCATTAAATCAATAATTTTAGTTGATATTATTTATCTTGATGAAGTTTATTTAAGTACATTAATAGAACCTCTTATTTTTTGATGTTAAAAATAATCTTCAAAATATTTAATAAATTTTATTATAAATTTAATTTTTTATTTTTATAAAAAGATCAAGCACAATTAAGTATATTTTAAGCACAACATGACTTTCTAATTGCAAGATATTATAGATATAATAAAACTTTGGAACTTATTTCTAAAGCTTTTTGGTGGCTTTAAATGTAAAAAACTCTTAAAATATTTGTTTAATCTTATGACACTTGTTCTTTAGCAAAGACTCCATGCCATTATTTCTATAGAACTTTTCAACCTCTATCTATTCCAAAGCAACCTTGGTCATATATTTTAATGGACCTTATTACTAATATTTTAATTTCAAATTCTTATAACTATGATTTTATAATAGTAGATTATTTGAAAAAAAATAAAATATTTTGTATCTTATACAAAAATCATTACAAATGAAAAAAATAACTAATTTTTTTTTGAAATTGTTTATCAATATCATAGACTTCCAAGTGATATTTTATTTCATTGGAGACCTGAGTTTGTATTAAGGTTTTAGAGGATATTTTTAGTGTAGATACTAAATTATCTTTAACCTTTCATTCTCAAATTGATAGACAAATGGAATGTATGAATCAAGTATTAGAGCAATATGCACAATATATCATCAACTATGACCAAAACAATTGGATAATTCTCTTGCTATTAGTAAAATTTATATTTAATAATATAATATATTTTTTTACTCAATAAACTTTATTTTTTGTTAATTATAGTTATCATCCATGATTTGAATCTTTTAACTTTTAAAAGTTGAAAATATAGCAATAAAAGATTTGATACAAAAAAAAATTAAAAAAATTATACAATAATAAAGAATTTGAAATTAAAATAAATTAATTTTTTTCAAATGACAAAAAATTAATGTGGGTGTTCTTAAAAAAGAATAACCTCTATTCAAATTTAGTGATAAGATATGATTTTGTTGTGATATCAAGACCAATCAATCTTGTGACAAGTTGGATAAATAAAGACTTGATTTTTTTATTATTAAAAAATAAATTAACTCAATTATATATTGATTATAACTATCTCAATTAATAAAGATTTATCATGTATTCTATGTGTTTCTTATTGAAACTTATATTACAATTAATATATCAAAAAAAATAAATAGTTACTACTACTTATTGAAATAAATAACTACCAAGAGTTTGAAGTAGAAAAAGTCTTTAATTGAAGGAAATATCAAAATAAATTAGAATATCTTGTACATTGGAGCAAATATGATATTTCTGAATACACATATGAGCCATCCAAAAATCTTGCAAATGTGTCAAAATTGGTTGCTACTTTTTATTAATATCATTAAAATCAAGGACCAATATTGATAATAAGATGATATAAATCAAAGAAAAATAAATTCAAAAATCAACTTTTAGAATTTTTTTGCAACATAGAAAATTAACAATTAGTTCATTCATTTCAAAAGTTGTCATTTGTAAAATTGCCAAATGAAGCACTCAATTTGATTTAATTTAAAGGATGTCAAAATTGTAATGAAGATGTTCAAGAGAGATTTTTTTTTTCTTGAATAGATAGTAAGATATAATATATTTAGTACCACAATCTTAGAATAGACTCATGATACTTAGTGATACTATTGAAAGTGGATATTATATTTGATGGCATACAAAATGTATTATTTGAAGGTAGTTATGAAGACTTCAAGAATAATCAAATAATATAGTGCCCTTCTTACTCTAGTATGAAATATTATCAATGGTTGAAGGGACCTATCAAGTACTTTTGTATAGAACATAGATGAGAATTTGTTGCTAATACCATATAACAAATCTTGGATTTCATTAACTTATGAAATAATTTGATTGTTCTTCATAGAACTTCTTATTTAGAAGAAGAAATAATATAACGGATCTATATAGAAGAATATTACATCAATCTACATAAATCTTAAATCAACCTACTATAATCACACCACAAATGCTTGAAGGCTCAAACACCCAAAAATTATCCTAATTACTGTGAATAATATGTACTAAGTATTGGTACCTATCAATAAGAATATGTCCAAAGTTATTTCTTTGAATTAACAAACATGTCACTTAAGCTTAAAAATTCTCTATTACAAAGAAAGTAGGACCAACTAAGAAAAGCCTTGGACAATTTCAAACTACGAAATTATATGATTTATTGATTTAAGATTTAGGTGGATTGGTTTAATATTTTTTTATATATATTAATTAAATAAATAGAAATAAATAGAAATAAATAGAAGTAGATAGTAATACATCAAAATGATAATATTTTTATTAAAAAAATTTATAGAAAATTTTAAATACGGATTAGATATTTAGACTTTTATAAATATAATATATAATTATTGAAACTTATATTACATATTTCTTACTTTTAGGAAGTCTTGTTGGAAACAACCTACAACTTGATGCTTGGGCTAAAAGACTTGTGGTCCTTAGAAAGCTCTCATAAGACCTTCTTGGTAGCTAATATATATATGGAGGTAAGATTGAAGACATCTTTAGTTTTCTCATCTTTCTTGTATTCCAATCTTGGCTCAAGACTCTCTAAGTTCTTTATGATTGGAAATAACAATTCTAATTTCTTTCTATCTTATATCTATCTCTTATTTGTCTATTTTCTCTCTTTTAATGATATAAGAGTGTATTATTTTTTTCTAAGATAAAATAACATCCTTCTAATGGAATAATACTTTATCTTATATTTATAATTAATACTAATTAATTAGATGGATTTTTAAGAAATATATTTGTATCAAGGTTTTAGGTTGTGTTAATAGATTTATCTATTATTTAGTCAAATTAATTACATATAGGTACCATTTAATAAGTTGTTTTATATTTTATTATTTTGTTTAGTATCCTGGCTCGTATTTTCTTAATATCTTTGCAGCATTGTTTATTCTCCCTTTATACCTATTATTGTCTTTATCCTTTAGTTGTTTGGGATTTGTATGTGGATGTACCATTCAATTACCATGGATGGTTTTTACTATATGCTTATGTGTTATTCCTACCCTTAAGTTCCATCTAGATTTGGATTTCCATTTCAATTGAGGCCCGACTACATCGCCTTAGCATTATCATGGAAGCACATACATTATCACAATTCAAAAATTCAATTTCACACATCCAATATCCATGACTACCAATTTCGAGACTCTACTATAGTTCAAGGTCTCGAGCGCAGCATGCTGGTAAACAACAACAACGGCACGGAGGAGGATCCATCATTGTCGACGCTGGGCATTGACGGGCACAACACAAGGGCGTAGGGAGGAGCTCGTTGTTGCCAGGTATTGTCGACACAGCACAATACGGACATGAAAGAGCGTGTCGTTGCAGAGGTGTCAACAGGCACAACACACGGTGTAGGAAGGGCCCGTCGCTGGGGTGTGGACGGGTACAACACAAGGATACAAGGAAGAACTCGTTGTTGTTGGGGTGTCAACGGGCACAACACAAGGGTACACAACAGCAGCAACAAGTACACAATTACGGCGACCGGAAGGATGGACGGGGCAACAAGGCAAGTAGCGGCAGTGGTTGTACAAGGAATTTACATCAACTAGATTGGTTGACAACATAAACAAGATGAGCAAAGACAATACTGGTAACCGGCAATCATATTGACCAAACGGGTCAACAAAGAACAACACGTGAGTAACGACAATAGAATCAAGAGAAGCTCATGTTAACCAAAAGGATTGACAGGGAGCGACAAGGTGAATAATGACCGCAAGACGAGAGGAATTCACGTCAACCAGGAAGATCCACGAAAGCAACAAGGGAGCAAAACAACAAGATGAAGGAGAATTCATGTCAACCGAAAAGATTGATGGAGAGCAAAATAACAAGGCGAAAGAGAATTCACATCAATCGAAAAGGTTGACAAAGAACAACAAGGCGAGAGAGAATTCACGTCAATTGAAAAGGTTGACAAAGAACAACAAGGGAGTAACTGCAATAACGACCAGGAAGAATTCTCGTTGACCGGAAAGGTCAAGGGGGAGCAAACTAAGTGAGTGACAGCAGCAAGAGCGGACCAAAAGAATTCCCGTCGATAAGAAGGGTTGATAGAAAGCAAAATAGAGTAACGACCAGAAAGAATTCACGTCGATAGGAAAGGTTGACGGGTAATAAAAACAAGTGAGTAACAGCAGCAAGAGCAAAACCAAAGAAATTTCCATTGACTGGAAGGATTGACAGAGAGCAAAACAAGTGAATAGCGGCAGCAACAATACTAGGAAGATGTCAACCGGAGCACCATAAGCGGATCCACCATCGGCAAGTGAAGAATGCTGCCTCCCCCTTGACTCCAAGGGAGGTCATATAGTCGGGGATTTGCCTTGACAACATCATTCCAACGTCGGGACTGCCCGATGGAGAAACAAAGGTAACCAAGGGCAACCAACGGTGCTTTGATGGTCTGATTAGACGAGGTTAAGGGTACATGTCGGCATATTGGCCATGGCTTAAGGGAGAAGCAAAGATTCATTGCAAAATCATAATTTAACTAAGGTGAGCAAGGATTTGTGGCATGGCTAACGTTTGAATGTGATGAGCAAGGATTTGAAGTGGACATGGTGAAGGTTTTCTTCATCATTTGTAATCACAATAATTTATGCTAATGGGACCAAATCCTTTCTAAAGAACTACAATTCTTCTTTTGTAATTAGAATTCCTACTCATTCATTGATAATTTGTTAATATTGATTTAACACCACAAATAATAGGAACTAACTATGAAATCTAGACAAGTCCTTTTTGCTAGGACTTCCACTATGCTACTAGGCAGAACTTGTAATTCTAACACTTATTATATGCAATTTAATAAGACAACAATCAGTGAGCTGTTTTGGGAGCTCATACTTCTCAAGGTTTTGTTAAGATTTATGTCCTTAACAAGAAATGTATTTAGTTTGTTTAACTTTTGGTTTTATTCACTTTATCCACTATAAGGATTCATTTTGCAAAGTTAACTTCAATATTGTATATTAAGACATACTTTAAATCTTGATATCTTATAAAGCAAAAAATTCTTGGTTTAATCTATTATAATAGTGTTCTAAAATTAACAATGCTTGATCTTTAAAATATAAGAAAATAATTAATTAATATTATTATTTAAATTATATAAATTTTATTTATTTATTTATTTATATTATATATTTTTAGAATTTTTTTTATGATTATGAATATATTATTATATTATTATATTTTAAATTTAAAAAAACAAAAAAAACAAAAAAAAAACTATAATTATTTTAGCTTATTTGGATTAGAATATATTTTTTCTAAGAATTAATATTTTTAATTCTTCTTTTGTATAATATGTCTTTATTCATAAAATTTCAAAATTTTCTTTTTGGTCTATTAATACTCTAAGATTATATTTTTATATATATTATGAGATATTAAAAAGTATATTATAAAATTATATTATATGTAGAGTTTAATTAGATGATAAACTAAAAAATATATTTTAAGAATCTATTGATTAATAAATATAGGCAATAAGATCTTTTGTAATTTTTATTATAAATTGGCTTATTTTAATTTTATGCATAAAATATATTATAAAAATTATTGCCAAATAATAATAAAATTAAAAATACTATTAGATGATTTAATTTTTTCATCTAATACTAAACAAGATTCAACTTATACTTTCATATTTTGAATTGGCTAGTTTAATCAAAAGTTTAAATTATAATCTTTTTAATATATAATATTAATATTAAATATGGTTATTTCAGTTATTTATATTATAAGATTAATTTTTAATTTCATATGGAAATAATTAAAATATAATAAATTCCTATTAATTATATATTAGAGATTCTAATTTTAGAAGATTAGTCATCATCTTCAAATATGTAGATTTTATCAAGTCTTACAAATCTACTAACTCAATTAATTTATCTGTTTTAAGAGAATTCAAAGCTAGAATAATAATCAAAGGAGATTTAATTTGATAATGTTTTTGGATTAGAGCATATCAAATATTCTTCTTTCCTCACAATATTGCTACTACTTAAGAATTTTTAGTATAAAGTTCACTATTTTCTTATTGTCTACAAAATCTTAATTACAAATTATTAGGTATTGTTTAAAATAATTGGCCAATAGAGGAAGTGTAGTTATATGAATTGGTGATTATCACTACTCTCCATCAAATTTTCCTGGATACCCAACTATTGTTTTAAAATTATTTTTGTCATACTTTGTAAATATCTTTGATCATTTCTTCCTGTTGTTGCTTTGTTTTAATATTTTTGGATTTCGTAAGAGTTTTTGATGAAATTGTTAAGCCTGGTTTAGACTGATGTATGGTGTTGAGCTGTGGGTGCTAGAGCAAACAGTTCTTATAGTGCGACCTAGAGAAGATCCTCAGTCCAAAATTCATTTGACACCACAATTGCGAGTAGTAACTAATTGTTAGACTTCTCAGCCCCAATTATTGTACAGGTCCATGATCAAAATCAATGACAGCTGAATCATTTAATGACTGCAGTGCCTTGTTGAGATTTATCCATGCAACATTCCAGGAAATGGCCACATGGCACTTTTAGGATTCTGATTTGGAGATTGTAAATTATTTTTTTAGCAAACGTCGAAGGTATGACCCATCATTAAATTCATAGTATTTTAATGCACGCTTTATGGTTTTGAATGATGTTTAGAAAGTGATTTACAGTTTGTAGAGCCTTTTGATGATTCTGTCAACTTAATTAGCTTATTATCTTAGGAACGATGTTGACAAGGCGAAGGTATTCTAAACACTCTTCGACGTCTTGGGCGTTTCAATGGGTAGGTCTGTGTGTAGGGTAAGTAAATTCAATCTTTTGCTGGTTGTTCTTTGCTTTTAATTCAACTTTAACCTGCAAGATAAATGTCCTTCCTACTGTCTCAGAAAACAAAAAAACAAGTACGCATGGAATGGCTTTTTGCCAAGATTACAGCAACTCTCGACCCACAATCTTAAAAAAAAACTTCTGCAGGAAGTAGCAGGACAGATGTCTAATCTTCGTGCCCATGACTACATAAAAAACTGCACATACTATATCTGCATGAACGCTAAGCCCTCAAACAATTGTATAGCCGCAGAGAAAAGCCCTAATCATCCTTGGATTGTCTGTTTCTTGGCTTCGGAAAAATGCATCAGGTTATCACACATCAGGCCCACTTTTGAGGTTTGAAGATTCTGAACACTCTTCTCGCTATTTCATCACGCTTGTATTTCTCTGTAATCTTTATGAAGGGAAGTTGAGGGAGCAATGAGCACAAGTTAGAGCAGTGACACATTGGAAGTCATGGAGTAGAAACAAAGCATCCCAACGTGGATATTTGACTGAAGTTTGTAAAGCTAACTCAGCATATACTTATGTGCACAAAGATAAAACCTCTGCATATTTTCATGAGAGAGTGTACAAATACAAGTGGTGTGTTCTTCACCACATTTGAATCGAACAGTCAACAGAATTGAAAAACTGGAATCGTAGACACATTCCGTGGTACTACAGGTCAAGCAGGCAGCGTTACCACTACTCTAGATCTGAAAAAAATTCACTCCAAAGGAAATTAAAATCAGAGTTCCGTTTCTCCAAGAACATTAATGTTTGTTATAGTTGATTGCTAAATTCTGAAACCGACACGATTTCACGATAGTTTCATAACCGTCCAGAAAGCATCCAATCTGACTATTGGTGCAACTGTTCTAGAGCATTGGAAGCATTGAGTACACAGTTGGGAGACCCTGGAGTAACCTTCTCCGTTATATCCTCTGATTCTTCAATCTTGGGTCCGCCTTTACGAATGCCCACGTAGAAGCTGGCGTACATGTTCACGCGATCCATGTACTGGTCGCTGGTGGTGATGCGAACAACTGCCCAAGTTCATGTTTCACGAAATCTAGTCAGTCGCTGAGTCA
This sequence comes from Physcomitrellopsis africana, assembly GCA_036785485.1. Classification (NCBI taxonomy): domain Eukaryota; kingdom Viridiplantae; phylum Streptophyta; class Bryopsida; order Funariales; family Funariaceae; genus Physcomitrellopsis; species Physcomitrellopsis africana. Next base: position 88,188 of record JAWRVF010000175.1, on the reverse strand, counting down.
GAGAACTCATGGGACAGATCAGCAGAATAATCAACTGAACATACCTTAAAAATACCAAACCATCCAATAATCCTCTGGTTAAGGAACCTCACCATCAAATCCAGCCTTCTCGATACATTTCGCGTATTTGGGACTACGTGACGCACTGCGCCAAATCACCCGACCTCCAGGCTGCAGAAAGATGAATTGAAAAATATGCGATCAGCAAGTTGAAGCCTCGGCCGGATAAATTAATAAATACACCATTACCTAGAATTACTGAGATGAGAATCGTTAATTACCTTCACTTGATCCTTCAATGCAGCACACAATATGTCAATATCGCCTTGTTCCAGCCAATCTACGTGGTCCATCAATATGACCTGAACCAAAAGTACTTACATGAGCACACAAGGTTTGCAATTTCAAGAAAATACAACCAACCTCAGGTGCAGATAAGGTGGTATTAACTATTGTTACGTAGCTGATTAGTCAGTTATGGATTGTGGGATTAAGAGTAATGACAGCATTCTTTTTCTTATCTTTTCTTTTTTTTCTTTTATTTTACCTTAGTGTACATGCGCTTTCGCAACTCCTCAACGAAAGCAGTTGTGCGAATCAGTAGACGTTCATCAGATGCCAGATCAACCTGAAGAAATCATCAGTAAGTTGAAAGCGTCCATATGCCTCTCAGCATCCTCAAAAAAACAGCCCAGATCATCAACACACTGAAAGGACGTGACTTAACCCACAACTTACACACTGGCAATCAAATTTCATTGCAGAAGAAATCTGAGCAGTGAATGCTGGAGATTAGTACCTTCAGCGTCTTAAATACTTCTTCTTCAAGAAAGCGGGGACAGCAGTTTCTTGAAAACTTCCCCGTTAAACAACATCGGTAGAAATAATTGCTGCAAAAGAGAACTCACAGTTAGAAGCTTGCGAAGATTTGTACAATGCTGACATTATAAAGTGAAACTTTGGTAAGCACGCTGTAAAAGAATATGAATCCTCAAGTGAGCATATCCTCAAGTTTAAATTACCTGTCACGCAGATGCGAGCATTCAGCCGTGGAGTTCAAGCATCGCACAACATAACTGCATAGACAAGCAGAAAAATGGCTCTCAGAATTGGATTACAGGTTTCATTGTGGCCAGATACTGAGCTGCTAAAATCCAAGCGAAGTCAAAAGATATGATCCTACATTGCGACAGATTAATGGAAACTCACTTGTATATACTATCCTCCTTGCGAATGAGGTTCAGCTGACCCTTGCAAACACCAGCACAGAACCAGAGCACGATTGGGTTGGTTACAAAGAAGGCTGAAATGCGTGTCACGATATTGGCGCGCAATAGCCATTTCCCCACGGTGGCGAACCTGGAACACACAATCGTCAGCTGTGTCTCAGTTCCATTGCACTGAGCTGACATTACAAGTGGGTGGGACTAAACCAAATACTGAAAATCGAGCACCTCACTGACATTTTTCATTCAAAATGTATTGGTAGAATTGAATTTACCAGAGCTCTTTCTGCATTTCTAGAGTGGGTGCGTTCACAAGGTTATCAATCCAGTGTTGCTGCACATTCCAGTCTCAAATAATCTTGGTAAGTGCACAAAAACTCATGAGGCAGTGTATAAGTCACGCAGCATTGAGTGATAGATATCGTGATTGACATTGAAAGGTCTTATCGACACACTTACTTGACGAGTAATTCTTGCAAGCGCCCTAACAGCACGAATGAGCCTTCCCATTCCACCGTGATAGTACAAGCCGTTCCTGAAGTAATGGCTCTTTCTAGTCCAGAAGTTAACAGCTCCTTGACTCAAGAAGGGGGTCAATTCCTCCTTAAAAAGCTTCTCGAACTTGGGGTGTACTCCCTCTCCAAACATTGACCATACATCTTCGAAAGGCAATCTGCGGTGTCGACCCCAAAAACATCATTACAAAGTAGCAGTTATCCCATAATTGCTGCATTCTGATTGAAAAGATACGCTACTTCGAACTTCAGAAACGTCAGCAGTGTGTAGAGATTGTATGCGGTACCTGATAACGGCGATCCTCTTGAGCTCTAACAAGTAGCTCTGAGCTGGATTAATATCCACGGCCACAACTTGACGTGCGCCCTGGTGACGCAGAAAAGGAAAAAAAAAGAAATTAGAACACAACTAAGGCATGAGAGCCAGAAGTTTCCATTCATTTCTTGCATCCCTCAGAAAATTGAGCAAATATAGCACAAGTTGGCATCCAGGAAGTCCAAATTTACCTGATAAACGAGGTCCAAGGCGTTGCAACCGCCGGAGGTGAGCGTCAAGACTGTATCGTCCTTGTTGATGTTGAGAACCTTGTCGTCCTCACGAGGGTCTTCCCATGACAGAGAGTACAAGAAGGTTGGTGGAAAAGCCGGTGGCCTCTTCGCTTCGAACTCGTCCGAAGCTCTCGCAGGAAATCGAGCTAAGTTTTTCTCTGCAACCCACAAGAAAAATCATATCAGCAGTGAATTGGGACAGCGTGAGTTCAAAAGCTGAGTCGATCAATTCACAGCACGTCAGGGAAGGTTGAACCCCTACTTGTGTGACCTCGTCGTCTCCCGATCCACTGGTAGTATGGAGCTTGCACGAATGGCAAGTAGGGAATCTTCCCAAGCGCGTTGTATTCGTAAACTGGCTCAAATTGGTGCTCTAAGTAGAGACGCCGCTCAGGACCCAAGTCTGCAATCCATCACAAGTGGGCTTCAATCATTGTTTCAAATTTTCCTCGACAAGTTCCTTTTGCTTTGTTGGCATTTCACCAAGATTGTGATCAGTTAACTTCAGAACTGTGAGTCCATGGCGGAAATTAACAACTCACCAATGCCGTCGACGTCGAACAGACCGCGCCAGAACCAGCGCTGAATGTAAGAGTGCTGTCGATTTGGGAGGTCGTACTTGGCAGAGGTGAAGAAATCTGTCACGCCTACAATGCCATCCTCTGCCAGATGCTGGACTGCATTGTCTATAGCGGCCATGAAGTCGGGAATCACTGCCATCAAAAGCAAACCAATGAGAACTGGAACTCTCTCGGCAAACACTTTTTCAGGACAGCCATTGCTCACATTCCGAAAACAGACAACCTCTAAGGGTCTAATTGAACTTATCGATTGGCTAGTTCGAGCTAATAATTGCCAAGTAGAACCACTGGCTTACTCGTAAGAGAGTATGAGAAAGTAATGAGCGTGGCAGGCTCCTCCGGCGTGAAGGTGCACGCGTCAGCCTCGACGATTTCCACATTTTGCCAACCTCTGTTTTTCACTTTCTGGCGCGCGACCTCGCACAAGGCCGAGCAGATATCCACGACGTAAATTTTCTGGAAAACAGAGAGATCAAGGATATGCGACATCATATCCACGTTCTCGGCCGTGCCTCCTCCCATGTCCACCCACACCAAGCCCTCAGAACCCCGCAGACGCGCTGCGCAGGCCGCCAGCATTGCCTGGCGCCCATGCAAGAAGTTGGCTCGAAACCTATCATCTGTGAGCAATCCAACGGGATAGCCAAAAATAAAACCATCAATCCCCAAACACCGCTACTCCAACCCTCCACATGGAAAACTCTACAAAGACCTTCTCGCCATAGCATTCAACTCTTCCCCCAGCAATCGAAGGATCGAGACAAACTTTCGCTATGAAATTCATGTAAGCCAACTGGAATATGCGGGTCTGATACTCACAGGCGTGAGCTTGAGGGGCATAGAAGAAATCCAAACGTTCTTTATGAGATTTCCCCCCATTGCCCCGGAGCAGAATAGATGCCAGGCATTGCACGTCCTGGCTGATCCCCTGAACTACGTCCACTGGCCACACCATCGCTGCTCCTAAATACCGCAACCCAGAGCTGATTTCACCGCCAAAAAAAAGAAAAAAAAGAATCAGTCGTCGGTCTCGACCAAACTCAAATACAATCAGCTCTATACAAGACCTCACTCGAATTTCTGGGCCATATACTGGAATCTATTGCAACAGCTCCTTCGCTTCTCGCATCTCAGTATCCTGTGGTAGGCTTGAAACTGTACAACAGACATGCAGGCAGACTGGGTGGATGGGTACCCGGTGGTCATTATGCTTAAGTAGCGGTGCTCAGGGCCGTACAACTGAGCAATGCAAATCATAGTTTGAAGTATCTCCAAAAAGCATCATTCTTCACTGCGGTTGATCTCTTTCCCCGTACCCCACATCGATGATCTCATTCTTACTCCGCCTCCGAGATCCGGTTTTTTTTCTCGTTTGTACCTGGGAGTCATTTACGTCATCTGACTCGCGGTGCTGCCGATTTTAATAAGCTCTTTAGATTCTTTTACCCTGTGTGTGTTTCCTGTGTATGATGATGGATCTCTGGTTGGAACCACCTCGGCGGATCGACAGGAGGCAGCCTTTTGCGCAGCGGTACTCCACGGCATGAATACCATGTAGATGAATTCTGTTGTTGCAAGATATGGTGCATTGTGTATTTATATTAATTTTTCTATATGAAGAAGAAGAAGAAGTATATTTCCGGGGTATGGTTTTGGCGATGAGAACGCCAGCAGGAGACTGTGGTTTGCGAGGGGGAGCTCGCAAGCAATGATTTCGTTCGTGAGAATGAGAAGCAGTGGTAGAAGCATGGAGTGGCATATTCGGGTTGGCACTGCGGCAGTGAGCCAAATGGCATCATGCCACAGCATCATGCTTCAGCATCTTCACGTGATTCGCCTCCTCCTTTCTGCTTCCTCTTTTGAGGCAAAGCACCTTTTCCCCAAACTCCCCCCTGTGGATCCTGCAACTTCATGCCCTCTGGACAGTATTCGTAACCTGGACCCACATTTCCACACCGTCAAAGCTTTCCAAGAACCCAACCGTCTTTTTTGTGGCTCTTTTTGTTTAACACACACACACAGTCGCAACACAGTTTGTCAATTTACCCTTGTACCCACTCTCCAACTTTTTCGTGTAACACCAAGATAACCCAGTTCCGAATTCACTGGTATATTCTTATAGTGGTATCTAGTGCCCAATAAACTATAGAAATCCTATCAGAGCAGGTCTACATGTTCTTGTTATCATGTCAAACGCACGATAGTGCTGATGTTTTATTCTTTCTTTGGATAGATAGATATGTAAAATGAATGGGTGCTGTACTGCAGATTCACTGAGGTAATGTGCAAGTAACTTACCCTGAAAGCTTGCAAACAGTGAACATCCTTTCGAATTGTTCCAGTTGACAGAGCAAGAATTCGGTTCTTGAGGGAGATGAGGCAAAAAAGCACGGAATAGAGAGATATTTTCGGGGGAGGGCAGGACAAGGAGTATCAGGATCATCAGTCTCGGAGGTCTCCGCACACCGGGAGTGTTTAGTGGGCCAGTAACGACATGAGTAGACTGCAGTAGACTCCTTTGTAGCCTCCAAAAAGGAACCTAGAACTATACCTTGAAGCATATGCCCCTGCAAGTTTATACTCTGGGACATTCCCTGAGCTCTGCCACCCTCCCTCCCCCACCAGTTAAGCTCTCTGCAACCTGAGACCTATCAGCCACACAAACCTCTTCACCATTCATTGTTGTGGACTCACCACAATTGCAAACTCCACACTCTTGAGCCTGTTTAGGGTTTTCTTCAGCAGAAGAATAATCTGCTTTTGCGACTAACCTAAAAAATACTTGATTTCCATGCTATTTATATGTTGAAAACTATTAACCGGAACTCGGTTCCTTGTTTTCATGCGTCTGAACATGGCTTACTGCAATGAAAGGCTCATGATCTATTCCTGACATGCCAAAATAATGTCACTGAGGGACTCCTTTGTTCAAGTAGACTTCTATTTCTGTCCATTAAAACTGCGATAAAATCCTTGTCCCAGTACCATAGTGTTGAATTTTCCTTGATTTTTTGACTGTGGGCTCTGTGGCTGTTGCAAAGTGCGCGTACCATTTTCAAGCATATTGTTGTTTAACCACATATTCCATTATATATTTTTTTATTTATTTATTTATTTATTTATTTCTGTTTAGTTAAAGTCTGTCACAATACACATCTTAGTTCAGAGGCCATCCCTGGCAACTTCTGTCGGACAGTATCACATGAACTGTATCGCTCTTTTATCGGGGTTCAGGAGTTACCTCAAAACCTCTCCTGACACCAATCTCTAGGCATCTCTTGCATGACAGTTTCTGGACATTTCATGTCAATTCAGAAGTTCTTTTCCTGAGCATATTCCAAATGGAGAACCAATCAGGTTTACAACGTGCCTACGGTCATACCAAAAAGTAGAAAAATATAAGATGTCAGCAAGACCCTTGCAGCATCAATTGACATGCAAACTTTTTCTGCTGTCAAAAATCTAAATTGCAAGTCACCCCAACTAAACCCTTATCTTTCATGACTACATGGCACTAAGTAATCCCTTGTTAAATATCACATGGAGGCAGAGCTAAGTGTGATAGTGAGACCTCAAAAGATGAGAATTACCACACCAACTGCTCAACAATCAACGTGGCTGAAGTGCCAAGTATTGAAGCCGAGAGCATGTTTCTGTGCCTCTATCTAAGTACTTGCTTGTACACGAGAACAGAAGGTATTTCATGCAAGGGTTTCATGTACAAGCTACTCCACATTTAGAATTTAAGCAACTTCTATATTGAATGAATCCCTGCATATTCTCTCCTCTTCAACACGCTAGCTTGCTGGTACACAAGTTTGGCACTAAGACAAGGATTTCCTCAAAAATAAGCAGTACAGTAGAATTCAATTGGGCCGCACTAGGTTGAATCCCCACAAAAAAGATTGCAACCATGATATATGGTAGGAATTTCAAACCATGGATATACAAATAAACAATTTATCTGGGGACATAAGATAAAATCTTTACAGGTGGATCAGTGCAGTTGCAACTGGAGACGGCAGTACTACTGTCCCCATGACTTGCTGCAATAAAAACCATCTTCACATGTACAACGCATCCATAACGAACTACATGTTGTCTGGCCATGCCAACCACACCCCATTTCCCAAGCTTGCCAAAGGCAAAGAGGAACTGACAAGGATAAAGAGAAAAGGACTCAGTGTTGAAGGGGCAGGAATGTGTGTGTAAGATTGGAGGAAAATAGCTTGTAGAGTAACAAATTTGGACTTACAACAATGACATATGAAGTAATGTAGAAAGGATATTGTATAAAGTGGATGGATCCGATTCCATGAAAGCATCACAAGCTAGACAAACTAAACAATCAAACCAATCCCATTTTGAAATGCAAATACAAGGGTATCCTAGAGATGTCTTTTGTGACGGTTCCAGAACAAGTTGCATAATTGTAAACCCTAGTGCGGGGTGCCATCACCTACAAGAGCATTGCGGATGATTTAATTTCAACGATTCTAGAGCAGTTTAAGCCACAGCTTAGGTAAGGAAGGACGACTATTCACGGGATAAGTGGTGCCGAGGTATTTTGGTGCTAATGAGTGCAACTATCATTAGCACCAAAACACACAGAGTTGCTTTTTAATTTGATGCCACAGTAAAAGTGGGTGCAATACGTGGGGCTGGAAGGCCATTCGTGAATAAAGAGACAGTTGATACCTCGTGTTCATGGTGTAAGTGCTTTCTCATAGGTCAATAGACTGCAGCTTTGGAAAAATTCTGAAACGCCAGAGGCATTGCCTAAAACCAGATATTAATGAAGAATATAGTTGAAAACCATTTAAGAGGTGGCAGTCAAACCACACAAGTCAAAAAAAGAAGTGGACACGTTATCGACTCGAACAAGGGAAAATGAAGAAACGGACTTAGACAAGTCACATGAGTACAACAAAATCGTACAGATAACATTAATGTATATAAAGGATAAAAGCTTTGAAGTACGTTGAGATCACTTCCAGCATATCTGCACATCAATTAATTTACCTCGTTGGTAATCTGCATATCACAGCTTCATCCAAGTCAAATGGCCGATTTATAGCAACCAAGACAAGGACTCGCTCTCTGTCTTTTGACCAGAGCCCATCCCAGGCAGCCACAAATTCATTCCCAGACTTGCGGGTGGCTTCGTGTTCGGAACTCCCGCCTCGACCCAACAAACAATTTACCTGCCAGTATAGTGGCTGATAAACTGATGATCCATGCTGAAGCCTTAAAATAGAACGAAAGCAACCTTCGAACACAAACAACCTAGATGCACGACACACGTGGAAGCCTTCGATTTACTTTTCCAAATAATATAACAGGCAGGAAGAGATTCTTTTGACCACGCTGACTAAAAACATTTATAAACCAATCACTGTACTTTTTCTCTATGAAACAATCACCACTTTAGTAGATCGAAAACTGCAAGATTGTAAATACAGACTTGAGGAGACTCTTCTATAAAACACAGTTTTGAAGGCATTCTCAATCCATTAGTGAATGCATTAATAAACAACATCTCAAGTGATCATAGCAGAAAGAGAAGTGAACAAGGCAACAGGGTGCATCCTATTATGTATCTGCACAGAAATGTCTATGGTAGAATTTAGACGCCAGAAAGATAAATTCATTTCAGACTTGAATAGTCATTATCTTCCAATTCCTCGAGAAATAAGCAGCTAAAAATTATAACAACAGCTCTCTCATACCTAATGCAACAGCTCTCCAAACCACTACCTAGGATCTGGGAAGTATACCATCATAGGCCACTAAGGTAACGAAATCTGCAAACAACAGTAATTAGACAATTGCTAAAGGAAAACTTGTTCATTGAGTAAGATAAATTGTTAACGACAGATGAGTAGGAAAACGAGGCAATCAATTGTGAATTCAACTAAACCTTGAACACCAACCGTCTATTTCATTGAAATCAAGTTTGAATCAGCAGAACATAGAGCAAGCACTTCTGCATCCATAGGGCTTGCTCTGTGTCCTAGCAGAAGTAACATACTACCTTAGGACGATCCCGTGCATCCTAATCCTAAAGTCAGTATCTCACAAAGGGCATTAATGGCAGCCATCCATTCATCACAAAGTTCAGCTACAGAAGCGTTATCAGGGGAGAGACCTGACACTATCTAGCAAAACACAAACCGCTGCACTTAATTTTGAAGAATTTGTTTTACAATATCATAACAGACTAGTTTTTTGACTCCCACAGAGAAAAACTGTTATGCATCTTCAAAGAGTACTTTATCCACGCCAATGAAGAAAGTACAAAATTCGTTCCTAATATTCAAAAACTGGATGAGGTCACCAAGACCATATTACTGCTACCCTAAACTGCTATAAGGACCAATTGAATGGCACATTATGTATCATATCAGAGACATCTAAAAGGATGTCGAATTAAGAAAAAATTTAAGGATGATAAATAGAGGTCACGTACCAGAACGCCAATGATTTTCCGCTCTCTGAATCTCTCCTAAGCCCTTGGCCAGCCTTGTCTAACCGGACAATTCTTTTGACACAAAACCTCCTCGGGAAGAAGATGTCGATCCCTTTCTGATCAACCCTCAGCAGTTGCCTGTCTCATGGCAATCATATTTGCACACCGTCTATGCATTGTACCGATGACCACACCTTACAAGTCATATGCAATGAGTCCATATATTAAACCTTACATCGGTTTAATATATTACAGCGGTAGGATGACAACCTACCGCTCTATTCTGAGAGCTTATAAAGGTAGCGAATGGTCTGCAAAGCTTCTTGGTTGAGGAACGTCACAGAAGAAGCGCAAGTTTCAAATTCAATCCGAAGTCCTCTAGATATGGCATTTACTCCTGCAGAGATTGGACATGCCGAAAGATATGACTTCCAAGCTGTGTGCTGAGGAACAGAGCGTATTCTGTTTGCCCAGACGGGGGTTGATAAGCGATAGGCTACTTAACCATACGAATCTCACCAGGGCGTTTAGAGTTGTCAATTACGAGAAACAGATCATTTGATTTTGATACGAAACGAATACTATAAAAGCATTTTAAAAATCAATCGACACACTATGAGCAGATTCTGTCATTCATAATCTAAGCCCAAGAATGCTAACCCTAAACCAGGCTGCATCACAGAATTTGAACATTTTAGAAACACAAGAAGCAGGCTAGAAGAAACAAGAAAAAAAATAATAGCGCGCCGGGTAGAATTTTCTGACTGACATAGTCTTAGACAGACAGTTGTGTGATCACTAAGCACTGAAGCCTCGTCTGAACAGTTCTCAGCTCCGATATTTATAACTATGTGCTGCCCAGCGTGATGGGGTACTCGACGAAATGGACGTGACCGTTTGCAAGTTTGTCGCTCTTCTACACCGAAGGGTTTTAGCCTTCACGACTTCACCTTCTCCAATTAGACATAACACCTGGTAAACCGTCTAAAATTTCAGTAGACTCAAAGGGGAAATTGAGAATACAATTCCGATCACAGTTTTTCCACAAACAATCTACAGACCTACATCTTCAGCAATAATGCAGCTCAGCACCACATTCAAATAATTCCTAGTTCGCGGAACGGTGTCCAATCTTATACAGCAGAAGGATTGAGCAAGAGTAGTACCGGTGGCTTTCGGTCCCTTGTGCAGAGAACACAGACAATAAGGTCCCTCTATCCGGATCTACAGTGTTATACCAAATCTTGGGTTAACCCAATTTTCGAACAAGGGTTTAAGAATGCCTAAAATACATGTTTCAAAATCTACTGATCCAGTGTAAATCTTCAGACTCAGTGATGGTCAAGGGTTTATGAGTGAGTAGTAAAGGAGAACAGTAGTCCCCGTTGGAGGGTATAGTTTTGCTCACACTGGTGCAGATTTGGCACCGCATCTTGGAACCATGGCTCTCGCATTATCTTCTGCAGTGGTGGTGCCCGAGAGGGCTTCCTCCTTCAAGTCTGGGTCATCTTTGTTTTGTACCTCACGCACTCTCAAGGCTGTCAGCTTCGAATTGCAGAAAACTACGAGGAAGACGGAGCTGAGGAGAAGGAGCGGGATTGATTGTGCCGTTGAGGAAGCTGTGGCGCCCATTAAAGTTGTTGACACTGTAGCCATCACACCCACTACGGCATGGTGCGTTGCTCATTTTGTATCTCTCATTTTGTTCTCGTCAATGCCTTGGACAGGTTCGACTTTTTGTTGCGTGACGAGCAGTGAATGTCGATGCCATTTTAGCGCCACCCAAGTTGAAGAACTTGTGGAGTTGGCTAGAGAATTTTGAAATTAGGTTTTCTTTCCTTCTTGGAATGGAACACATTGAGCGTAGCTGGAAAATATTGTCGCAAGGGTTGAAATTTTCTACAGTAAGCTTGATCACGTAGATGATTCGTGGACTATGGCAATTACTCTCTCCTCGGGGAGTTGTGAGCTTCCTTTAGCATTTCCTAGCTTCCTTGGAGATGTTGTATGTCCCACTCTTGCACCTCATGATTTCAGCGACGGTCTTGAATTTATGAGAGGTTCTGATCGAGTTTTAATGTACATTCGAATCCTATACAGTTCATTACAATGTGTGAGGGTTGAGGAGCGTGGCCTTTGCCAACAGTGTAGGAAGCTTACACTGCGCTATGCTCTTCAAGTCCAGTTATTGTTCAGGATGCACATAGTTTTTGGTGCACTGAAGGATTGTATTTTCCAACAGGATACGCAGATACACTATTTCAGTGTTCGTTGGTGATGAGAGCGGAATGATCAACAGAATTGCTGGAGTTATTGCACGGCGTGGATACAACATTGAATCTCTGGCCGTGGGTCTGAATAAAGACAAGGCTCTTTTTACAATTGTTGTCTCTGGAACTGATCGTGTCCTGCAACAAGTTATGAAACAGCTCTACAAGCTTGTCAACGTCAAACAGGTGTGAAACCCTTCCTCAGTTGTTCACTTGGGCATACGTGATTCACATCAATCAACATTTTCTAGGGGTATTTGTTTCCAACTATAAGTTTTGCTGTCATCTATTCGTGCACTTATCTTTTTAAGCTCTTCATGATCGTCCTATATTGATTTATGGTTTGTACGTTTGCAGGTGGCCGACTTGTCGAAGGAAGCACGTGTGGAGCGAGAGCTCATGTTATTGAAGGTGAATGTTGGTCCTGAACAGCGAGCTGAGGTACGCATATTCTTTTCTCATGGAACGGCATGGTTTTTGTGAAGAAACACTGTTAATTATCTTTGACTTCGGGTTTTGTCAGTAAATTGGATAGTGATCGTAGAGCATTTTTAGTGTATATTGATATTATTAACCAACGTGCTGGTAAGATACTCTTATGCCTTGTAGTCAATACCTTGTATAGTGAGATTAGCAACTTCTTAGTGGATATTTTGACCAGTTTTGGTGTATTTGGTTACGTTTTAAACTGCTCCTTTTCCTTTGACAGTTATTCACCTAGCGTATTGTGTCTCAGGTTCTTGGATTGGTTGAGATTTTCCGAGCTCGAATTGTGGATGTGGCGGAGCATTCGCTCACCATTGAGGTAGCAGTTCTCCTATCATTCTTTCCTTCTCATGAATTTTATTTACCACTTCAAAGCCTTGCAGAATGACTCAGTGATCATTTTGAACCATGTACCAGGTGGTTGTATATTTCTATGACCCTTACTGTAGCTAGTACCGAACCAATCAACGTCATTTATACATCAATCATTCACTCTCGTGGTGGATTGCAGGTGACAGGTGACCCAGGTAAGATAACTGCTATACAAGCCACAATGAGCAAGTTTGGAATCAAGGAGCTAGCCCGCACAGGCAAGGTGATGTTTGCTCTACCAGGAACTTTCTAGAGTACCTACATCTTCCATGACTGATCACGCCCATAAGTCACTTATCTAAGGAAAATATAGAACACCAATCTGTCATCAGGTAGATGAAACGCCTCACTATATATTCTTCATACAGCGGAGACACAAAACCCAGGCTAGACATCACTCCATCCTTAAATACTTCTCTGTCGAATAATAAGAACAGTGAGCTTTTGTAAGGCGAACTTTACATTTCATATTCAGCTAACTCGACGAATGGTCTTAAAATTTCATTCAACAAGTCAATTCATTCTTATATTGCGATAAGGAATTCAATATGATCAGATTTTCTTGAGAAATTGCTTCATGATAAATCTATGTTCCTGATGACGGATATTTCGTTCTTAATTTTTGTCGCTTGCAGATTGCATTGCGACGAGAGAAGCCTGGTCAGAGAACTGTCACCATACAGGATGTCTCAAATATAGGTTCCGGGTCTGATAACGATGGTGAATCATCACCCGTTCAGGATGATGCACTCAACACTTCGTCTCCCACCCCTAAGAGCTATGACCCGTCCCCAGATGTAAGAATTTAATTTATCGTAACGTGGAGGACACTGAATGAGTTCAAGGCAGTAGTCGTCAATACACAATTGATCCCTTAGCCATCTTATTCATTCTTAATATGCATTTGTAGGTGGTTTTAGTGTTATGGATACCTGGTTTTGATTTGGTTTCTACTCCGCTTATAATTTGATTGAAAATTCACTCTGGGAAGGGTCTTCTGAGTATAATTTGGTCACTAATTCACTAACCTTGAATGCCGCGACAGGGTGACGTTTACGCAGTAGAGCCAGATAATGATGGTGTATGGTATCATCAAGTTTTGGATGCCCATTGGGGAGACGTAGAAGAGGATGATGTAAGTGTACATTCCTCCCATTTTTTGTTTCTGGATGCTGTTGGTGAATGTAGGGATGTGTGATGTTAACTCGTTGCATGAGTTCTGGCTTTTTTTTTCCCACTCAGTACACGACTCAGTGGGTAAAGGACCAAGTTTTTTTTGTATTTTGTAAGTCTTAAACGTATTATACCGTAGCTATGCAGTCATTCGAACTCAACGTTAAGCACCTGATGATAAACTCTAGTTGTTTGAATGAGTTTTCATGTTTCCATTTCATACTTGAGTCGATGTTTCTTAATGACATGAACTGAGTTGGAGGGTTTCTGTTTTGATATACTGTCAGCCTAGCGGCTTTATCTCCCACACGCTCGCAATATTGGTGAATGATGCACCCGGGGTGCTTAACAGAGTAACAGGAATTTTCGCACGGCGAGGATACAATATTCAGGTAGGCGTTGTGAATGCTGCTTGTGCTTCCATGGCGAGAGTAAATTAAAGTTTTGAACACTTGGATGCTAATCAAGCTGTGTTGTTTACTTTCTCTTTGTTTATCGGCTTGCTTGTTACATTGATCTGTTCTCAACCCGCTTTCAAACCCAAAGATAAAACGCAACAAATTCTGCTAACTAATATAAGATATTCTTGCAACTGTCAGGACGTAGCTCCTGTGAAGCTGTTTCTCCAGTTACATAAATATGTGATTGGAAGTACTCATAATTTTCTGTAGGATGACTGGTTATTGACTGATTTCATTCATCTGTACAGAGCTTAGCAGTTGGTCCAGCTGAGACTCCAGGAACTTCACGAATTTTGACAGTAATCCCTGGTACCGATGAATCTATCAAGAAACTGCTCAGTCAACTTTCGAAACTCGTGGATGTTCTTGCGGTTAGTCAATCCTGAAGTTTATCACCCATCTTCTCAAACTCCTCAGTACCGTAGGAATGTAATTCTGATGGCTTCTTTATAATTTATCTTAGTTTGGATGCTCAGCATTCCTTAAATTTAGCATTTAGATGTGTTTGATGATGCAGATTTCATGGTCTTTTGGACCATTTTTACCTGCTTGTTACAGAAATGCACTATGTAAAGGTGGGCACTTCATTTTGAGATTATCAATGTGTAAATAGGTACAAGATATTACACATCAGCCCTTTTCAGAAAGGGAATTGATGCTTATCAAGGTTGCTGCCACATCTGCCGTCCGTCGTGAGGTCCTGGACGTGGCTGCTATTTTCCGTGCCAAGCCTGTCGATCTCTCCAACCGCACCATAACTCTCGAGGTATTCCCCTCGACAATGTTAACTTGAAGCACTGGTAGTCCAGTTTTCCTAAACTGGATAGATTCTCCTCTACTTTATCTAATTACGCAAGATGTGACGTGCTTGTGCTGTTGTGTATCACAGCTGACAGGAGACCTTGAGAAGATGGCGGCATTGCAGCGTTTGCTAGAACCTTTTGGCATCCTCGAGGTAAGAATGACAACCTACCCACCTGCAAAACACGTCTCGCATACTTAGCATTGTTTCCCCCTCCATGGCTGGATTACCTCAATTAAATGTTATGGTTGCTTCCCTTCGTCCCTGATCTTTTTTAATTTGTTGCTACAGGTGGCTAGAACAGGACGAGTAGCACTTTTACGTGAAGGTGGCGTGGACACTAAGTACTTGAGGCAATTTCAGCCAGTAACCTCCACTTTTTCCTAAGAACTAATCAGCCCCACTGCATTTTCTCAGTTTTGCAGCAAGGAATCGCTTGTATTCATGATCAACTTAGTTTCATTTCACACATTGGACATGACACCCTTATTTATCTCTCATGTATTTTGTCACCACCTTTGGAAGTCCTGGGCTCTTCTAGTGCTCAGAACACTTTCCTTAGGGTTACCACTGCGGATTCCATTGTCGAACCTTAAGTTTTTATTTCAATGGAAATTATTAATGAGGAGCTTCATTTTTATGAGATAGAAGCAAAAGTACCCCAAGTGCTCTCATCTGTGAAGATTGTACTCGCAGGGCTAGAGATGATCTGTGGTGGTTTCATTAATGGGTTGGTGCTAAGGCTTGACTTTGCATTGAAATGTTGAATGTTGGATTACTATTTGTTTATTTTCTTTTCTTTTCTTAGCAAAAGGTTAATGGCCATTCATGGTTGCTAGACACGATTGGAATGAGCAAAAAGGCAATTCAACAAAGTTTTTAAATTTTAGAAATAAAACAATAATTTTCTTTTTAAATCAATATGATTTTAAAAAATAATAATAAATAAATAAATAAATTGAATGCTCTTTTAAGCTTTTGATTCTTTTGAGGAATTGAGATGCTTTAAATAGTGTTCTCTATTCTAAATAATTTACCCACTTTGTAATTGTTAGTAATTTTTAGTCATAATTAATATAATATGTTATTTTAGAAGATTTGGTTTTACATGTAGTATTTTAAATAGTTATGTTGTAAGTAATAATAAATCAATATCTTCTTTTCTTTCTTTTATGATAAAAAGTTTATCTTATGTTGTTTTAGAAGTAACAAAAGTGATAATGGATTTGATAAAGATTAAGATGGTAAATATTTGTAAATATTAAATTAAATTTTTCGTTAGTTAAAGGTTTTAAATATGTTAGAATAAAAATTTAGATATCAAAATGGTAAAAGAATTTTGTAATTGTTTTTTGTAAAGGCTACACAAAAAAACTATTGAAGTAAAAATTAGGATTTGATATGCCTAGAATTAGTATTGGCTACAATTGCAATTATACTCTAAATGTGTATTTTTAAATAAAATATAAGTAACTATATTGTTATTGTTTTAAAGCTTTTTCTGATATTGTGTCTTGTATTTAGATAACTTCTCTTATATATTAATGCTTCAATAAGTTATAGACTTATACAAACTTGTGTATTTAAATGCAAAAGAATATATATATATATATATATATATATATATATATATTGTTATGAAGTATATTACATGTATGTTTATTAATTTAATATGCTTGAAATTTTAATTTTGAATGTTAGGTGTGTTTATTTGCATATTACTTTAAATAATGTATTTATCAAATATAGAACTATATTTGATGCTTATAGAAATTTATTAAAGTATTTGTAGAAGTTTAAATTAAAAAAACTATTATAGCTATCTTAAATAAGTTATTGAACTTTAGAAGGGCATATATTCTAAAGTATATAAGATCTAGAATTTTATTTAAGTATAAAAAAAATTGATATTGTGAGTAGGATATAAGTTGTCTTAAGTTGAATAAAAGCTATTGCTAATAAGAAAATTAAGCTTGTATTTTGGCAATAGCTTTATGATAATTAAAAATTAAATTAAAAAATTATTATACATGGAAGTTTAAGATTGGATTTTTTATTAATTATATAGATCTTTGAAAGATATTAAAAACTTTAGAAGATTTTTTAAGTGAAGTAGTCAAGATATAAAAAATTTAGAGAAGCAAAGAAATGATTGATAATGATTTTGAAATAATAATAATAATAATAATAATAACAACAACAATAACAATCATAACAACAACAATAAATGCTACATCATTAGTTATGTTAGATTCAAGAAAATATAAAAAATATTTTGTAATATTTAACGAATATAAATTTAACAAACTATATTTTTGTATGACATAAGCTCCTAGCATATAAGATGGAAGAAGATAACATGTTTACTTCTGTCAACAAAAAGAAGATATTTAAAAAAATAAATCATTATTAACAATGGTTTTGTAATAAATGAAGATATAATAAGAATTTGTCTTATAAAATGATGATCATTGTATTAAAGTTTATATCTCAAAAGATCTTATATAGAAACATGTTATTAAAAAGTTAATTTGTAAAATAATAAAATCCAAGATAATAATAATAATAATAATAATACTATTAACAAGAAGAAGAAGAGCAAATAATGCAAGAAATTAATTAATTTGGTAATTAAAGCTTATCTTGATTCTAATTATTCGTGGTTAGGTTAAATTAATAATAAGTACATAGAAATAAATAACTTCTTATAATATATAAATAACAAAGATTTTTTTAAAAAAATATAATCTATAGTAATTTTTTTTTTTTTTTTAAATAATTCAATTTTACATACTTGGTGAATTTAATTTAATTGTAACCAAAGTATTCAATGCCCCATTTTTTAGTTTTATTTATTTATTTATTTATTTATCTAATATATTTAAAAATCCAAGTCATATCAAGTGATTTTGGTAATAATACCAGTTTTTTTAATTATTTATTTATGATTAATAAATTATTAAGCTAGAGCAATTTGTATCATTCAAAAAAAATTTGACAGATTGTTTCATCTACTGTTGCCGCATTTGACATTTGACATGGTACTAGGTAGATTTTTCAATTTCAATTTCAATTTCAATTTTTTAAATCCATTGAAATTGTCTAGATCAAGATATTCAAAAATTTCAATCCATATAACCTAAAATCATTTGCAAACAAGAACAAATATATATTAAACGAAATTTCACAATCTCTAACGTGGGAAGCAAACAACTATCCATGATTGTCCAAACTAGTAGAGTCCTTCCTTCAATGACCTAATTGTTTTTTAATCATTTGATTTACACGTAGACTATTAAAATCAATTACAATTAAAGAACGAAGATGGATGGATGGATGAAGGTCGTGGACGAATGGGAGGGCTGGACAATGGATGTACGAACTATGTGTATGGATGAATGTAGTGTGTGAACATATAATGGATGAATGGAGTTGTATATCCAGATGCCCGATGCACGCTGCGGCGAAATCCCGGCGCCGAAGAATCTGGAGAGAAGCCGCTCGGACCACGATCAATCTGGAGCATCATCAGCGACACTTCTACGGCAGCGAATGGTCTCACCCGGCGCCTCGTTGTTGCTGTCGCAGCGTCGAAGATGGGCTGTAATTTCGCTTTTTCGACGCTCGCCAGCCACTGTCTTCATCTTCCCTCTTCCCACCGCCTGTGAGTTCAAATCCGTCACGACACCGAGGAGATTACGCACCACGACCGTCATCCGCAGTCACGATCAGAGATCTCATAAACACGCCGAACTCGATGAACAGAACGCGGTTAAAAGTCGCAGCTCTATGTATCAAAGCCCCGAACAGTGCACCGATACAGTGCGCCTGGAACCCGTCAACGGGCCCATGCCGAAATGGCAGATAATTAGACCTGCACCGTGCTGACTACGCGACGAACTGGCCTTTCTGTCCGCATCCGCTACCACCGCGGCAACGATCGCCAACCTCAACGATCATGCTCCGCAAAACTGCAACTTCTCGGCTCTTTGCAGCGTCGTTTGTCGCAAGGGCCTCGCTGCGGCTCTGATCGGATCGGCTAACCCTGGCCGTCACAACATTTGCGATCGCCCCACGTCCCGATTGCGAT
The DNA here is from genome assembly GCA_036785485.1 of Physcomitrellopsis africana. Taxonomy (NCBI): domain Eukaryota; kingdom Viridiplantae; phylum Streptophyta; class Bryopsida; order Funariales; family Funariaceae; genus Physcomitrellopsis; species Physcomitrellopsis africana. The sequence goes on along the minus strand of JAWRVF010000175.1, from coordinate 69,194 downwards.
TGCGGTATTCGATCGGTTCCCAGTTGAGCTAGACTTCAGGTTCTGGAGGATCAGCTTTCAGGTCAATTGGCTTCCACTTCGTCGATCCGATCAAGCATTGCTTTGCAAACATGCTGATCTTCAACTTCGCCGAACTCAAGATCACTGCTGTCCGTAAATTCACGGCGATACATGCTAGAAATCTCCCCCTCGATCTGACCCCATCCCATCATTCCTCAGTCCGATACTACGAAACCCTAATTTACGATGCCCATGTATAACTGGTCAATCGCTTGTTTTTTAATTTTTTATTGTCTGATTTACATACTTTGTTTCAAAACAACAGTATGAATCAATGCACTAGCAATTATTTCAGTGGTAGAATAATCAAGCATACACTATGTCAAGTGAAACAAACAAACAAACAAACAAACAAGACGGATTTATTTGAAAGACGATTTATTTTTTATTTTTTATAAATACAATAATATTAAACTAATAGATATTAAGAAAACTAATAATATGCATCAAAGATTTTTTAAATTAAATATTATGCATTCATGTATAATGCTTGTAATTATTCTAGATATTAAATATATATAAGTTTTAAAGTGGAATTTTTTTATTAAACATATTATCAAGGATACGAATTAGAAAAAGATGTATAATCTAATGAAAATTGTATCAAAGAAAAGTCACAAAATAGGAATAAGAAAGTATGTATATTCAAAGGGAAACTAGAATGGCTATTGCCAAAGACTGGAAACATGAAGACTCTTGAAATTAGACTAGGATCAGGAAAGGAGTTGACAAGAGTGAAGAAGGCTTCACTCTTGCCTCTATAAATACTATCTAACTAAAAGCTATGTGGCATTATTCTATAGGACCTCATACACGTGTCTAATTTGCAAGACACGTTGTCGTGTTGCAGCACGTTTATATAGTGAAAGGTATAGATAAGAGTAATTTATATATAATACTTCATTATCTTAGTTCAATAGGAACTTAAGATACTTAAGAAAAGGGTTATGGAAGCCTCTTAGATTATTTTCTTGTTTTAATAGATATCTATTAGAAATATTTATTATGGTTGATACTAGGATTAAGTTGAGGATAGGATTTATCTTAAAAATCCTTAGAATTAGTTGAATTGATATCTAAGGATAGACCGGGTATGAGAAAGGATCGAAATCGGACCTCCAGGGACAAAAACGACCACCGAAGGTAAGGGAGGGGGACATTTGAAGATCGGCGATTATAGTTGGATAGCTAGCTTGAAAGGGATTTCAAAGGCATTTAGCTTGCGATCATAGGGTTTTGGAAGACTGAGCAATTGCTATTCAAAGTCAGGGTTTGTATTGGTGATTTGGGTTTTATATAAGACAATGATGGCTTGCATTGTTGAGTGATTCGTAAAATCTGTGAAGCATCTACAGTTCAAAATTTGATATTATTTGGATTGTTGGGTGTGCTAAGTGTATACAAAAATTTGTATTAATCTAGTGATACAATCAGGAGATATTTGATACAAAGGATTGTCGGAAGTTGGCAGTTTCGGGTTAGATAGGATTTCTGTGATAACTAAAGATCCACCAATTGGATCAACGTAAATTTTGATATGCTAATTGAAGACTTGTAGGTTGAGCTACACACCAAGTTTGAGCTGAAGTTAATGGTGAAAGAAGGAGAAATCACCACTGGAGTTTCTACATCAATCTTCAAGTTGGCGGTCGAGTGTCATCAGTGCGCTTTTAGGGCGTTTTATTGCAATCTGTAAGTTGGGTTGAGCTAAATTTTTCTAAACATGTAAAAGGCCTATACCAACATTTGTGTGCACAAATTCACACTTAGTGGATGGTTAGATTAAAAATTATAGCTTGTCGAAGCTCACTGATTAGGATTAGGGCTTACAAATAAAAATAAAAATTACTTAATTATAAAAAAAACGAGGTAATTGGGGTATATGTATGGTTGATGTTATTAAGAGGAATTTTTTTAAATACTTTTGAATTGAAATTCGAATTATATTCCTTATACATGGATGAAACCTATTAGGATTTCTTGATTATTTGCAAACAGTATTTTACCTTTTACAGCCAAGTGCCCGGTGCATTCCCGAACGAGACAACACGTAATACAACAACGTATTAAACTTGCATGACAAGTTTCCTATATGTGCGCCACGTACTTGGCTTGTTTCGCAAGCTGCCAACATGTGTGACACATGGTTAGCTTCTTCCACAAGCTACCAACATGTGTGCCATGTGGATAACTTATTGATCAAGTTTCTAATCTACCAATCACCTATAGACATGTATAAAGGTGATTTCGCATCTATAAAGCTTCTATAAAGCTTTTCTATCACATATTATCAAATCAACTTATTTTACCTACTTCTATTGATTTATATTATTTAAATAATTATTGGAGTAAATCTTATGTTTGTGACATTATTCTCCCTTCTAAGAACAAGTTCCACAAGGAGCAGTGATTATATGTTGAAGAAGTCCAAGATACGTTGAATTGTGTTTGCCACATATTCTAATCTTTGTTCCCTTTGAAGGTAGTTGATAGGTCCTTTCAGCCATCGATAATGTCCTATACCAGGGCAAGAAGACCACCCTGTTATTTGATCATTGTTGAGGCCTTCATAACTCCTTTCAAAGGAAATATTAGAAACACCATCAGGAATAGTTTCTACCTCTAAAAGTATCACCAAACATCGGGAGTATCTTCCAAGGTTGTGATATCAAACACGTTGTATTTCGCCATCAATCCAAGCAAGGTCATGTCGTTCTTGAGGATCTTCATCTCTATTCCGTCGTCTTGAAGGTTGTGAAAGTCGTAATATCTCGTCTGATAAATCAGCAAATGATGGCTCTTGAGCTGAATTTGCTGGTTGTTGATCCTCCATCTCTTTAGCACAAACAAATCTAAGGAAATAATAAACAATATATAAGATAGGATGGAGCCTTTATAGAACCTACTTTACTTTATAGCAAAGATTTTTTTGATTCTTTATCTTAATTTTGACGGATGTCGTCGATGAAATGCATTGACTTTTATTGATGCATTTACTAGATTCTTAGATGGCTCCCATGTACGTTCACTAATATTGTATCCACGCCAATGTACAAGATATTCTAATCGATTTTGACGCCGCCTTGAATCTAAAATCTCTTCAACCTCGAATTCTCCATAGTTGTCTACTTTTATAGGATATGGTGGCATTTGTCTTCTTTCTTGTATATCCACTATCTTGTATGGCTCGAGTAGTGACACATGGAATACAGGATAGATTTTCATGGACTTTGATAAATGTAATCAATATGCAACTAGATTGATTTGTTCGGAAATAGAAAAAGATCCAAGTCTACGATAGTCCAACTTATCACAAGGACGAGTAGTCTTGATATTGCAACGAAATAACCATACCTTGTCCCTCACGTTGAATTGTGGCTGTTCCTTGCAATACCCATCTGCATTTGTTTTTTTGTTGTTCTTAAGCTTCTTTTAATTGTACCTTCATTATTACATGTAGCTCTGACAAACGATTTACCAAATCTTCTGTCGTTGGATTATTAACTTTTGAAAAGTCAAAGCATCAAGTTGTGGGTGATAACCATAATTGGCAAAGAAAGGTGTTTGTTGCATAGAAGAATGTATCGTATTAATATGAGCAAACTCTGCTAATAGAAAAAGAGCAGTTCAATCATCTTGTTGGTAGTTGATGGTACACCTTAAGTACTGCTCTACGACTTGGTTCATGCACTTTGTTTGTTTGTCAATTTGAGGATGAAAAGCTGAAGATAACTTTATGTCGACTTTTAAGATCTTGAAAAGGGTTCTCTAAAATCTTGACACAAATTGAGTTTTTCTATCCGATATAATATCCTTAGATAACTTAGAAATAAGAGATGACAAATAAGAGAGCGATGATGATTTGCTTCTTTTAACACCCACTCGTACGAGGTCTGTAGAGCACATGAGTTCTTAGAGTTTTTTAGGAGTTCTACCAAAAATACCCTCTCTCAAGGGATATAGTGGCTTAAATCGCATTATCTTCTTATCACCTCCACTGTTGTCAAGTATGTTATGAACGTAATACAATAATAACGATAGATATTATCAATAAAAAACTTAGCTGTTTCTTCACCTGTGATAGATTTTGTGCATAGCACAAAATATACCATCTTAGTGAACCGATCTACTATCACAAATATAGAATCATAAGATCTTGAGCTTAGAAGATCTCTGATGAAATCCATAGAAATAGAAGACCATGAGTGTTCTGGAATAGGTAATGGCTGAAGAAGCCCAAAAGATTGATGATAAGGAATCTTGAATCTTGAGCAGATATCACATGATTGTACAAAGTTTTTGACTGCCTTCCACATTTGAGGCCATCAAAAATCTCTTGATATAAGTTTTAAAGTCTTGTTGTATCTAAAATGTCCTGCCGCTAGAAAATCATGATGTGCTTAAAGAACACGTAAACATGCTTCTCCTTCTAGAATATATAGGTGTCTTTTGAAATATAGTAGGTTATTTTTAAACTCGAATTTAGAAGAATCATGAGTCTTTGAAGAATTATTCTTGATATCATGAACAAGAGGGTTTGAGAACATACTTGATTGAATTTGCTTAAGAAAAGTTAAATCAATAGGCAATATTGATTTCATTGCTCGAAGATGAAATTGCTCTGGTTTCAAGAGGGTTGTTCTTTGTTGCTCAAAAATTGCATCTCCTTCTTTTGGTGCAAAATAAGAACATATAGAAAGGACATTGGACAAACCTTGTTGTTTTTCTGGCCATTAAATGATAATTAACTCGAATCTTGACAAAGACATACTCCAACAAGCTTGACAATGATTCAATATTTGTGGCAATATGAAATATTCGAGGTTCTTGTGATCCATATATATGGTGATTGGACTGAAAGCGCCTTCTAGATAAAGATGCCATTCTTGAAAGGAATCTATGATTGCAAGAAATTCTTTCTCGTGGATCTTTTAATTGATCTTGGTTATTGAGAATTTTCTTGAATGAAAATCTACTGGATGAAGTTTGTCATCTGTTCCTATTTGTGACAAAACTCTACCGAAGGCAAAATCTAATGCGTCTGTTTCTATAAAAAATGCCTTGAAAAAGTCAACATAATGCAAGATTGGTGCAGAAACAAACGATGTCTTCACAGCTTCAAATGATGCTTCCGCTTCTTGATTCCATTAGAATTTGTCTTTACAGGTCAAACGTATAAGTGGAGCCGCAAATTTGAAAGAAGTCTTTGATGAAGATCCGATAATAATTGGCAATTTTTAGAAAGTATTGGACATCTCTTATCGTCTTTGGAATCTTCCAATTCATGATTGTCCGGACTTTTTTAGAATCTATCATGAGACCATCATTTGAAATGATGTATCCTAAGAAATTAACTTGAGTAGTGTGAAATACAGACTTTTTCATCTTGGTGTACAATTTTGCATCTCTAAATTTTTGTAATACTTAATGAAAATGTACTTCATATTCTTCTACGTTCTTAGAATAGATTAAAATATCGTCTAGGTAGCAGACGACAAAATTGTCTAAGAATTCACGAAAAACATCATTCATAAGATATTGAAAAGCAACTAGTGCATTCGTAAGTCCAAAAGGCATGACATTATATTCAAAATGTTTATATCTGGTTCAAAATGCATTTTTCTATTTATCTCCTTCTTTGATGTGTACTAGATTGTATGCTCATTTTAGATCTATTTTTGTATAGATCTTAGTTTGATTTAACTAATCAAGGAGTCTTAATATCAAAGGTAATGGATATCTATTCTTAATTGTGATCTTGTTGAGTCCTCAATAGTCAACACACATTCACAATGATCCATCTTTTTTCTTCACAACTAGAATTGGAGTTCCTGCTGGAGACTTAGAATGGCATATGAAATTCTTGGCCAAATTTTTATCAATATACGCCTTGAATTCACCCAACTCATCTTCTGATAAACTATAGATTGGTCCAAATGGTGGCTGAGTTCCTTCCTTGAGGTCGATTGAACAATCATATGGACGATGCTCCGGAAGAATATCTGTATTTTTTTTCTCAAAAACGTCCTGATAATTCAAATATTGGCTTGGAATGCCACTTAAAGTCTTTCCACCATCAGAAACGGGTGTGGCATAAATAACAAAAGTTGATCATTCTTTTGCTGCATGTATAAAAGCTTTTATACCTATAAGTACGGATTTTACTATACTAAACTTATAGCTTTTTATTTGGTCGGTAGGATATTTAATAACATTTTGAGAAAAATTAAGTCTACGAGAATTTCAATCTCTTTGTAAGTTATATTTTTCTGGCCATGATAAATCTAAAATAATTAGTTTAGATGGAGATTTAATTATGTTAAAGGTTGCATAGTTATTATAACCATCTATTGTTACTTTTATAGGATGGATTTCATGAATGACGTCTCCAGAAGACAATGGACAACCATCTATGATTTCTATATGTACGGATTTAGTTTTCTGTACTAAAGGTATTTTACGATTCTTAACAAATTACTCATCTAGAAAACATGCTAAGGCTCCTGAATCTTATAACGTAGAGGCTCTATAGTTTTTTGGTCCTAAATATACATCTATTATAAAATAAGAAGAGGATTCTGAGGAGAGAATAGGACCTTTACTAGGAATTGTACAAAGTTCCTGCTGCACAGTCCCTATTGTAGCTGGACAAATTTGTTTTTCAACATATTGTCTTCTATAACAGCCGTACTCCTCATTTTGTAGTTGTGTTGTTTCTTTGGATAATGTTGAGCAATGTGCTTAGGTTCTCTACAATATAAACATAATCCTTCTTGATAGCACCCAATCTTTTCTTGTTCAATAAGAGGTTTAAAACATAGTGCATCAATTTACATGTCTTTTACTTCCGAATGTACGTTTTGTGAGGATATTGATGTTGCTATTGAATAATAATATTGAGGCTCTCTTGTACGATTCTTGGATCGAAACTCAAAAAGTTGATTGTCACACTTTACAACAAAATCAATTGCTTGACTCAATGTTTGAGGATCGGATAAATTGAGCATTAATTTTTTTTACCTCATATTATAATCTGTAGAAAAATTGGTTGATGAGTGCAGCATCATCCCACTTGATATTAGTTGCTAATTGTCAAAAGTGTGAAGCATATAATGACACTAATCGATTGCCTTATCGTAGAATGCGAATCTTGTTGGTGGTAACATGGATTGCATCATGTTCTCCATACATAGATCAAAATTCCACTAAAAATGCCTCCAAATTATCCAATATTGGATGACGTTGTCGTGTTGTGGTTCGGCTACTATGTGAAAAAATTATACATGCATATTTAATATATAATTTACTACATAGCTAAATGAAAGTCATATCAATGGATTTTTATTGGTTATAAGATGTGATTAGATTGTTAGTTTAGAAGGGATCTATTAAAAGGATTATTATTAAGATTTAAACAATCTTATTTTTTTTAGTAGTGACTTTTGAAGTTAATTTTATATTGATAGTAACTTGTATATATCTTAAGTCACCTTTGTTAGACATTGGTGATCCTTAAAATCTTAGTTTATTTCTTTTATTTGGTGCTTAAAGCACCAAGTATGTAAATCTTATAAGAAGAAGGATTAGAAAAGGATCTTTAGAGTAAAAAGGATAGTTTGGCCATCCATGTAAATGAATAGAGGTGGATGATAGAAATCTCTATTCTAATTGGTCAAAAATCATGCCCAATGGGCTTCAAGGAGGCTACCCGAGGGTTTATTAAGAGTTAGGGTTTGTTTTTCAAGAGGAGTCAAACATCAGAGGCTAGGATTATAAGGTTTAGGTTTTTGGATCTGATTGAGGTGCAAATTTTGTGTGATTTGCACTTTTAATGAAGAAGTTATAGGCACTCAAAGGTTAAGGTGTTGATTATAGACCTACTGTCACTCTTTTGGGTATAACTCGTGCATACAGAGAGAAATCGAGGATCGGTGATTAGCATTGGAGAGAGCACTTTCACGGCTATACTTTTTATGTATGGCTTGATAAAATCCAAACTAAGGTGAAGGAGATATGAAGGAGATATTGGGAGTTGAAGTCAGTGCTTACAAACTTAATGGCAGTAAGTGACCCGCTTATATAGTGGTTACATTTTGAGCTACATCTTATGCAATTTGATAGATTTTTGGCTCAAAATTTTCAGAAGTGTATATGTTTATGTCATAAGACTATGAACAAAAATTTTATGGCATTGGGATTTTGGATTTGTGAGATATAAGGAAAATAGTGCTCGGGTGTCTCTGAGCTAGGATTTTAAGCACCTGCCAAGGATTTTGAGATATCAAATGATTGAAAACGAATTTATGGTTGATTCTTTCTTGTGGTGAAATTTAAGAAAATTATCTGCACTTTGAACTAAATTTTATAGAAATTCAATAGTTGAATCAAGAGTTATTGAACTCTAAAATTCAGCAAGAAATAAGTCCTTGTGTGTGAATAAAGTTTTGAAGGGTTTTTGTGGAAATTTGAACTCTTTTTGTACAAACTTACTTGAATACAAGAAGGTTTATATATATAACTTCTCTTTTATGAGATTGTTGTATTATTCGTCTTTTTTATTAAAGACAAATTATGTGTTGGAGTTTTGCCATCAAGTTTCAAATAAATTCTCCACAGCCTGGTACTGTCACGGACATATACATAGTTACCTATATGATCAGATAGAACTAGATAAAAGAAGGTAAAAGCAGGTTAATTCCATAATATCTTTAGAGAAACTTCCTAGAAACTTCATAGACGCTGCTTTGACTTTATAAGTGTCCATAGTAGACTTTTGGATTAGAAACTTGGTCAATAAGTTAGCCACATGTCGTACATGTTGGTAGCTTGAAGACCAAGCTAAATACGTGGGGAACATATAGGAAACTTGCCCTGCAAGTTCGACACGTGTCTTGCAACTTGGACACGTGTCACGTGTCTTGTAAATTGGATACGTGTTGGAGGTCCTATAGAACGTCGCCACTTAGCTCTTAGGTAGATAGTATAAATAGAGACAAGAGTGAAGCCTTCTTCACTCTTTTCAACTCCTTTCTTGTTTCTAATTTGATTTCAAGAGTCTCTAGTGTCTTGTCTTTTGGCAATAGCCATTCCAGTTTCTTTTAATATATACACTATCTTGTTTTTATTTTGTTATATTTCTTTGAGAGTGTTTTTCACTTACTTATTTGCTTCCGTTGAGTTCTTATCCTTGACAGGTACCCAGTGTATTCTCAAATGGAAGGCCACATCATACGACAATGTCGTTCAAGAAAAGATGAAAATCATGATAAAGCACATCCTGAAAGTAATGTTCTAATTAATCTAACTTGAGATCCTTGCGTAGGATAACTTTGAAGTTGAAGTTCAATCATCAATTGTACCTGATTGATAAATCTTCAAAATTTACATCTTGTGCCATCAAACTTCTCAAGCAAACTAATTTTTGGTTCTCTAATATTTGAACAGTGCTCCATGATAGGTGAAGTAGTATAGTTTGGTGTAGATATTGACGCAACTCCAACCATCTCTGTATCTTCACTTCTTGCTAATTTTATTGTTCCTTGAGGTGGTAAACTGAGTTGATGCATTGCAAACATTAGCTCTCTTATTTGTTCTTGCATTTGTGCCACTACACTCTTCATTTCCACAAGCTCTGCCATGATAATATAATAGAAAGGAAGATGTCTACTCTCACTTCAAGAAATGTAAAATAACACACTGAAAAGAAAAAAATTCTAGAAACAATATCAATTTAGTAGTGGATACTCTACAACTTCTAATATGCTATGTCTTATCAAGAGAAAGGAGTAATCCATTCTTAATCAAAAAAGACAAAGCTCTGATACTATATGTATACTCTTGTCAATCTATCAAGGACATGAACTAGAAAAAGATGTATAATCTAATGAAAACTGTATCAAAGAAAAGTCACAAAATAGGAATAAGAAAGTATGTATATTCAAAGGGAAACTGGAATGGCTATTGCCAAAGACTGGAAATATGAAGACTCTTGAAACTAGACTAGGATCAGGAAAGGAATTGACAAGAATGAAAAAGGCTTCACTCTTGCCTCTATATATACTATCTAACTAAAAGCTACGTGGCGGTATTCTATAGGACCTCATACACATGTCTAATTTGCAAGACACGTGTCAAACTTGCATAACAAGTTTCTCACATGTGCGCCACGTACTTGGCTTGTTTCGCAAGTTATCAACATGTGCGCCAAGTGGCTAGCTTATTGACCAAGTTTCTATTCTACCAATCACCTATAGACATGTATAAAGATGATTCTGCATCTATGAAGCTTCTAGGAAGCTTTTCTATCACGTATTATCAAATCAACTTATTTTATCTACTTCGATTAGTTTATATTACTTAGATAATTATTGGAATAAATCTTATGTCCGTGACACATATTTGTTGATTTAAAAAATTGGTTTTGTATTCAATGGATGATTTGAATGGATTAAATTTATATATATATATATATATATATATATATATATAAGTTATTATATATTTTTTGCTCTAACAAAATAGAGCTTTGTCTATCTATCTTTTTTTTTGATGCACAGAATGTAAAATATTAATAAAAGCAACAATATTATATTAATATCCACTTTTGCTTCACTCACATAAAACTTGTCTAATAAATTATTAGAAGCATAAACCACAATTTTATTATCCATTGAATAAAATCAAATAAATAAATAAATAAATATATAGATATATATATATATAATTTATATACATTACAATATATTTATATTTATATATATATTGTTACTACTATTTTATATATTTTAAGACTCATTAACATAAATTCTTTATTTAAATTTATTAGTTTATATAAAATAAAATAGATTCTTATATTTTGAACTTAAATATATACTTTCTAATTATCATTGTAATAATTAATAACTAGATATTTTATAGGTATTGTTCTGTGATGCTTCATAGATCATGTAGATTGTTTTTAATAATAAAATCTTTGACCTAATTGATTACCAAAATAAACCAAATTAAACCAAATTAAAGAATAATTATAAACTATTTAACAGATCAACATGTTCTAGATCTTTTACATGCACTAATACTTAATTTGATGTGTGTAAGGACACGAATAAAGATAATCATGTTTAATTTAAAAAATTATAATTAAATAAATAGTTTTTAATATTTTATAATTTTTTCAGATTTACATCCTAATGTATATGGTGCAATTAGTTGATTTAATATTGTAATTATATAGTCATGTCTTGAAATTTTAAAAATAATATTAGAATATGTATGGTGTAAATTATATATATATATATATATATATATACATACATACACACATGTATATATTCACAAGTTCCACAACTAAATTAAAAATAAATAAATAAATGTGTTGTAGTTGACCTAAATGATATGTATTTATTATTTTCTTATGGTCATTTCTTAAGTTTCAAGCCAAAATCATTTAGAAGGTCAAATTATAAGATGCACATATATTATCATAGAAAATGGGAAAGACTAAATCCTTCCAAAACCATCTTTTTGACTCATTCTCTCACGTTTTTGAAACTGGATGAAGATGGATGAAAATCATACGTTCTCTTACAGTTTCACTGCTCGAGCGAACACCTCAATACAACAGCCAAATCCCAGTAATTTAAATTCCCAGGAATATTAGAGTGAGAAGAGCGCGACTGCTGGTGCAATTGCTTCTGGCCACGTTCATCGACTTGAAGGATTCGACATCCATCCCCGCGGCCATAGGCACGCGTCACCGGGGCTTGGATTCGGTTTCGACCATATCTGGAGTTGGATAGAATTTCCCGTAGGGTTTGCAAGCGGGAGCCATTTGCTGTGGATGGATGAAGGGAACGGAGAAGGAAAGGCATCCGTCTGGGGGGAGGGAGAGGGAACAGGGTATGGCAGGTGTGAAAGGGGAGGAAATTAGGCAGGGACTAAGTAAGTAAGTAAGGAAGCATGGGGTGTGAATGATGAATGGGAGGAAGGTTTAATATAATTATTTTCTCAGAGTCTCCTCTGAGAAGTTGTAAAGCCCCCAGTACCTCGTTGTAGTTGCTTGCCCCGCCGGCTATGGCGATGGCCATGGCGTGCACGCAGCTCCCAACTGCTGCACTGCCGCCGTCTCACCCCTTGCTGCCTCCCACACGCGTTTTGTTTGCTCCAGACAAGGATTGCTTTGGATTCTGAGGCGCTTCTTATGGTTGCCTTTTGCGCTTTGTTGTGATCGGAGGGTGAGGGGAGGAGAGGGGAGGGGAGTTGGATTGGTGACATTGTGTGATCGCGTGCGGCGTGGCGAGGCGAGGGGAGAGGGGACAATGCGCGTGGTTGTGGAGTTTGCGGTATGTGGAGATCGGCGGCTTTCGTTGCATCTGTGTGTGATTTTCTTAATTGGGGGGAGGGGGAGATGGAGAAGAGTTCTGTTGCAGGACAGGGGATGATTTTATTTTATTTTGTTCTCGTGTGGTGACGTCTGTGGTGCGTTTTCGTGGATTGGTCACTGAGGCGACGATTTCTGTGATGGCGCATTGCGGTGCTGGTAGTTGTGACCTGAATTTTGGTTTTGAGGTTTTGTGGCGAGTTTGAGGATGATTTTGTTTTGTTTTTGTTTTTATTTTTCCCCTGATAGTGGTGTATTTGAAGCCCAACGTTCTTGATTGCTTCAAGAGACGGAGTTGTGATCACTTCTTCGTTAACGCATTGGGTTATTCTGGTACTTGTTATTGAGAATAATAGTGGGTGTAGTCATTTCGTAACGGATGCCACATTGTCTCGATTATCGTGCCTGTGTCTGATCAGGCCGGCCGGACATTTTTTTTTGTCTTGATCACGACGCTTTTCCTTCTCTTCGTCTGAATCGGGAACCAGTCGTGTAGATTTGGGATTTTTCGCTCAGTCATGAGTGTAAGATGCTTTCTTTACTACTTTGGATTTGAAATCTGTCTGTCTGATCTCGTAGCGTTCAATTGATTGACGTGGAAACGAGTATTCTGCAGTTCTGATGCTACTCCAGTTCCTTTCTGTTCATCGCATTATATAGCTCCACTCGCTTTCCCTCATTATCGCACTCCATCTAAGTGTCTTCGCACCCTGTATTGTCTTCTCATAGTACTCATTACATCTGATACATCAGTGCGGTGCCAACACCCCATAAACACATCGACAGTGTTTAGAAGAATATCCAGTTGTTTTCTTATTTCTTGCGAATCGGTGAGGGTAGTTTGAAGGCTTGCTCTGTCCCTTTTCTTAGAGAAACTGAAACACCGAAGAGTATTCCATTTTCAGTCATCATCTGCTTCCTGTGCTACTTCTACTTTGATCCCATACATAGGATACTTTGTGGGTTTAAGGAACAAACTGAAGTTCATTAATGCCCGTTAATTCTGCGATGGGGTTTAGCCCTGGGAAGATGCAGGATTGCTTACTTGATCTTCCTCCCAGTCGTAAAAGGGCATCCCATACGAAAAGCAAATTTGGTGTATCGACACTCTGATTAGGTTTAGAATAGACTGTAGTTCCTGGTTGTCGCGGTAGTATTGTTTAACTCGTGTTAGTCTGGAGATAGACCGTGTGTAAAATGCTAGACTTGATCTGACACTCGGAGCTAACAGATTTCAATTTCCTTGGTTGATGCAGTGATGCTCCTGGGTACTCAAAGTACTTGGATGTGATTCTCAGGCGAGCGAACGGGATACCGTGTACGAGCCGGCTGGATCGGTTGCGTTCGGTTGAGGGAATTTCTTCACTGGGCTTTCATGTGGAAGTAGTACAGGAGCAGCTAAGTATTTTTTATTTCTTGAAGACGTCTTCACCGTGTTCATGTCCTGGATAGGCGCATTATGTAATAGTTTAATGTAAATTACTTCGAATATTCAAGAACCTAGGTCCTTCATTGGTTTCAAAACCGAATCATCTGGTTTGGAGAGGAACATGGCTCTGGAGACGGAGCCAATCTGCAGTGGGTTAGCGTCATCATCTATGGATGAACAGCTCACTATCAGCGATATAATGCACAAGGCAATTGCTGAGCGCACGTTTCCAGGTGGTGCTGTGGCGTTTGGTTCTTGTACTGTTCCATGCTACTATCAAGGTTGATCCTGCTCAATATTCCTTCAAATTATTGTTTCTAGTTAAAGCTCTTGAGATTTAGATTAGAAAATCTCGTAAAATGTTGTTATGGATGAGAAATACGTACACCACCTCGATGTGAATGATAGGCTACTGATATTGTTCTTATATGGATGCATTTTGGATGACTGGCTGTTGGTGGTCAGCCTATGGAACGTACACCTTGTAAGTAACCATACCTCTACACCAAGAATTAAGGTAGGTTGGATTATGTTAAGTTTTTCTGTTCTCAACACTTGTATCTATCTGACTGTCGCCTTGGAAAGTTTCAGGTTTCTTGCACGTCTGATATTACGTTTGTAATCTTATAACCGATATTCTGAGACATCTTAATGCCACCAACTGATCCAGTGTCTGCTACCTAAATCAATTTACGCCAGAACTCCAAACATGCAATGATGAGTTGTTGACCACAGATGGTTCTTACACTTTCTTTTTATGTAGTGAGTCCAGCAGCGCAATTACTCCTGAATCACAATGGGATATGTCGTCCTTGACAAAGGTAAGATTGCCTGTTCACATCCGCTGTATTTCACTTGCTCTACGTGCTTAGGATTATAACAAGATAATGATTGTGCCTATTTCGATCGCTTTTTAAGTTGTCGCCTGGTTGACCTCTGATCTTCAAATATATATGTATTCCACATGTGTAAATTATCTCTTTGTTACTTAACCTGAAAGACGCGATTTCTGCAGATCATGGCTACCGTACCATCCATCATGATCTTATATGATCGAGGACAGATTGGTATGTCAGGTTTTTACCCCTTCATTGTAGGTGGATTGCCTTCTCGTCTTACTTCTTGATGGTTGTCTGGAATTATTGTAACACTTCGCGTTTTATATCGTGTTGGTTGACGTATGAGAGAACAGTAGCTCGGCATGTCTTGTTGAAGTCTCGAAAGTGCAATTTTTGATAAGTGTCTTTGCCTTTTTCTATCTAAAGATGTCTTTGTTTTCTCATGATAGTAATTAGCATTGATTATCTGGTGGTACAGCATTGGAGGAGGTTGCATGTAAGTATCTACCAGAGTTTGGAAACAACGGGAAAGAGTTTATTACCATACGGCAATTGTTGACTCACACTGCTGGGCTGCGCGAGTTCTACCCTTTTTTCGACATGGGGTTGAGACAGAAAGACCATGTAATAATTTCTATATTTCCTACTTCCTTATGTTCTTTATATCCTTGTTTCGCTTGGTTAATTTTAATACGTATGTTCCTACTTGGTGTCGTACATGATTTGTAGCTCAACTTTAAACGTGAGCGTTGTGTGTTGAGAACAGACGCGGACTTTAAAAATTTTGCGAGGTATGAATAAGCTGGCTAAGAGGCACATGCTCGTTGATCATGGCACAGGTTTTGGAATATATTGTGGGAGATAAGATATGGTATACGAAAGGCATGACGCGGTATAGTGATCTGTCCATGATTGTCCTTGGTTTGATTGTGGAGCGCATTACTCGCATGCCCCTGGAGGTCTTTACTGCGAAGGAAATTTTTGAGCCAGTAAGACAGATATTTCTTTGCACTTGTTTTTATATTTTAATTACTTCTTATGGTATTGAAGAAATATGGCGTGGATGAAGTTTCTTCGAAAGGTAATGGAATGTGATCATGTGCCTCATGTAGTTTTGTTGGTGGTTGGATAGTTGGGTATGCGCAGTACATGTTTTCGGCCGATCGACAGGACGGACTTTAATCCATTGGTGGTTCCTACTGAAGTCGATCGGATGCACCGCAATCGCCTGCTTTGGGGTGAAGGTAGTCGTCCTCTGGGTTCTTTCTGATATGCTTGAAGGAACATTTTGTAAAAGCTACCAAAGGGTGTATGAATCTGCTTCCCCTAAGCTTCTTTTGAAGTAAAGAATGTCACGAGACTGTTGCAGGATATTATGAGGTAGTGTTCATTAATTGTAAAGGCATGCATATTTGACTTTGGTTGATGTCAGTATGGGGCTATATGCATACAAAGGTTTCACTATTCTTATACAAGATTCAGAAAACATATTAATGAAGCTTTCGATACAATTACGATGATAATTTAACTTTGCAGTTCATGATCCAAGCGCTTTTGTGCTTGGTGGAGTCGCCGGACACGCGGGTCTTTTCTCTACTATCACTGATGTCTGCCGGGTACTTCGATCACACTACTTCTTCACCAGTCCGATTTTTATTTTAGTGTATTTTCTGATGCCATTGCGTTTTAAGACATTTTATTGTTGGCCTCCTTTTTCTCATCATGTGTTATACAGAATTTTGATGAAAGGAATTATTTGCAGATCTTGTGGGCTTTATTTGGAACTTTAAGCGGTCCGTACTTAGTAGCTAAGCAATGTTGTAGAAAATTCCACTCATGTGTTTAAACCCGGTTCAGTTCGCACAGACAATGTTAGCTGGAGGAATGGATCAGACCACTAGTCGACGTCTCTTTAAAGAAGGTACTGTGCGCCTATTCACAACACCTGGGTTAAAGACTCCGAATAATCCTCGCCCTTTTGCTCTCGGGTAAGCCATCCGATTCATGTCTTGATCCTAAACACCAACTATTGATGAATCTAGAAGTCTTCTGTCTGACTTGGTTGAGCCTACTGTGTATAGGCAAACACCAGAGTTCATATATTTCTGCCTTGTCACTTGTTTGTTCACGTAATAGACAGTGCCACTAAAAGTACTCTTTAGTAAATTGCACCAAACTTTAGTAGTCCGATTGGCATTGTACAGACACCCCTGAGTAGTGGTCCGATGGTGTCCATGGCTTCTTAAGCAACTTAACTTCATGCGGTCTATGTACAATGTTCCTCTGGGGTGTATTCAATGTTTTTGTATCAGGTGGGATGTAGCTGTGCGGCGATTCATGGATGGCTATACATCTGCTGGAAAGTACTTAGGTTCTCGCACGTTTGGGCATACAGGTTTTACAGGTGCGTATACTTTCTTTCTAGTTGCTGCATCGAATAACCTTCGCTTTATTTATTTACTTTTATGTTGTTATGTTTTTATGTTTTTCTTTTCTAATTGAGATAAGGGATATAGTGTGCGAATATTGAAAGAGCAGGATTGCAGGTCGATAACCTTTCCTATAGAACTTATTTTCAAGACTCTAGTTTCAACAATTTTAAAATCTGTTACGACTTCACTTTCTGACTTGGGAAAATTTACACTATGTTTCGTGCAGGCACATCGTTATGGATAGATCCTGATCGGAATCTATTTGTAGCTCTATTGACAAATGCTGTTCATCCAACTGCGGTATAGCTTTCACTTCCCATGATATGGAAAGCCTATTCATCAGATTACATTTGAATGATGAGTCTATTGAAATCGTTTGAGTAACATTGTGAGTCAAGATTAGTGGATTTTGCCCCTCTTTAATGAAATTTCATCCCACACATTAGGAAGGGGGAATATGCCATTCGCAAGATGATTGCTGGAATCTATACATCGCTAGAACAAATAGCAATGTCTTCTATCTAAATTGTCAGGTCTTATGGTGCAGGTAGGCGGTTTTGGCTACAAAGTACGGGAAGTTCGGCCAATGATAGCCGATGCAGCCGTTCATGCAATGGGTGAACAAGCTATACCTCGAGAGTCATTAACATGGCATCTCGGAAGTACTATTATTTCTGAAGAAAGGAAGTTTCTGGCCCTCAGTCAAGCACAATCTAGCTTCCTGTCCACTGATGATGACTTGCTGCATTGGGGTCCACTGGAACATTCGACGCCATCTTCAGTGTGGGATGTGCAACTTCCGCTACAACCCTCTGAGCCAATTGGGACTCGAAACTCTAAGCAGGTAGCTAAGGTAACATTTGCTTCAGTGACCACCTCTATGGTTATGTCCCAAAACATTTCAAATCAGACTGCAGAGAAGCATCATATCGAATGGAGAAGATTATTGCCCATCATTTGCCTTGCTCTCGTTGTAGGTGCCATAGCTTAATCCTCCAGATTTATAGATTGGCGAGTTTTTCTGGCCGTCCTCTTTTCCCTTTTAGAGATCTGGACTCCGAACTAGGTCCGGTCCCGGTGAAGGTGGAACACCACACTGCGTGAGAAGGGGCTGCTCATTCACTCATCAAATCGCTAAAAAGGGATTTATTGGAAGTATTTAAGACCCCTTACGTGATCAAAGACTGATTAGCTAAACGATTGATGAACTCATTCAGAGTTATTGCCAATTCTTGGTCACCAGCTGGGGTCTCCAATTCATGTTTTCTTATCTGAGAATTCCAACAATGAAAATGCTGAAGAGCAGATAACGGTGGAGACGTTGACATTAGTTGGAATACCTTCGTGAAGTAGAAACGAAAACACTAAATGAACTAATGCGAATGGACAATTAAAAGTTCGCCAATCTATAAATGAACAATCATAAAAGCACTAGATGAACAATTAAAAAGCACTAGATGAACAATTAAAAAAGCACTAAATGTACAATTACAAAAGCACAGGGAAATCATTTTGATTTTGTGCTTTTTTCTATTTCTATAACAAGACATGTGACACAATATCGTAAGGGGTTCCACAATATCATTGCAATTCTTTCGTTCTTACTGAGTAATTTTGATTGCAACGAAACGACTCAACGATGCACATCAACATTCATTGTTATCAGATTGCACTGGTCCAATTGTCAAGTGGGTCTCTTTCAATGAAATTCAATCTCCGTGATAGTTTTAGTTCTAACAATGTAATTAAAGATTCTTTCGCATCACTTCGACTTCTGTAAACAACAAAAGGATTTAATGAGCATCGTGTATGAGAACGCCATTATTTCTACATCTTCTATGTTCAGTATTTCGCGGTGAACCAAGGCATTGAATCGAAGTCTGATCATTACAAATTCATGAATCCTTTTGTAAAACTTGCCACTCTTAGTTACCAAATAATTCTCAAGATGAGAATTAAATAGTTGCTCAAACTGGAAAATTATCCAATTGTGCATTTCATTACAACTTTCAATTATATCTTTGCAAATCAATCCAAAATACGTTTTATAAATTATGTTATGATTTAGAATATTTGATAATTTTGAACAAATAAGAAAAATAAAATAAAAATTAGCTCAAATATAGATACGTTTTATTTGATATTTTTTAAGATAAATAAAATTAGGATATTTCTCTATATTATACTTTTCAACCTCATGAATATAAATAAACCATTGGGTTGCAAGATGAAAAGATGTCATTTTAAAAATAATTTTTGTAATATTTCTATATGCATGGATATATGATTAATGTAAACAGTTATAAATTCATCCATTTTTTTTTTCAAAGGATTATATATATATATATATATATATACATACATATATATATATATATATATATATATATACATTGGAGACTTTGTAGTCTAAATATCTTTATCAAGAAACATCAATAAGAATACCTAAATGTAGATTATATTTTAAAGTATTTTTAGATTTGCCATGTTATAGAAATGTCTAGAAGTTTTGATATTTGGAAAGCCATTATAAAAATATTTTACAATTGGAAAACTTATCTCACAAGCCTTATGGTATTTAGAAAGTTTTCTATGACCTTCTTATTAGCTAATAAATATTAAAATAAGATTGAATTTATCTTTAATATTATAAATATATTTTTTATATTCTAATATTGATTTAAAATTTTCTAATTTTAATACTAAAAATAGATATATTAGTACTTTTATCTTATAAATATATTCTTTCTTGATCTTCTAAGTTCTTTTTTAATTGTACATAAAAATATTTCTTTTTTAATAAGTCTATTTAAATTTATATCTTTAATAATAAATTATTTAATTATCACTTGAATTTTAATAATTCTATTTAATTTAGTTGATTTAATATCTATTTAATTTTCTATGGATAGAGAAAGAATCAAGTACTAAAGTTAAGATATCTTAACATATTTCTAACTAATGCATATAAAATAAAAGATTTAATCTTTTCAATCTAGAAACAACTTTAAATGTATTAGTAACTTAGTCAATGCTTAAAACCTTATTGACCATAAATTTCTTATTAAATATTATTAGATGTAAAATTAAAATAACTCAACTACTTAATAGTACTAATTAGTTGTTTGTAGAGAAACAAAGAGTTATGAAACCCTCTTCTAAGTTTTTTACACGTTTAAAGATTTAAAAAAGAATTTTTAAAGCATGAAAGTTTATAACAAAAGACCATAATTATGTACCTTTTGACAATTTTTATTCTATACTTACCTTCTATTTGTAGAATAAACCACACTTTTATTTGATTGGCACTACTATTTTATAGATAACAACTATTTGCTTTAACAAGAAAGGTATATACTAAATTAAAGATATTTGGTATAAAAGTTTTTAGAAGTAGATTTAATAAAAATTTGCATGCATAAGATTCAATATGCATGCCTCAAAAGACACATATAGAAGTTATTATATTACAAATTCCTCTAGAATAAACTTTGACTCTTTTATATGGTCTTCAAAAAATAAAAATAAAATATTAGACTGGATTATATTTACATAATGATTCAAATAAGCCAATTTATATGTTTTATATTTTATTAGACAAAAGTAAATGTATAGATAGAGATATTTCTTATTTAAGCATGATATACTACAAAGTATATATATAGCATACAAAGTTATATTATGTTGAAAAAAGACTTGATGCCATACATCTTTCATGCCTTTAGGAGAATTTTGGACCAAACTCAAATATATACTATCTTTTCATTACATTGTAGGGTAATAAAATAGAAAGGCCCTCATCCAAAAAAAAAGAAAAAAAAGAAAAAAAAGAAAAAAAAATCTTCTATCTTATTTGGACTTATAGCTAGATTAGAATATATTCCTAAAGATTATCTATTTGATGAAGGTTTCTCTTAAAAGAATTTAATTCAAAAAAATAATATAAAACTCTTTTAGAGATGTATAATCTCTATCTCTATCTAAACTACTAAATGACATGGGACATTGTCTCTAGAATTGATAGACATATTGTTAGATAAAATAAGAACAAAAAAAATTAGTACTTATTTGGTTTATATGGCATACATAAATCACATTGAAATTTGGTAGAAGATTATTTGAAATAATGTTAATAATTCATGTCTTCTTTATATTACAATAATTTTAAAATTTGTGTTATTTTAATTTTAAAACTATCCAATTGTAAAATAACTTTGAAAATAAGTTATAAATATTTTCTACTATCTTAGCAAAGAAGGCTCATAAAATTTTTTTAGGCTAGCATTGAATCTTTGACAAGTAATTTTTAATGCAATTTCAATAATATAAGAAATATGAAAGTGCTTTGGCTTTTGATATTAGAAGCATGATTAATAATAATATATGAATAAAGAAATAATTCAAACTTTTTACAAAAAATATAAAGTGATAAAAATTTAAATAAAGAAATATGATATAGATTGATTAATAACAAAAATAATTATTAGAACAAGATGTCAATAAAAGAATTTATTCAATTAAAGTAAACTAAATAAAGACTTAATTTCATTGAATTAATTTTACAAATTGAATTAATCCAACCAAATCAAGTTAATGCAATTAATTGAGCTGGCTTAAATAATTACATTAAAGTTGATATCCAATGTTATAAGATATTGATAATTGAATAGGTCTTAAGGAAAAAATATTAAAATATTAGATATTTTTTTAAAAATTAATAGAAAGTGAATAAATATAAGAAATGGAGAGGAGAAAATATGAAAAGAGAGTAGATGCAATATAATTTAGTAGTTTAGAAAGTTGATTCAAGGAGATCAAATCAATAGTTTTTGATGTGAAAATCTTTTGTAAAGTTTCTAAAGATAAAATAATTGATTACAAAATAAAGAACTTTGTTTGTAATATAATATAATTTAAATTTAGCAAATATAAAATAAATTATAGAATCCTTATTTAATTGTGAATAAAACAAAACCGTTATTAAATTGACAACTTCATATAAAATACTTCACTCTTAGATTTATTATATCTTTATACATTGTATATTAAGTTGAAATTTGATTCTAAAGAATTTAGTAGTAGTGTGGGTTGATATTTAGACTAGTTGTAGAATAATTCAATTTCTATGTGCAAAAATAAATTAGTTCAAGGAAAGACAAAGTGAAAAGATAATTCAATTGATTAAAGTAATGTTGAACTATGTTAGTTGGAAGAAGAATTGGTTGTAAATAAGAGAAGTATGGCTAGTTCTTTGATCAACTAGCTAGCAACAATAGGTTGAAGATCTGAAGGAAGAAGAAGAACAAGAAGATATTGCATTGGATGCAATAGAAAGAATACAAAAAAAAAAAGATTCTATATTGTGAATAGAGAAAATTACAATGCTGTAACAATATTAAAAAATTTACTTTCTTTAAAATAATAGGATAAGGTTTTGTCAAATTTGATCTTATCACAATGTTTGTGAGAATTGGAAACCAACACATTAACAATTGGAGATAAGTAGGAACAATAACAGTTGAGAGGATATGAGACTTCTTATGGTTTTAACATAATATTTTAGAATTAATTCATAAAAATCCTCAACATGAACATTGATATTTGAAAAGGTTTGAAAATACATGGATTAAAGAAAGTAAACTAAGACTTTGTAATTCAAAGAGATTTGTCCTCCATAAGAACTCATAATCTACCCAAAATCTGAGCCATAGTTTAAGACTCAGTTAATAAACTGACCTTATGTTTCAATAAAAAAGAAAGAAAAGTACATAGGAGGCAATCGTTATCTAGGGCGAGGTTTCCGGAAATTATGAAATGCGTCGGGGCAGGCTGCTCAGATCCTATCCCGAGGGTCACAGCTTCATGACCATTTTATGCTTCGGTCCATTATTGGATTCCTCGGGTTGCTAATCATCATCTTCGCAACCTAACAGTCAACACCGTCAATTGAATCGCCTTCTTTTGATTAGATTACTATAGCATTCAACTGCTTCCCTTCTCTTACAACTCCATCTTTCCCAATGCACCTTAGATTCCAACGCGCAGACAGATCCTGCCTGTTTATTAGTCTCACAAAGCATATACTTCAAACTCTCGAAACAAAGACGGACGATACCTGCAGAATGCGAATCTGCGCAAGCTGGACTGTATTCGTGGGAGCTACTGCTTCAAGACTATGAACATTTGTTGGCGAAGGACAAGCCGGCTGGGAATGGAGACGAGGAGAGGATTGGAACCAGCAGGTAGAGTTCATCGATAGCGGAGCCGGGATTCCAATTTCAGCTGCTGGTCAGTTTGAAGATGCATCCTTCCACTTTCCGATGGACTCTATTGATATTTCATTACCCACTTGTTGTTGCGCCGCTCAAGAGCATTTGATTATGGCGAATGTGTTTCCAGGGTGGGTGTGATTCAACCGATATTGAAGTGGTGTCTGGTTCCAGCCGCTCTTCTTTTTTCCGTAATCTTCGCAAGTTGGTGACGCGTACAGTGAGGTGGTGAGCAATGGCAACAAGCACCTCAAAACAGGATCACGACGCAATGGATTGGCAGCGACGATCAGGGAAATCGAAACTCGATGGGTTCGGCCGCTTCTTGGTAACGACCACTCTGAACGTTATGGTTGTAACGAGAGCAACACCAGGGTACAGCGATAGCTCTAGAGAACTCATCAGCGGACACATTGAAGACAGTGTTATGAGGAGCTTTGCAATCAGCCCACCATTTTGACGAACATTCACTACTGTCAATCAGGTTTGATATTCTGTTCTTCTCAGTAACTTGTGTGCTCTGCGACGCAGTCCATATTCTCAGTTGCTATACGACTGATGAAAATAGATAAAGTAGATTTGCGTTAAGCTAGGGGCAGTGCGAACAAACAAGGATGCAAGAACATGCAGAGAGAGGTTGAAGCACTGCAACTCTGAGCCAGATCGAGCTGTCAACTGTCATTTAATGTAACTGGTTCTCTTTTGCAATCAGAAATGCCAACGATGGACAAATCCCACAAACTACACAGGACGGAAACAGTGCATACATCCGACCTCACCACTAGTGGATGTGCGGAACCGCCGCTGTCTATTCTCAACCACGACTACTTAGTGCTGGAAGTGGGCTACGGTGCCGACATGGATGAGACGATTTACATACGAGCAGAGAAAGACTATTTTCGAAGAGAGAGAGGCAGGAATTAACATCACCGTCGACATGGAATTCGAGAGAACGGAGGGTCAGGCACTTCTCATCACCATGCAGTCCTTGGATAAGAAGATAGGATTACGAGACTTGCAAGAGATTCTGGCTGAACACTACCCGGACTACTCTCTGCGAGACCAAAACTGCTGGAAGTATGCTCGTTGGACCGAACTTCGGCTGCTGCAGGAGTGCAGGCAGGATCGAAGCGACCTCAGCCGCAAGGAGCACCGAATCGTGCAGGTGGAGGAGACCATGGAATTCCGCATCGCCCGCTCTCATGTGAAGCAATGGGGCACTCCGCCCACACGGGGCTCAACCGCTTGTGGAACTCCTTCCACAACTGACGTCACACCTTTTGTCGCCATTGCCTTGTTTGCCCATTTCTACACAACAACCTTGTGTCGTTTTTGTTTCGAACATGGAAATAGTTTGTGTTGGTTTAGATTTTTTTTAATTTTTTATTTGTTTTGTGTGTGTTAGTGGGAGAAAACTTTTATAAATGTTGGTTGATTCTCTAGATCATGACATAGGTGTAAGATTTTGGCTAATAAAAGGGCATCTAAGTTTGTGCTGTTTGTTCATCTCATCAATTGTCTTTCAAGTAAAACTTAATTTTTTATATTATGTAGATTGTATTTAACAAGTTCAATAAATTTATATGTTTTTATTAATGATATTCAATTGATAAAAAGATTACATTGTCTAAGCTTTTTGTTTTAAAATAAATCATATTTTGAAAACCTTTGATTAATATTTTTATTGTATATATATACACATATATAAATTAATAATATCATCATTTCAATATATTTTTAGAAATTATTTTAAAAATTAAATATATTTTTGTGGATGTATGTTAATTATTATAGAATAAAAAGTTAACTTTAAAATTTATTTCTACTTATAATTGATGTGAAAATTTCTTTATTAGATTAGCAAATCAAAATAATGGCATTTTGCAATCTATTTTAAAGAACATCCACTACTATCATTCAAGTTCATTGTTTTGTTATCTTTAGTGACTTGTGCACTTTGTGTTGTATTTTGTATCCTCAATTGCAAACCAAATGATGAAACTAAATAAGGTAGATGTAAGTTAAGCTAGGGGTGGCATAAACAAACAAGGATATATGAACATACAAAGAAAATATTTTTCTTATTTTATAAATTATAAGATGTAACTTATTATCTTTTAATATTATTCAAAGTGCTTATTTTTAAAAATATAATTGATGTCTTTTTAATTCTTATATTTTATTCTAATTATCCATTCTTGAAGTAACTTATTGTTAATATTAAGGAAGATGTAAAATTAAATTAATAAAAAATATTATTATTGATATTATTTATCTAAAAATAATTAATAATATTTTTTTAATATTTTAATTATTGAAGATTGGTACAAGCAGACAATCTTATTTACTTTAGCAGATTTGTATATCAATTATTTTTTGACATTTGGAAACATTTTTGTTCAAAGAGTGTTGTTTTTTGGTTAGTTATTGTCAAGGATATGAGAATACAGAATAAGAGACTTAAATTAGAAAGAGGTTATAAGAAAAAATTGACAAGGATTTGAATTATCTAGATGAATACACAAACAACATTAAGAATTATAAATTAGAATTCCAAGAGATGCATTGTTGAGATTAAAGAACTCTTTAGCTTAGACTCAAATGTATATTTATATCTAGGAAGCACTTTGAGCTCTTTCTACCAATTTAGAAGCTTTTTAAGCTACTTTCACCAATTAAAAAGCTTTTCAAATAACTTTCGTTAATTAAAAAATTTCTAAATTATTTAAAAAGATTTTGTAAACTTTTGAAGTATATATCTCTAAGATCATTTTTTTTTCTAGCAACAGGTTTCAAGAGGAGCTCATACCTTCAAGAATCTTCTTATATATAAAGAAAGTTGAAAAAACATTGTATCAATGAAACTATATATTCTAATCTCTGTTCTTAAATAATAGGTTTTATTGGTCCTTTGAAAAAATTGCCTATGGTCTTGAGCTAGTACCTCCATTGTTGAAACATTCTATGCGAGGATCTGATCTTTATTGCGGCCTTCAAAACATCTTCCAAATAAGATCTCTGGTTTAAGAAGATTCATCTTTTTAAATTCAAGTAATATTACTAAAGCTCGAGCATTGAAATCGAAACTTGTGTGATTGGATGTTGCTCCTAATGGCTTTAATTGTAGTTGTACTTAGTGCTAAAATATATTATCTTCACTTTATTCAATCAAAGGATATGAAAGCTAGACCGGTTTGCTCAAAATTTGTATAGCAAGTGAATCTTTTGAATCCTATTCTACTAAATCTCTCAACACTTGAAGGTTTGATATAGTAACTGACTTACTTCTATGATTCTATTTTATCTTAGAATAGATGATTGCATACTGATAAAAACTTTGATTTGACTCTTCTCTTTTTATATATATTTTTCGAATCCAATCTTTATCAAGAAGTTATCATTAAACATGCTTGGATTTGTGGAGATAAAATTGATAAAATTCTTGTACCTTTTGAGGTGCATTGGCAAGATTTTTGATTGATTTTTATATATATTCATTGATATCATAGCTATACCAATAGATAAAATATTCTAATTTATTTTATTTTTGCAATGAATCAAATATCTTTTTGACCTTGTATTCTTCATTATTTTTGATTTTGATACTAAGAGATGATTGTTGTATTCTTTTTAGAATATATAATTTTTTATAAGGCTCCAAAAGAAAGATATAAAAAACTAAATGTACTTGCACAGCAAATGGTAGTTCTAAGCAATATACCATTAGATTAATTTACTTTTGAATAGAAAATAGTCATAACCTTTGATAGTCCAACTTATTGTATAGCCGCTTGGTCTTGATGTTCTATCGAAGAAACCACATTTTATCTCTAATATGAAAAGCAAGGAGTTGATTCTTAAATTTATTTATAGATGCCTTGTAAATATCTTAAGCTACTTGCAATTGAAGCTTCAAGGTTGCTTGATGTTGCAATAGATGCTTTACAAATATTTTAGTTATTGGATTGTTATTTTTTGACATATTCTATAGATCAAACTTTGGATAATATCCATAGTTGGAATAAAATAGCATTTACAAAATTAAAGCATGAATAATAATATTATATATAAACTCTGCAATGAGAGATATGAGACTCAATTATCTTGTTGATAGTTGATGCTACATCATAAATATTACTCTAAATTTGATTAACTATTTTTGTTTGGTCATTAATTTGAGGATAGAAAGCCAAAAAAAGTTTAATGTCCACCTTTAATATTTCAAAGAGGTATCTTCAAAACTTAGATATGAATTGGGATCCTTGATCAGATACAATATCATTTGATAGGCCATGATATTAATATATATTGTCAAGAAAGAGCCTTATTATTTCTTCATAAAAAATAATCTTTTTAAAAGGAATAAAATGAACTATCTTTGTGAGTCAATCAACCACTATAAGGATGTTGTCCAATTAATTTGATGGCAATAGATTTGTGATGAAATCTATTGAGATAGAAGATCATAATTATTTTAAAATATGTAAGGGCTATAAAAATCTATAAAGGCAATGTTAAGGATTCTTGGTCTTTGAACAAATATTACAAAAGAATACAAAATCTTTTACAATCTTCCGCATTTGAGGCCACCAAAAATCTCAAGAAATAAGTTCCAAGGTCTTATTAAATCCAAAGTGATCTATAGTTGGAAAATCATGGTGAGATTGAAGAATACACAATCATTTTGGTCTTTTTGGGATATACAAATATTGTTGTGTTGTGGTTCCGCTAATATGTGAAAAAATTATACATATATATTTAATGTACAATCTACTATATAGCTAAAAGAAAGCCATATTAGTGGATTTTTATTGATTATAGGATGTAATTAGGTTGCTAGTTTAGAAAGATCTATTAAAAGGATTATCATTAAGATTTATATGATCTTATTTTTTTTTTAGTAGTGACTTTTGAAATTAATTTTATATTGATAGTAACTTGTATATATCTTAAGTCACTTTTGTTAGACATTGGTGATCCTTAAGATCTTATTTACTTCTTTTATTTGGTGTTTAGAACACATATTATCTAAATCTTATAAGAAGAAGGGTTAGAAAAGGGTCTTTAATGTAAAAAGGATAGTTTGGCCATCTATGTGGATGAAAAGAGGTGGATGATAGAAATCTCTATTGTAATTGGCCAAAAATCATACCCAATGGACTTCAAGGTTGCTGCCCAAGGATTTATTAGGAGTTAGGGTTTGTTTTTCGAGGGGAGTTGAACATCAGAGGCTAGGATCATAAGGTTTAGGTTTTTGGATCTGGTTTAGGTGCAAATTTTGTGTGATTTGCACTTTTTATGAAGAAGTTATAGGCACTCAAAGTTAAGGTGTTGATTTTGGACCTACTGTCACTCTTTTGGGTATAACTCGTGCATACATAAAGCAATTGAGGATCGGCAATTAGGATTAGAGAGAACACTTTTACGGATACACTTTTTATATACAGCTTGATAAAATCCAAGCTAGGGTGAAAGAGATATTGGGAGTTGAAGTTAGTGCTTACAAACATAAGGGCAGTAAGTAACCTGCTTACATAGTGGTTACATTTTGAGCTATATCTTATGCAATTTGATAGATTTTGGCTCAAAATTTTCAAGAGTATATATGTTTATGTCACAAGACTATGTGTAAAATTTTTGTAGCATTAGAATTTTGGATTTGTGAGATATAAGGAAAATAGTGCTCAGGTATCTCTAAGCTAGAGTTTTAAGCATCTGCTAGGGGTTTTGAGATATCAGACAATTGAAAATGAATCTATGGTTGGTTCTTTTTTGTAGTGAAACTCAAGAAGATTATCTACACTTTGAATTAATTTTATAGAAATTGAATAGTTGGATCAAGAGTTATTGGATTCTAAAATTCAGCAAGAAATAAGTCCTTGCGGGTAAATAAAGTTTTGAAGGATTTTTGTGGAAATTTGAACCCTTTTTGTACAAACCTACTTGAATACAAAAGGGTTTATATACATAACTTCTCTTTTGTGAGATTTTTGTATTATTTATCTTTTTTATAAAAACAAATCGCATGTTGGATTTTTGCTATCAAGTTTCAAATAAACTCTCCATAGCCAAGTACCCAGTGTATTCCCAAATAAAAGACCACATCATACGACAATGTTCTTCAAAATATAGAAGATCTTCTTTAAGTTTGAACTTGTCAGCATTTTTATTAAAGCAATGCTTGATATCAAGAGCCAAAGCATCATTAGTAGTTGCAATATGCACCTTATCAAAAAAACTAGAATCAATAAGTACTAATGTAATAGTAGCACAAAGATGAAATTGCTTTGGCTTCAAAAAAGTTGCATATTGTTGATCAAATGCTACCTCTCCTACCTTTGATATAAGATATGATCTTTTTAATAAAGCATTAGACAACCCTTATTGCTTCTTATATCAATAAGTGATAACAAAGTTAAATTGAGATAATGACATATGCCATCGAGCTTGGCAACAATTAAGAATCTAAGCTAACATAAAAATTTTCAAGTTCTTGTGATCTATATATATGATCACAAGATGCATTATTTTTTTAAGAAAATGATGTCGTTTTTAAAAATAATCCATAATAGCAAGAAGATCTTTATCATGGATTTTATAATTAATTTTGATAATAAATTTTTTTTGAGAATAAAATATAAAAAGATAAAATTTATTATTTATATCCATTTGTAAAACTATGGCTTTTAGTGCAAAATCTAAAACATTGGTCTCTATATAGAATATCTTTGTAAAATCTAGATGCACCAAGAGATAAATGCTATTTTGAAATCTTAGAATATCTTCTCCACTTGAAGCCCCTATTTCAACTTTTCTTTACATATCAATTGAATAAAAGAAGCAATAATTTGAGAATAATTTTTGATTAAGATCTAATAGAAATTGGCAAATCCAAAAAAACATTGTACATCTCTTACAGTCTTTAGAATGGCCTACTATGGTTTTGTCATTTTGCTTACTCTACTAATATTGCCTAGAAAAAATTTGTAAAGGAGAATTTGAACACAGGGAAAGACTAACCGCATTGAGTTAAAGTGTTAGGGTCACACAACTAACCGCCTCCAAAGACACTAAAACATTCCCAATTCTATTATAATGTCTCCCTCATACTACCAATAACTTTGTTAACAATTAAAATATCGCAAGCAATAACCCAGCTTAAGTATTCACTGCCTCTTCTCCTCTCTTTTCTTATGACAACAATATACAATATTGTAATATCTCAAGACACATCATATAATTATCCCATATTTCAAACACACGGATATTTTAAATTTGACTATCATTCCCAGTAAATCACTTCACACAATTCAGACTCCACAGACTTCCTCTTGTGGATCATCCTCAATTCAATACTTAATGTATTATAATTTTTTCATATTAATACTCATTCTTCACAAAATATCTCCAACCCTCCACTTCTAATTTTCTACTTATATTTCTCTACTGGTATTTCAACATACCAGTACATTCTCAATCTTTCATTATAAATCAATTCTTTCTTGCATTACAGAACTGTACTTTATAATAGTCAGAACCTTTCTATTATCCTTCTCCTATAAAAGAAACAACAAGAGGTAGGACCAAGCTTACCCCGGCTTAGCACCATCACAGTCTAGCCCAGACTCCTCCATATCGAATCAATTTATACTTACTCCGACTATGTTATTTGCTATACAACGGATGATAACTACTTTTCCTAACTTCTTCATCCATTCTGCCTTCTAAACTGGCCATTCATCAACTTACTACCTATTTTTAATCTTATAAATTATGTATCATAAATCATAAGATTCCTATCCATTCTATACCTACTGCATAACCGCCTCTATCTTCTTGGGATCCATCATTAAATTTTTAGTACATACAATGTATTCTAAAAATTCTATCTTTAATTGATGAAATACTATTAAGGACATGAATCATAAAAGAACAAAATATCAATATACTCTTATATCATTCAAAAAAATAGAAAATTATTCAAAGACGGAATAATATTAAAATTAAAATGGCTATTGCTAAAGACAAGAAGACTAGGAACTCTTGAAACAAGACTAAGAACAAGATAGGTATTGACAAGAATGAAGAAGGCTTCATTCTTATTTCTATATATACTATCTATCTATGAGCTATGTGGAGGTGTTCTATAGGTCCTCCAACATGTGTCTAATTTGCAAGACATGTGTTAAATTTGCAAGACAAGTTTTTTATAAAAGCGCCACGTACTTAATTTGTTCTACAAGTTGCCAACATATGCAACATGTGGCTAATTTATTGCCAAGTTTCTAACCTACCAATCACAAATAAACATATATAAAGATGAAACCACGTCTATAAAGCTTCTAAGAAGCTTCTTTATAAAATATTATTAAATTAACCTATTTTTATTTATTTCTACCTATTCATATTAATTAGATGATTATTTGAATAAATCTTATGTCTGTGGCATTATCTTCTCTTTTAGAGATAAGTTCCATGAAGAGTAGTAATTATATATTGAAGAAGTCCAAGATGTGCCAAATTGTATTTGCTACATATTTTGATCTTTATTTTCTTTGAAGGTAGTTGATAGGTCTTTTCAACCATCAATAGTGTCCTATATCAAGGTGAGAGGATCATCCTAATATTTAATCATTTTTCAAGCTTTCATAACTTCTTTCAAAAAAAATATTTAGAATATTATTAGAAATAGTTCTTACCTCTAAAAATATTATCAAATATTGCGAGTTTCTTCTAAAGTCATGATACCAAATACATTGTATTTTTCCATTAATCCAAGAAAGGATATGTCATTCTTGAAGATCTTCATTTCTATTTTGTCATCTTGAAGGTTATGATAGTCATAATATCTTGTCTAATAAGTCAACAAACAATAGTTCTTGAGCTGAATTTGTTGGCTATTGATTCTCCATCTCTTTGGCATTAGAAAATTCAAATGAATAAAAAATAATAATATAAGATAGAATGAAATCCTTATTGAACCTACTTTGATTTATAACAAAGATATTTTTGATTCTTCATCATGATTTTGATGGATGTTGTTGATAATATATATTGACTTTTGTTGGTGTATTTGCTAGATTCCTAAATGGTTTCTTTGTGTATTTATTTATATCATATTCGCTCTAATGTACAAGATATTTTAGCCAGTTTTGATGCTATGTTGAATCTAAGACCTCTTCTACCTCAAATTCTTCATTGTTGTCCTCTTCTATAAGAGGCGGTGGTATTTGTCTTTTTTTTTATATATCCACTATCTTATATGACTCAAGTAATAACACATGAAATATAAGATGGATCTTCATAGATTTTGATAGATATAATCAATAAGCAATTAGATTAATCTATTTACAAATTAAAAATGGTCTAAGCTTATTATAATCCAGCTTGTCATAAAGACAAATAGTCTTGATATTACAATAAAGTAATCATATTTTATCACCTATGTAGAATTGAGATTGTTTCTTGCAATAGATATCTGCAATGATCTTTTGTCATTCTTGAACTTCCTTTAATTGAGCCTTCATTGTTACATATAGCTTTGACAATTGATTCGCCAAATCTTCTACCATATGATTATTAGCTTTTCAAAAGTCAAAAGTATCAAATTGTGGATGATAACCATAATTGATAAAAAATAGAGTTTGTTGCGTAGAAAAATATACTGAATTATTATAAGTAAACTTTGCCAATGGCAAAAGAGTTGTCCAATCATTTTCATGATAGTCGATGGTACACCTCAAATATTGTTCCAAAACTTGATTTAATTGTTCTATTTGTCTATCAATTTGAAGAAAAAAATCTAAAGATAATTTTATATCCACTTTCAATATTTTAAAAAGGATTCTCTAAAATCTTGATACAAATTGTATCCTTCTATCTAATATAATATTCTTTATTAATCCATGATAACAATAGATATTGTTAAGAAAGAGTTTAGTTATTTCTTCACCTGTGATAGATTTTGTACATGATATAAAATGTGCCATCTTAGTAAAACAATCTACAATCACAAATATAAAATCATATGATCTTGAATTTAGAAGATATGTAATAAAATCTATAGAAACAAAAGACCAAATTTGTTTTTATATAAATAATGATTAAAAAAATCTATAAGGTCAATGACAAGGAATTTTTGATCTTAAACAAATATCATATGATTATACAAATTTTTTAATAGCCTTCCATATTTGAGGCTACTAAAAATCTTTTGATATTAGCTTCAAAGTATTGTTATATCCAAAATGCCTTATTACAGGGAAGTTATAACTAGCTTCAAAAGTATGTAGCCATACTTCAACTTCTAAAACATATAAGTGTCTTTCAAAATAGAATAGGTTGTTTTTGAACTCAAACTTAGAAACATCATGAGACTTGGATGAATAGACCTTGTTGTTTTTTTGGTCAATAGGTGATAATGAATTTGAATCTTGACAAAGATATGCTCCAACGAGTCTAACAACGATTCAATATGTATATTGACATGAAGTATTCAAGGTTTTTGTGATTTATATATTCAATGATTGGATTAGAAGTGCCTTCTAGATAGTGATGCCATTCTTGAAAAGAATCTACAATTATAAAAAGTTCTTTATCATGGATTTCGTAGTTGATCTCTACTATTGAAATTTTTTTGAAATAAAAAGCTATTGGGTGGAATTTTTCATCTGCTTCTATTTATAATAATACTACACTCAAAAAAAATCTAATGTATCTATTTTTATAAAAAAATGCCTTGAAAAAATCAACATTGTCGTGGTAGAGAGAATTTGCCTTAAAAAAGCGCTAGGCTTTTGGCTACCTCTAATTACTCAACCAAGATCCAAGTATAACAAAACCTCCAAATTTATATAAAAACCTCCTTCATAGAGCTATTACATCTAATATATAAATCTTATTTCATCAAACTACTCAAAGTATAACAAAATATTCTAAACCCTCATTCATCTATAAGGAGGGAATTTTTTTTGAATTTCAACAATCCATAACTTTTAATTGAACTATCTCAATCCACTCAAAATTTGCATAAATTACTGGTGTATTTTTTATAACTATCACCAAAAATTTCAATTGTTAAATCTTTACCAATCTTTAGATATCTCCAAAATCCTAGTAGTAGCTTCAAACTCTTATTTACAAACATCCATGTACTAAATTCTTTATATCTCACAAATTAAGAAAGAAAATACTATAAAACTTTGCTTTATAGCTTCTTAGCATAATAATATACCTTTTTAATAAGTTATAGACAAAAATTCATCTAGAAGCTCAAGATATGGCAAAATCCATCACTATCGATAAAACAGCCTATTTACTACCTTGGAATTCAATCTATTGTCTTTGACTTCTAATATCTCCTTCTTTAGAACTCCAAATATAGTAATTTTTCTACATTAGATATAGATCTTAAAATCAACTCTCTAGCCGTATCTTCTAATTTCCAAAAGCTTTCATAAATCTCTTCCAATCCTCAAAAGAGTGACAGTAGATATAATTTTTACATCTTAATTTCAAGCGCCTACTTCTCTCTCATAAAAACTCCAAATCTCTCAATTCTTATACCAAAATTATAGTACAAAAAACAAGCTTTCTAATCTTGGTCTTTGATTTTCAAATGCCTCCTTTAAAACCGCCAAAATCCTTCTTTTCCTTATAGGTAGCCTCCTCAAAGCCTATTAGGTATGACTATTGACCAATAGGAATGAAGAACTTCACCCCTTGTCTTCATTCATCTACAATTTGTCTTCATCCTTCCAAATAGGCCTTTTAGTAGTTTCATTCTTCTTTGAATCTCAATTGTCTCTTGAGGCTTTATACTAAATATTTAGGTTCTATATAATTTAAACATCATAACCAAATTAAGTAAAAATCTAAAATAAAGTTTCTTATATCAAATCTTTTTAATTTATCTTTTTAACTATTCTAACACTATATTAGAATCTATGAATATATTATATATTTTAACTAGTTTTTACATACTATAAGGAATTACAGTATAACAATGTGATACAAGATTGATATAGAAATAAAAGTTATTTTGAAAGCTTCAAACAATGCTTTTGTTTATTTATTCTACTTGAATTTGTCCTTATAAGTTAAACATATAAGTAAAGTTATAACTTGAAAAAATTTCTTAATAAAGATTTGATAGTAATCAATAAATTTCAAAAAATATTATACATCTCTTACTATTCTTGAAATTTTTTAATCTATAGTTGTCTAAATTTTTTTAAAATGTATCATTAGACCATCATTTGAAATGATACATCTTAAAAAATCAACTTAAATAGCGTGAAATATACATTTTTTTATCTTGGCATATAATCTTCCATCTCTAAGTTTTTGTAATACATGACAAATATAAAGTTCATATTCTTCTATATTCTTAAAATAGATCAAAATATCATCTAAATAACAAACAACAAAATAATGAAGAAACTCACAAAAAATATCATTTATAAAATATTAAAAAATAGCTAATATATTTATAAGTCCAAAAGATATTATATTATATTCAAAATATTCATTTCTAATTCAAAATAGAGTCTTCCATTCATCATCTCTTTTGATGTGGACCAAGTTGCATACTCCTTATAGATCTATATTTATATAGATCTTTGCTTGACTGAGTTGATCAAAAAGTCCTAAAATCAAAGATAAAAGATACTTATTCTTGATGGTAATTTTATTAAGTTCTCAATAATCTATGCACATCTGTAATGATCTGTCTTTTTTCTTCACAAATAAGATGAGAACTCTTTCTGAAAACTTTAAATGGCATATGAAGTTTAGTCAATGACAAGATCTCGATGAAATCAAATGGACAAGTGAGACTTCTCTTATAAAATAGAAATAAGAAAATATATATTCAATAGAAACTGGAATGGCTATTGTCAAAAGATAAGACAACTAGAGACTCTTGAAACTAGATTAGAAGCAAGAAAGGAGTTGACAAGAGTGAAGAAGGCTTCACTCTTGTCTCTATATATACTATCTAACTAAAAGCTACATGGCGATGTTTTATAGGACCTCCAATATGTGTTGACTTTGAAGGCCACTTGCCTTAGCTTGCAAGGCAAGTTTTTTACATGTGCGCTACGTAGTTAGCTTGAAAAACAAGCTATTAACATGTGTGGCACATGGTTAACTTGTTGACCAAGTTTCTAACCAAGAAATCAACTATGGACACCTATACGGTCAAAGCAACGTCTATGAAGCTTCCAGGAAGTTTTTCTAGAAGATATTATAGAATTAATCTACTTTTATCTACTTTTATCTAGTTCTATTTAATTATATAGGTAACTATGTGTATGTCCGTGACATTACCCCTCTTTTTAGGCACGAGTTCCATGAGAAGCGGTGGTTAGATGTTGAGGAAGTCTAAAATGCGTCGGATTGTATTTGCCACATATTCTGATCTTTGTTCTCTTCGAAGGTAATTAATGGGTCCTCTGAGCCATTGATAATGTTCCATTCCGGGGCGGAAAGACCACCCTGTTATTTGATCATTTTTGTGACCTTTATAACTTCCTTCGAATAACACGTTTGAAACACCATCAGGAGTTATTCCTACCTCCAATAAAATCACCAAACATCGGGAGTCTCTTCCAAGGTTGTGATACCAAACACATTGTATCTCGCCATCTATTCGAAGAAGAATATGTCATTCTTGATGATCTTCATCTCGGTTGCATCGTCTTGAAGGTTGTGACAATGGCAACGTCTCATCCGACAAGTCAGCAAATGAAGGCTCTTGAGTCGAATCCGCTGGTTGTTGGTTCTCCATTTCCTCAGCGCCACAAATACAAAGAAGTTACAAACAAGGTTAGAAAGTTGAATGTTATCTTGCTTAGATCTTATTTTTTTTATAGGAGAGGTCTTCATCTTGGTTTTGATGGATGTCGTTGATGAAAGGTCTCCACCTTCCTTACTGCATTTGCAAGATTCTTTGTCGATTCCCATGTGCACTCACTAATATTGTATCTGCGCCAATGAATAAGATATTCCAACCTGTTTTGGCACCGCCTCGAAACTAAAACTTCTTCCATCTCAAATTCTTCATTGTTATTTACTTCTATAAGAGGCGGTGGCATTTGTTTTCTTCCTTGTATATTTGTTGTCTTATATGGCTCAAGTAGAGACAAATGGAATATAGGATGAATCTTCATAGACTCTGGTAGCTTTAATTGATAAGCGGCTAGATTGACTTGTTCACAAATTGAGAATGGTCCAAGCCTATGATAGTCCAACTTATCACAAGGACGAACAGTCTTGATATTTCGACGAAGTAGCCATACCTTATTACCAACATAGAATTGAGATTGTTGCTTGCGATAGACATCTGCATTGGTCTTTTGTCGTTCCTGAGCTTCTTTTAATCGCACCTTCATTGTTGCATGTAGCTCTGCCAACTGATTTGCCAAATCTTTTGCCGCAGGATTATCAGCTTTTGAAAAGTCAAAAATATCAAGTCGTGGGTGATAACCATAATTGGTAAAGAAAGGTGTTTGTTGAATAGAAGAATGTACCGAATTATTATAAGCAAACTCTGCCAATGGCAAAAGAGTTGTCCAATTGTCTTGATGGTAATTGATGGTACACCTCAAATATTGCTCCAAGACTTGGTTCACTCGTTCCGTTTGACCATTTGTTTGAGGATGGAAGGTTGAAGATAGTTTTATATCCACCTTCAATATCTTGAACAGGGTTCTCCAAAATTTGGATACAAATTGCGTTCCTCTATCTGATATAATATCCCTTGGCAATCCATGATGGCGATAGATATTGTCAAGAAAGAGCTTAGCTGTTTCTTCAGTTGTGATAGATTTTGTACATGGTACAAAGTGTGCCATCTTAGTGAACCGATCTACAATCACGAATATGGAATCATATGAACTTGAAATTGTTAGATCTGTCATAAAATCCATAGAGATAGAAGACCATGGTTGTTCTGGTATAGGTAGTGATTGGAGAAGTTCGTAAGGTCAATGACGAGGGGTTTTTGATCTTGAACAGACATCGCATGATTGTACAAACTCCTTAACTGCCTTCCACATTTGAGGCCACCAAAAATCTCTTGATATTAGTTCCAGAGTCTTGTTGTACCCAAAATGTCCTGCTGCGGGAAAATTGTGACGAGCTTCAAGAGCACGTAGTCGTGCTTCGCCTTCTGGGATGTACAAGCGTCCCTCAAAGTAGAGTAGATTGTTCTTGAATTTGAACTTGGAAGTATCATGAGACTTAGATGAATTGTTCTTAATATCATGAACAAGAGGGTCTGAGGACATACTTGACTGGATTTTCTTGAGAAAATTCGAATCAACGGTCAATGTTGATTTGATTGCTCGAAGATAAAAATTTTCTGGCTTCAAGAGGGTCATTCTTTGTTGATCAAAAGTTGCATCTCCTTCTTTTGGAGCAAGATAAGAACGTCTAGAAAGGGCATCAGACAAACCTTGTTGTTTTCTTGGCCTATACATGATAATGAACTCGAATCTTGACAAAGACATATTCCAACGAGCTTGATGACGATTTAAAACACGTGCTGACATGAAATACTCGAGATTCTTGTGATCCATATATACGGTGACTGGATGGGAGGCGCCTACTAGATAATGACGCCATTTTTGAAAAGAGTCCATGATTGCAAGAAGTTCTTTGTCATAGATTTCATAATTAATCTCGGCTGCTGAAAACTTTTTTGAATGAAAAGCTATTGGATGAAGTTTGTCATCTGTTCCCATTTGTGACAATACGGCACACAATACAAAATCTGATGCATCTGTTTCCATAAAGAATACTTTAGAAAAGTCGACGCGATACAAGATTGGTGCAGAAGTAAAAGTTGTCTTCAAAGCTTCAAATGATGCTTCTGCTTCCTTGCTCCACTCAAGTTTTTCTTTACAAGTTAAGTGTGTCAATGGAGCTGCAACTTGAGAAAAGTTCTTAATAAAGATCCGATAATAATTGGCAAATCCCAAAAAACACTGTACATCTCTTACTGTCCTTGGAATTTTCCAGTCCATAATTGTTTGAACTTTCTTAAGATCCATCATTAAGTTGTTATTAGAAATGATGTATCCTAGGAAGTCAACTTGAATAGTGTGAAATACACACTTTTCCATCTTGGCGTATAATCCTGTATCTCTAAGTTTTTGTAACACACGACAAACATGAAATTCATGTTCTTCTGCGTTCTTAGAGTAGATTAGAATGTCGTCTAAATAGCAGACAACAAAATCATCAAGAAATTCACGAAAAATGTCATTCATAAGATGTTGAAAAGCAGTTGGTGCATTTGTGAGTCCAAACGGCATGACATTATATTCAAAATGTCCATACCTAGTTTGAAATGCAATCTTCCATTCGTCACCTTCTTTGATGCAGACTAAATTATATGCTCCTCGTAGATCTATTTTTGTATAGATCTTTACTTGGCTGAGTTGATCAAGAAGTCCTGAAATCAGAGGTAAAGGGTACTTGTTCTTGATGGTAATCTTATTAAGCCCTCGATAATCTACGCACATCTGTAAGGATCTGTCTTTTTTCTTTACAAATAAGATAGGAGCTCCTGTTGGAGATTTTGAATGGCGTATGAAGTTCTTAGCCAAGTTCTTGTCAATATATTCCTTCAATACAGTCAACTCATTCTGCGATAAATTATAGATTGGTCCAAATGGTAGTTGAGCTCCTGCTTGAAGGTTGATTGAGCAATCATAAGGTCGATGTTGTGGAAGAATATCTGCGTTTTTCTTTTCAAAAACATCTTGAAAATCTTGATATTGGTTAGGAATATTACTTGTAGTCTTCTCAGTATCCGAAATAGGTGTGGCATATATAACAAAAGATGGTCCTTCTTTTGTCGCATGTATAAAAGCTTTCGCACCTATTAGTAAGGGTTTGGATATACTAGACTTATGTATTTCTACTTGACTACTAGATTCTTGGGTTGAACTACAAGAAAAGTTGAGGTTATGAGAAATCCAATCTATTTGAGGATTATACTTTTCTAACCATGATAATCCTAAAATAATCGGATTTGAAGGAGATCTAATCACATTAAATATTACTACACTAGTATGTCCTTTAATTGCTACATCTAAAGGAACAGTCTCATGGGTGACATCTCCAGAAGATAACAAACGACCATCTATGACTTCTACGTGCACATGTTTAGCTTTCTTGATTAAAACTATTTCTTATTTTTTGACAAAGTCTTCGTCTATGAAACAGGCTGAGGCTCCTGAATCTAATAAAGCAAAGACTTTGTGATTTTTAGGTCCTAATGATACTTCTATTGTAAAACAAGGTGAGGGGTCTGAGGAGAGAATAGGACCTTTACAAGGTGTTGCACATGATTCCAGTTGCACGGTCCCTATTGTAACTCGGGAAATTTGTTTTTCGACACAGTGTCTTCTCTAGCAGCCATACTTCTCATTTTGTGATTGCGTTGCTTCTTTGGACAATATTGAGCAGTGTATTTAGATTCTCCACAATATAAGCACAAATTTTCTTGACGACGTCGAGTCTTTTCCTGCTCAGTGAGAGGTTTAAAGCGTACCGCATCAATTTGCATTGGTTCTGGTTTAGCCAAGTAAGTTTCTGAAAACTTAGGAGTTGCTGTCATCAATTCACTTGTTCTTCTCCAACTGAATTTATGTTCCTAGCGCCTTTCAAATAATCGATTGTCACATGCAATCACTTGAGCAACAAATTGCTCCAAAGATTCAGCTTTTGACATTGTTAGTAACAAATCTTTGATATTATCCTTTAATCTATAACAAAATTAGTTGATAAGGGCTTTGTCATTCCACTCTACATCGTAAGCAAGATTTGGAAATTCAGTAGCATATGTTGTAGCTGACCGTGATCCTTGTCGTAAAGATAAAAGCTTGGTCTCTGCTATCCTCTCTCGGTCGCTTTCTCTAAATGTAGCCGTAAACACTTCAAGGAATGAATTTAGATTATAAAGAAGTCTTGAATCTTTTTCCATCAAAGGTGCAAACCAAGAAAGGGCACTTCTAGATAGAAGTGCATCTATGAATCCAACTTGGGTAAATCCATCAAGATATTGGAAAGAGTGTAACCTTAAATAAAGCTTGACTTGTTGCAGAAATCCTCGAAATTTTGATCTTGTTCCATCAAATTTCTCGGGCATACTAATCTTTGCCTCTTTAACGCTTAAAGAAGTAAGATTTCTTGGATTCGGTTGGGAGGTTGATCTACTTGCTTCTCTCAGTTGTACAACTTCTTGGCATAAGCTCTGGACTTCCTCTATAGGTGTTGGAATAGCGCTTCCATGATTATCATTGGTGATTCGTGAAATTTCTACTCTAAGAGTGTTGACAAGCTCCTGAAGATCTGCAATAGTTGCAAATCTATTCTCGCTTCCGGTAAGTGTAGCATCCATGATTTTTCCTTCCATCTTAGACAACTTTGCAAATCTATAATTTGGATTAGAGGAGGGTAATCCGCAACCTCTAATATCAAACAAAAATCTTCCACAAAGAGGGGTGATCCACTCTCTTTTAGGAAAAATCAAGGTTAGAAAGCAAATAGATTCAATTCAAAGGTGGGTAGTCCGCAACCTTCAAGTACAAAGAATAGAAGTGGGGTAATCCACTCACTTCTAATACAAAACAAGAACAATAAATCTTCACTCTTGTCAAACTGTCAAGGACAAGAACTCGATGAAATCAAATGGACAAGTGAGACTTCTCTTATAAAATAGAAATAAGAAAATATGTATTCAATAGAAACTGGAATGGCTATTGCCAAAAGACAAGACAACAAGAGATTCTTGAAACTAGATTAGAAGCAAGAAAGGAGTTGACAAGAGTGAAGAAGGCTTCACTCTTGTCTCTATATATACTATCTAACTAGAAGCTACGTGGCGATGTTTTATAGAACCTCCAATATGTGTTGACTTTTAAGGCCACTTACCTTAGCTTGCAAGGCAAGTTTTTTACATGTGCGCTACGTAGTTAGCTTAAAAAACAAGCTATTAACATATGTGGCACATGGTTAACTTGTTGACCAAGTTTCTAACCAAGAAATCAACTATGGACACCTATACGGTCAAAGCAACGTCTATGAAGCTTTCAGGAAGTTTTTCTAGAAGATATTATAGAATTAACCTACTTTTACCTACTTTTACCTAGTTCTACTTAATTATATAGGTAACTATGTGTATGTCCGTGACAAGTTCTTAGCTAAGTTATTGTTAATATATTCCTTCAATGTAGTCAATTCATTTTATAATAAACTATACATTGGTCCAAATGATGGTTGAGCTCCTTCTTGAAGATTGATTGAATAATCATAAGGTCAATATTTTGGAAGAATATAAACATTCTTCTTTTTAAAAACATCTTGAAAATCTTAAAACTAGCTAAGAATATCACTTGTAGTCTTTTCAACATCAAAAATAGATATGGCATATATAACAAAAGATGATCATTTTTTTACTACATGTACAGAAGCTTTTGTGCCTATCAATAAGAATTTGGATGTATTAAAATTATGTATGTCTACTTGACTAACAAATTTTTAAATTAAACTATGAAAAAAGTTAAGGCTATGAGAAGTCCAATCTATTTGAAGATTGTATTTTTTTAACCATGATAATTTTAAAATAATTGAGTTGGAAGGAGGTTTAATTGTATTAAATATTATTATATTATTATGTTCCTTAATTATTATAACTAAAAGAATAGTCTTATGGATAATATCTCTAGAAGACAACAAATAACCATCTATGACTTTTACATGCATAGATTTAGTTTTCTTCACTAGAGATATTTCTTATTTTTTGACAAAGTCTTCGTCTATGAAAGAAGTTGAGGCTCTTGAATCTAATAAGATAAAAATTTTATTATTTATAGATTCTCAAAATATATCTAATATAAAACAAAATAAAAGATCTGAGAAGAAAATAGGACCATTATAAGGTATTGCACATGATTCCATCCGCATGGCCCCTATTGTAACTAAAAAAACTTGTTTTTCAACACATTATTTTTTTTAGCAACCATATTCTTCATTTTATGATTATGTTGCTTCTTTGGACAATGTTAAATAATATACTTAGTTTTTCCATAATACAAGCATAAACCCTCTTGACAATTTTAAATCTTTTCTTGTTCAGCAAGAAGTTTAAAACGTATTGCATCAATTTGCATTGCTTTTAGCTTAATCAAATAAATTTTTAAAAATTTAGAAGTTGTTGCCATTAATTAATTTATTCCTCTCCAATTGAATCTATATTTTTGATGTCTTTCAAATAATCAATTATTGCATGCAATGGCTTGAGCAATAAATTATTCTAATGAGTTGATTTTTGGCATTGTTAGTAACAAATCTTTGATGTTATCCTTCAATCTATAATAAAATTGATTGATAAAGACTTTATTGTTCTATTCCACATCGTAAGCAAGGTTTTAGAATTTTGCAGCATATGTTGTAGCTAACTGTGATCTTTGTTATAAAAATAAGAGCTTAATCTTTGCTATTCTTTCTTAATTACTTTCTCCAAATGTAGCTATGAACACTTCAAAGAATGAATTTAAATTATAAAGAAGTTGTGAATTTTTTTCCATCAAAAATACAAATAATAAAAAAAAACACTTTCAGATAGAAGTACACTTATGAATCCAACTTGAGTAAATCCATTAGGATATTAAAAAGGATGCAACTTTAGATATAGCTTGATTTGTTACAAAAATCTTCAAAATTTTGATCTTGTTCCATTAAACTTCTCAAGTATACTAATCTTTGCCTCTTTCATGCTTATAGAAGCAAGATTTTTTGGATTTAGTTATAAGGCCAATTTACTTACTTCCCTCAATTATACAATTTTTTAATATAGGCTCTGAACTTCTTTTATAGATGTAGGAATAGTGCTTCCATGATTGATATTAATGATTTATAAAATTTCTATTTTAAGAGTGTTGACAAATTCTTGAAGATCTGCAATAGTTGCAAATCTATTCTCACTTCTACTAAGTGTAGCATCCATGATCTTTCCTTCCATCTTAGACAACTTAATAACTCCACAATTTAAATTAGAGAAGGGCAATCTATAACTTCTAAGATCAAATAAAAATTTCTACAAAGAGGGGTGATCTACTCTCTTTTAAGAAAATAATCAAGGTTAAAAAGCAAAGAATATTGATTTCAAGGTGGGTAGTCCGCAACCTTCAAATGCAACAATAGAAATGGAATAATCCACTCATTTTTTAAATATAAAATAAGAATAATGAACCTTTATTCT
Organism: Physcomitrellopsis africana; assembly: GCA_036785485.1. NCBI lineage: Eukaryota > Viridiplantae > Streptophyta > Bryopsida > Funariales > Funariaceae > Physcomitrellopsis > Physcomitrellopsis africana. The sequence continues at coordinate 24,512 of JAWRVF010000175.1, read as the reverse complement.
TATTAAATTATCAAGGATATGAATCATAAAGGAACAAAATATCAATATATTTTTATACCATTCAAAAGAATAAAAAATTATTTAAAGATAGAATAATATTAAAATTAAAATAGCTATTATTAAAGACAAAAAGATTAAGGATTCTTGAAATAAGACTAAAAATAAAAAAATATTGACAAGAATAAAAAAAGCTTTACTCTTATCTCTGTATATACTATCTACCTAAAAGCTACATAGTGGTGTTCTATAGGACCTCTAACATGGGTCCAATTTACAAGACACATGTCAAACTTATAAGACAAGTTTCTTATAAGTGCACCACATATTTAACTTGCTTCACAAGCTATCAACATGTGTGACACATTGCTAATTTATTCGCCAAGTTTTTAATCTATCAATCACCTATAGACGTGTATAAAGATGAAATCACATTTATGAAGCTTCTAAGAAGCTTTTCTATAAGATGTTATCAAATTAATCTATTTTTATCTACTTCTATCTATTTATATTAATTAAATAATTACTATAATAAATCTTATATCTATGAATAATATATATTTTTCTAGCTTGGCATATAGACGTACATCTTATAGCTTTTGTACTATCAACTTTATATGCTATTTGTATTTCTCCAGATTTTTTGAATAGATCAAGATATTATTAAAATAAACTACCACAAACTTATTTAGATGCTCTTAAAATATGTCATTCATTAAATGCTTAAAGATAATGGATGCATTTATTAATCCAAAGGATATGATATTATATTTAAAATGTCCATATCTTGTCTAAAATGCAATCTTCTATTTATCTCTCTCCTTAATCAATACCAAGTTGTATGCTCCACAAAGATCTATTTTAATATAAATCTTGGCTTGGCTAAGTTGTTCCAAAAGTCCTGAGATTAATGGTAGTGGATAAAAATTCTTCACCATTATCACATTCAATTCTTGATAATTAATGTATATATATAAGGAATCATCATTTTTTTTTATAAAGAGTATATGTACATCTGTTAGAGATTTTGAATGCTTGATGAAGTTTTTTGTAAGGTTTTTGTTGATATAATCTTTTAATATTGAAAGCTTGTTTTGAAAAAGGTTATAAATTGGACCAAAAGGTGGTTGCATTCTTTCCTAAAGATCTATGGCACAATCATATGGTCAGTACTCCAATAATATATCAATATTATTCTTTTAAAAAATATTTTAAAATTCACTATATTATTTTAGAATAATTGTCGATAAATTTATATCTTTTTCAGTTAGAGCCACATAAATAATGAATGATGTATCTTCTTTATAAGAATGGTCAAAGAAATAAAAGTTTTTCAACTCATGATTTTTTATAAAAAAAATTTATAAGGATTTTTATAAAAAATATCATTTTTTACAATCTATAAATGAATTATATTTTTTCAACAAAGAAAGTTTAAGAATAATAGGATTTAAAAGAATTCTAATAACATTGAACACAATTTGACTACTATGGTCTTCAAATGCCACTTCTATACGCATTGTTTCATGAGTGATACTACCAAAAGATAAGGATCATCCATCTATTATTTTTATATGAATAGATTTGGATTTTTATATTAAAAGAATTTTATAAAGCTTAACAAATACCTCATCTAAGAAACAAGCAGATATCCTTGAATCCAACAAGGTGATTATTTAAAGCTTCTAAGAATTAAAACAGAAAAGAATTATAAAACAATAACCAAGTTGAGAAAAAAAAGAGGAACCTATATAGTTTTGTAATGTTAAATTGCCCAACCGTATGGTCCCTACTATGACTAAACATCTTTATTTTCTTGAACAATTGCACTCTTAGTTTTGATGATGTATTGATTTTGTTTCTTTGAACAATTGTAAGCCTTGTGGCCTTTCTCACCACAATACAAACATAGACCTTCTTCCATCTAACGCTTCTTTTTTTATGAATTAAAAGATTTAAAATATACTATATTAAATTATATATCTTCTATTTCTAAATATGAATTTAGATTGCTTGTTGATGTAGCAAGAATGTCTTGAATTGCATGTTGTCTTGTTAAAGCCCATAAATATTAATCTTGATGATATTGGAATAGTCAATTATCATATTTTTTGGCTTGGATGATGGCTTTATTAAGTGATTCTAGATTCGGAAGCAATAATAACAAATCCTTCAAATTGTCTCTTAATTTTCAATAGAATTGATTCATCAGGGCTTCTTCATTCCAATTAATATTGCATGTTAGTTATCTAAAATCGGATACATGGACTAATGTAGAGTGTGCCTCTTGTTATGATGCTCAAATCTTAGTTATTGCTTAACTTGTAATGTTCTCCAAATGCTTTTATAAATACTTCTATGAAAGCTTTAAAGTTATTTAAAATTGATGATCTCTTTTCAAACAAAGCAATAAACCATAATACTTATTCTATAAGCAAGATGCCAACCAATCTAACCCATGATTCTTTTGTCAAATAAATATTAGGTTGTAGAACCGTTATCAATCAAATTTGATTGATAAATCCTTAGAACTTCAAATATGTATTATTGTATTTTTCTAAAAGACTAACTTGAAGCTTCTTACATTGCTGAACATATAGATTTCTTTGATGCAGTATAGTAATAATACATCCTCAAGCGCAAAAGTTAGAAGTGGGTGCAATCTAGGTTGTAGTACTCTAAAAATTATATGGTTATGAAGTTTTACAATAATTCCTTCAATCTCCACAGTCTTAGCAAATAAAGTAGTAAGAATATTTATGATGGCATCTAACTTGGACTCAGAAGATTTAATCATATTAAAATCTTCACCTCCAACTATTCTAAAAGAAAAAAAAATGAATTTATAAGAAGACAATATCAATTTAGAGGAGGATAATCTATAACATCTAAAATGTCTTAAGATCTTCAAAGAGAGGGATAATTTATTCTTTTATAAGAGGAATAAATCTCTAATATTATAATAAAAAAAATATCAATTCAAACGAAGATAATCTGCAATTTTTAAAGTGCTAGTATATCTTCAAGAAGAGAAGCAATCCACTCTCTAACAAGAAGGATTCAACTCTGATATTTAAAATAAAGTCAATTTTGACAAACTGTCAAAGATATAAGAATACTAAATAAGAAACTTGAACCAAAAAGAGGTTTCAAGAAGAAACCAATAAAGACTTGAATTATTTGAATGAGTACATGAACAACACCAAGAAAGATAAATTAGAACTCTAAAAGATGTATTGTCGAGACTAAAAAACTCTTCAGCCTCAATTCCAATACATACTCATATCTAAGAAGCTTCTTGAGCTCCTTCTACCAACTTGGAAGCTTCTTGAATTACTTCCATCAATTAAAAAGCTTTTCAAATAACTTCCACTAACTAAGAAATTTCTAAAATATTCTAAAAGATTTTGTGAACTTTCAAAGTATATGTTTTTAACAGTTAGTTCTTTCTTATTTAGATATATTTTTAGAATTGGTTATATAAAAAATTTATTATTATATTTTTTGTTATTGATATTTGGATTTTTTTTTTTCCTTTTCAAGTACATTCATTAATTGAGAATTGAAATATATGGAAGTATATCTAATTTTATTAAAAATAAATTATAAAAAATAATAGTTTTTTTTTTTTTTTTTTTTTTTTTTTTTTTTCTTGTGATTTATAAAGAAATTATTATCTCTCTCTTCTATGGACTTTAATCTAATTATCTATTACAAGATTCAATCTTAAAAATTATAAAAGAATCTTGATTATATTTTTTAATCTATTTTTTTTCTTATTATGAATAGGTATTATTGAATTATTTAGATCAATGAAAAACAATGTATTATTATTTTTAACTTAAATAAAGCTTAAGAGCAAAGTATCTTTGAGCCAATATATTCTAGCTTGTCTTCTTTTAAGTATATCTTTAATACTCTCTTCTCATCTATTGCAATGTCTTCAAATTGGTCTTTGTAATCTTTAAAGTGTACTTGCTTGGATTGAGATTCTTCTTCATTGATCCAAATTTATTATTGATTGATTCAAAAAATTTCTTAATCCCTTTAAAAATATTCTTCTTTAGTATTAATATATTCTCATTTAAAACTATAGCTTATAACTTGGCTTGTCTAAATCAATTGAATATTATTTTGCTATTGAATATAACATATTTTTATAGCTCCTTGTGATTAATATTAATTTAAAATAAATTATTTTTTTGTATTATTTAAATAGATATATATATATATATATATATATATATATTATACTTTAATAATTTTTTGTATAAACCTCTATAACAACATTGTAAGATTGATGTATAAGGTATTTTTTTCTTGTCACGTTATTTAAATTCTATGATGTGTAATAAACTTGTTGTTTTATTTTGTTTCAAAGTTGGATCTAGTAATTTTTTATATTTTAGGAGATTGTTATAACTTACAAAAGTTGTTAATATTACTATATTATTTGGAAGAATATTTTTCTTATTTTATAAATTATAGGAAATATCTTGCCATCTTTTGGTATTATTTAAAATACTTAGTTATTTTTATCTAATTGATATATTTTTAATTCTTATATTTTGCTCTAATTAATCAATCTCTAATTAATATATTATTAATATTGAGAGAGATGTAAGATTGATATGCCTAATTAGACTAATAGAGGGTGTTGGTAATAAAGTTGGTTGTCTAAAAGTAGTTGGTAATAATTTCTTAATTTTTTTTTTTTATTGGAGATTGGTACAAGCAGACTTGTAAGAATACTTTGCCACTTGTCAGAATACTTTGAGATATTTGTCTAAAAAAACCTTTAAAAGTGATTACAAGAAATTTAAATGATTAATTGCATACAACTCTTTGTAGGTTTTAAGTCAAAATTAGCAACCCATAATTGAAAATCACACAATCTAGACATGATTCTATCCGGTGATAATATTAAATAAGTAAATAAAAATCTGTTCAAATCCAATTTTTGAATAGAAGTATTCTTCACCTAACTTTTTGATATTAAAATCTTGTGGATACTTCTAGATAGCTGTGGACATTATTGAATAAATTGATGTAATGGAGGTTTTTCACTCATGAACTACTCAGTAATATCATGAGTAGCTAATTATTCCATCTTTGCATACACTTAACTTTTGTCAATTACCACATTCGAGATGTGTCCCTCTCCGTGTCTCTTTCAGACTGCGTACCATAATTTCAGGGTACAAGCTAGAAATGACCGATTCTATTTCACCGTAGCATTTTGTTAAGTTTGACACGGGCATATTATGTTTAAGCTTGAATATAACATGAGTAGTGTCTGTTGAAAAAACCCGTGTTGCACGAAATGGGAATGGGATGCACTGCCAAGCAGGCAACACATCAAAGACAAGCGACTTTCAAGCAGTCCACCATATTGCAGATTCCTGAAACAATTCATCAAAACGTTTTGCAAGTTTCAGTTGCAATGTGAGTGAGTTCATGTGTCAAAACATCATCTGCAGCACAGTTACAGGCATTGTCACAGCAGACCTGAACGCTGCAAAAGTGAGCAGGCGAGCCTGGCGTTTGATCTTCAAAAAACGATGGTGGGGCAGGAATTAGACGAAGCAGGTGCACCGTGATTATACTTTCATAATATGGACCCAGTGTCCAATTCACCATAAAATTCCTTTACATAGGGCTGAGTACGTAGCAAAACATGCCAGATCTTCAAACCCAAACATATAGTAACAGCGATAAATGCGCGAGGCCATCTAGCAGAGTCAGTTGGTGATGATCTGGTCTAGATTGATCTAATCTGATCAGGCGGGGCATGTCGAGAGCGGCGCGCCGCAGAGTTTCTCGTTGCCGGGGCGGAATGCAGACTCCGGCACGGCACTCAAGCCCGGAGGGAGCTTGCCTGAGAGATGATTGCCACCCAAGTGAAGCTCCACGTTAGCGAGCTTACCATACTGCACGGGGATGTTGCCAGAGTGAGCGTTGTTGGAGAAGTCCAGCACCTTGAGGTAGGGCAACAAGGTGGGCCACACAGGCAGGCCCGTGGTGATCTTGTAGTTGGAGTGGATTCGCACCTCCTGCAGCGTGTTGTTGAGCGCGGACCCCAGACACGCCGGCCCAACGTTCGGAAGGTGGCTCTCCGAAACCTCCAGCACCCGGAGCTTTTTGAGCTTGCAGAGATCCGAAGGTAAGCCGATATTGTATTTAGTGTTCTGGAGGATGAGGACTTCCAAGGTGTTGGCGAACAGGCCGATGTCATTGCCCAGAGCGCCTCCGGCGGCGTTCGCATTGCCCAAGAATCCGTTGCGGATCACAATCTCACGCAGAGGGAGGTTGGCAAATTTTCTCACTGGAAGGGGTGCATTCCATATGATCCAGTTGGTGTGCAGGACCTGGAGCAGGTACAGATGGGACAGAGCTTCTCCTGCTTTAAAGCTTGCCTCCGGATCACTCCAGATGAGGAGGTTCGGCGCTCCAGGGCCCCCGCGGCTAGGTGCGCCGAAGTCCAAGTTAATGCCGGTAACTCCTGACCCGCTACATTGAACTCCCTGTAATAACATGGCACGGAGTCAGTCAGTGACAATATCATGTAGGGAGAGCGAGGGAGACAACGAAACACCTGAACCCCATGCAAACGAGCCTCTCTGAGAGAAACTGTTGAAAAACTTACCTTCCAGCTGCAGCAATTGCCACTGGTCCAGGACGCGAAATCGTTTCGAGGGTCAGAAAAAAAGGACTTGAATTTGAGTAAAGCATCACTCTCAGCTGGGCTGCACTGGGCCATGGCTGAGTATGCGAGTGAAGCCATCAAGACACAGGCCAGCGCCCAAATGGAACCACCTCGGGTTCCCTGAGCTCGCATTTCCATCGCCATGTTCTTTAGATGCCCTAGGATGTGAAAGGCGCAACATACTGTCAGTTAGAACCAACAAGGAATAGAATAAGCCATGTGAACTTGTGATACTACGAGGATATGAAGACACTTCGGAACAAATGTCACTTATCATCGCAGTGCATTTTCAGTCACCATACCTGCACACAGAGCACGACAAACCTTCCACACACACCTAAGTCTACAAGCTCCTCAGAAGCTTGTACTGTTCCTTTTCCGCAATGAACACCTCACTGATCACGGCTACAGCAGAAAGAGATATCCAATAGAACAGCGATGACCCAGACTGGTGAGCGATGCTTGTCGAAACCAGACCCTGAAGGCTCTAAATGTAGCCTTCTAAATGTACTCTAAGAACGGTGACGACTCACCGCAGCATGGGAAGCGATCGAGTGAAGGTGTCGATCGACTCTCACAGTCAACAGTTGACAGCTTCATGAACCAGATTAACGACGGATAATTTCTTTGCCATATCGGCTCGCTGGCGTACAGACCTACTGTTCCAGGATGCAACATTGTCTTTAAGTTATCGCAGTGATTCGAGCTGAGTATTTTCCGAAGAGTGTAGAAAAATTGCGTGATCAGGTCAGTTCAACGATCTGACTGCCAGATCTGGTGGCACCTGAACCAGCAGATCATGCCATTGCTCTCACACATGTGTACTAGATAGCGCACTAATGAGAAACCACGACATTCGAGGTTACCAAGCGCCATGCTCTGTCACTGCTCTGTACATTTTCTCAAAGTGATTAGTAGTATCCAGGTGGGGGTTTGACGTACTTATTCACAATATCATCTGTTACTTTTCCTGAAGGCAGGTTATTAACCCTCAAGTCACTGAATGAACAATTCTTTCTTTTTTCTTTTTTTTATTCTTTCTTTTTTTCTTTATTTCTTTTTTGGAACAAACGGTATTAATCCATCGCATTACTAAGCGAACGTTACGGACCTTCTTAAATCCTAATGAATGGACAATTCTTCTTACAGCAGAGTAAAGCAATGCCTGCAAACTCAAACAGATATCATTAGTAGATCAGAAAATGGCCATGGTCGAAGTCTTCGGTACTTTACATGGTGCACAGCATAATCATATACACTCACGTGAGACTAATAGTATACAAGGAAGTATTATCCTGCAAAATCCACAAGCTTCCTGCCTCTTACAGCTGAATTACCAGCTGGACAGACGACGGTAAACCTCATTTAATACTGAAGTCCAACACAAAGGCTGCATTTGTCAATGTCTTACAAGTCACCATTTAATCACATGTAAAATTCAAAGAGAAAAGACTGCCGTAGGGGTCTTAGGTGTTAGAGCAAGTGCAGCACAAGATAGTTCCTGGGAGATTGCACGCCATTATTTTCAAATTTTGTACATCAACTTCAAAGCCTCAGCAGGAGGAAATCAGCCAGAGGAGTAATTGAAAAAAAGACTATCTGGCAGAGCATGGGCTAGGTGTAGCTTAAAAGCCAATCCTGAGTATGTCCTTATGCCGATGCCATCATTTGCGCCCATCTCTGCATCGTGTACTGTAAGGCTACCATTTCAATTTGGTGCAGTTTCTGGAAAAGTCACCCTGCAGACCACAGTACCCGTTGGTACGGTAGACCAGATAGGATTCATATGTCTTGTTTGTTCGATAGAATACCTGCAGGAAATTCACTATACTGTTAGTCTACGCAACAGAAAAGCATTTGATGTTTTGTTCAGATAAAAAATTGTCACCAAATCGCTTCAGGTTCAAAAATTACATTGGAATTAGCAACGCTGGAATTGCTGGTAAACATGCAGCAGAGCGGGGTTTCGGTCCTCGGACCTGTGGGTAACGGCTTCCCAACGCCTACTCTGCGTACCTTGGTTAAGTCCGTTGCAAAGAAGGCATTAAAAAATGAATCCCATACATAGGTCTCACTCCGCACTCACGATAAAAACCCGCGTTTCATGTCCACTAACAACCTCGATAGACAATGAGTTCTTAGGGCTAGTGAAGTTGAAGGATCCAACAGATCTCTTTCCAACCCAGCACGACCCACTTTTATTTCGTCAGAAACTCATTTAAGGAATGGGATAATGCCAGCTGAAAGAGGGGGGGAATACTACAGCACACACGAGCGGAGTCAAGTCTAACGTAAGGTGGACTCCACCACCATTGGCTTCGTGGAGTCCACCTTACGAAGTACTAAGCGAGTATTGGTGTCCTTCAGTTTATTGTACAAGTATCGGAGTTCACCTACATGGTATCCACCGACATGTTCTGAAATAGGTTATTCCATACAAATAAGAGAATTTCGTTGACCTTAATCGTCAAGGTTTGCCGCTATACTAACTGCAAGACGGCGAGATCAAATATCCCACGAGAGTGTTGCGCTACACGAAACTCTTGTCCAGAGAATGAAATCGAAAAATCAAATGTCATATTGTATGGCGGATGAGGATAGTTGTCGGTAAGATCCTACAGCTGGTTACTGATCCTGAACTCCAGCACGAGCAATAGAAAAATGCTAAGGTTTGCCTCAGGAAACTTCGCACACCTTCAGCAATGAGTTCCTCAGACAGTGTGTTCATAGCCCAGAATTCTCACGTCTAGGGGTCGCAAACGAGCTCAGGTCGTCAGGCAATTCTGAAAGCTTTAGTGGATCCAAAGCATCATCAATCTTGTATTCCAGCACAGTTTCTACGCACCACTCAAACAGCTCTTGGGCATTCCCTGCTGGCTCTCTCGTGTGGTCACCTCCCAACCAAAGTGTCACCTCCAATGCTAGTTCACACAACACGCTACCCTCACTTCGAAGTGTATGACATCTCATCTTATTCCTGCACAAACAGGTCATAAAAACCAATGGATCGCATCTGTAACAAATCACACAAAGTATTGCAGCTTCGTTACTTAGATTATTAGCAATCTCACCCATGACAACTACATAATCATTTCATTACTTAGGGCTACCAAAATTTAAATTTTTTATTTCTATTAAATAAATCACAAAAATTTATAAAAATATGTTAAATAATATAAATTATTAATAGTACCAACTTAATTACATTAAAAATTGTGAAACACTTATAAATAAATATCATTATTATAATTTTAATACTTATTAGATAAGAAAATAATTACTTATAATATTATTTGTATTATATTTTAACATTTTAAAAAATAAGAAAAATTCTATTAATTGCATTATTCTAAACTTTTAACTAATTATTATATAAGTCTACTTTATTAACTTATACATGTCAATAGAAATTTTATACATGCCAATAGAAATAAGTAAAATAAGTTGATTTGATAATACCTAATAGAAAAGCTTCCTAAAAGCTTCATAGATGCGAAATCACCTTTATACATGTCTATAGATGATTGATAGGTTAGAAACTTGGTCAACAAGTTAGTTACATAGCGCACATGTTGGTAGCTTGTGGAACAAGCCAAATACGTGGCGTACATGTAGAAAACTTGTCGTGCAAGTTTGACACATGTCTTGCAAATTAGACACGTGTAAGAGGTCCTATAGAATACCGCCACATAGCTCTTAATTTATTGTAGTATTAATAGAAGCAAAAGTGAAGCCTTCTTCACTCTTATCAATTCTTTTTTTGCTTCTAGTCCAATTTCAAGAGTCCATAGTTTTCTTGTCTTGTAGCAATAACCATTCTAGTTTCTTTTAATATACATACTTCCTTACTTCTATTTTATTATTCTTCTAAATAGAAGTTTCATATGTTTATTTGCTTTCATCGAGTTCTTGTCTTTGACAGATTGACAAGAATATACATACAGTATCAGAGCTTTGTCTTTTCTTGATTAAGAGTGGATTATCCCTTTCTCTTGATAAGACATAAGCATATTTGAAGTTGTGGAATACCCACTTCTAAATTGATATTGTTTCTAGAATTTTTTTTTTTTGAATGTATTATTCTACATTTCTTGAAGTAAGAATAAATACCTTCCTTCCTATTATATTATCATAGCAGAGCTTGTGGTAATGAAGAGTACAATAGTACAAATGCAAGAACAAATGAGAGAGCTAATGCTTGCAATGCATCAACTCAATTTATCACCACAAAAAGCAACAAGATTAGTAGGAAGTGAAGATATATAGATGGTTGGAGCTGCATCAATATCTACACCAAACCATACTACCTCATCTATGATGGAGCACCGTTCAAACATTAAAGAACCAAAAATTAATTTACCCGAGAAGTTTGATGGCACAAGATCTAAGTTTCAAGGATTCGTCAATCAAGTACAATTGGTGATTGAACTTCAACCTCAGAGTTATCATACACAAGGATTTCAAGTTAGGTTTATTGGAACGTTACTTTCGGATTTTATTTTATTGTGATTTTCATCTTTTTTTGAACAACGTGATCTAATATTGCATAATTTGGAGATATTTTTAGCAAAATTTTGATCTATGTATAGAGAACATGATGCAATCCATATTGTAACCAACAAGATTTGCATCCTACGACAAGGTAATCGATCAATGTTGTTATATACTTTATAATTTTGACAACTAACAACTGATATCAAGTGGGATGATACTATACTCATCAGTGAATTTTTCTATGGATTACAATATGAGGTAAAAAAATTAATGCTCAATTTATCCGATCCTCAAACATTGAGTCAAGCAATTGATTTTGTTGTGAAGTGTGACAATCGACTTTTTGAATTTCGATCCAAGAGTCGTATAAGGGAGCCTAAACGTTATTATTCAATGGCAACATCAACATCCTCACAAAACATACATTCGAAAGTAGAAGACATACAAATTGATGCGATATGTTTTAAACTTCTTACTAAACAAGAAAAGATTTGGCGTTGTTAAGGAGGATTATGTTTATATTATTGAGAACCTAAGCACACTACTCAACATTGTCTGAAGAAACAACACAACTACAAAATGAGGAGTATGGCTATCAAAAAAGACAACATGTTGGAGAACAAATTTGTCCAGCTATAATAGAAATCGTTGTCGTGAAGTAAATATATTTATATATAGAAACCTTGCTTAACTTTCTTTTCTTTAAAATTTTATTAAGTTCCTTCTTTCTTCTTACCAATCTAGATTTTTATATAGTTTTGGAAATTTTTTTTCACTTTCTTTCTTTTTCTTTGGCTAAATCTTTATTTTATCTTTAATATTAATTTTAACTTTGATTTAGCCTTGAAACTTCTTTTATTTCTTTTACCTTTTTTTCAATCTTAGGTTTTAATAGATTCAGGGTTATATTTGTAGATATAAGGAGTTTTGACTTTGAGGTTGAATTTAGGATTTTATTAAAGATAAATAGAGGTTTGGATGTCAATAGTCGGCTGCTATTAATGGTGTTGACTTGGAGGATTAGATTTGGTATTTTTATAACTTTAAACTATTAGTTGTTGATTTGGGCTTTGAAGACCTTGGCTACGACTTCTTTGACAAGCTCAGAAGAGAAGAGGATGGGGTTTTTTGGCAAATCCAAGGAAGCATTTAGAGAGAGCTTCTTGATATGAGTTTAGGTGGTAGAAATGTATGATTCGGAGCTTAGATGAGAGAGTTATGCTTATTTGAACTTAGGCTACTAATATGATACCTACTATCACTTTTTTGGGTATATTAGGAGTTTTAAGATACTAGCAAGAAATTGGAAAATTAGATTAGAAACTAAGCTTCAAGTTAAACATTTTACATCCAAGAATTGATAGAAATGAGTCTAGAATGAGTGAGATATGGCTAGTTAAAACTAGCAAACTAAACTAGGATTTTGAAGAAGTTAGATAAATAGAAGGGTTTGCTTTAAGCTAGAACTTGAATTTCAAGATGAATTTGAAGCTCATTTTCTGTATACATATCACTTATACTATAAAGAATCTATTTCTAAAATCTCATATCAATTGAGACTTTGATTAGGAAGAAATGGCAAATTTTATTCTCAGGTGTCTAGGGTTTTGACTTTTGAAAGTACCTGATAAGGATTTGGTGATACCAATTGATTGGCAACGAATTTGGATTGGAAATTTTGTGTAATGATGATCAAAGATGTAAGTTTTATGCTCTCAAATTTTGAGCTTATTTGAATGGCTGAATCTAAAAATATGAATTTCAAGTTTCCAATTTGGTTTTGGCTTTTAACATCACTTGCTAATATTTTGGTGATATTTGACTATCGGTAATGAATTCACAATTCAAAAATTTTGTGGCAATGATTAAAGATATGAATTGTGTTTTATCAAATTTTAAACTTCTTTAAATAGTTGGATCTTAAAATATGAATTTTTAAGTTTCCAATTTGATTTTGGCTTTTAAAATCATTTGCTAATATTTTAATGATATCTAACAATCGATAAAGAATTCACGGCTCAAAAAATTTGTGACAATAATCAAAGGTATGATATTTGTATTTCCAAATTTTGAGCTTATTTAAATAGCTGGATCTAAAAATATAAATTTTCAAGTTTCTAATTTGGTTTTGACTTATAAAATTACTTGCTAATATTTTGATGATATCTAGTGATCAGTAATGTATTCATGGTTGAAATTTTTTGTGAAGATGACTAAAGAAGTGAATTTTGTATTTCCAAAATTTGAACTTATTTAAATGGCTGGATCTAGATTTATAAATTTTTAAGCTTCTAGTTTATTGATTTATTACACACATGGTTTTGTAACTACAAAAAGAGAAAACTAAGAAGGTTTGTGCATATTGGATCCAATTTGATTGTAAAGAAAGACCTTACATCTATCCAAAGCGGACTTTTACCATGACACTATGTAATTGGAACCTTATACAATTCCTAGTGAAGGTCCTATTCTTTCCTTAGAACCTTCTTCTTATTTTATAATAGATGTATATTTAGGACCAAAAAAATACAAAGTCTCTGCCTTATTAGATTCATAAGCCTCAGCATGCTTTCTAGATGAATAATTTGTTAAAAATTGTAAAATATCTTTAATATAAAAAATTAAACCCGTACATGTAGAAGTCATAGATAGTCGTCCATTATCTTCTGCAGATGTCACTTATAAAACCCGTCCTATAAAAATAACAATAGATGGTCATAATAGCTACATAACCTTTAACATAATCAAATCTCTATCTAATCTAGTTATTTTAGGTTTATCATGGCTAGAAAAATATAACCTTCAAATAGAGTGGAATTCTTGTAGACTTGACTTTTCTCAGAACATTATTAAACATCTAATCGATCAAGTGCAAAGCTATGAGCCTAGTATAGTAAAATCCATACTTATAGTTGCAAAAACTTTTATATGTATAGCAAAAGAAGGATTAACTTTTGTTATTTATGCCACACCTGTTTCTGATGGTGGAAAGACTTTAAGTGGCATTCCAAGTCAATATCTGGATTATCAAGACGTTTTTGAAAAAAAGAACATGAATTGGACTACATGTTATGTCTTTTGGACTCACAAATACACCAGTTGTTTTTTAATATCTCATAAATGATGTTTTTTGTGAGTTTTTAGATGATTTTATTGTTTGTTACTTAGACGATAATTTAATCTACTCTAAAGACGTAAAAGAACATGAATTATATGTTAGTCGTGTATTACAAAAACTTAGAAATATCGGATAATATACCAAGATGGAAAAGTGTGTATTTTATACTACATAAGTTGATTCCTTATGATACATCATTTTGAATGATAGTCTTATGATGGATCCTAAGAAAGTTTAGACAATCATGGATTGAAAGATTCCAAGAACAATAAGGGACGTACAATGTTTTTTGGGATTTGCCAATTATTACCAAATATTTATTAAGAACTTTTTTCAAGTTATAGCTCTATTTACACGTGTAACTGTCATGGACATAAGATTTATTCCAGTAAATTATCTAAGTAATAATAGACCAATAGAAGTAGGTAAAATAAGTTGATTTGATAATATCTGATAGAAAAGCTTCCTAGAAGCTTCATAGATGCAAAATCACCTTTATACATGTCTATAGGTGATTGATAGGTTAGAAACTTGGTCAACAAGCTAGCCACATGGCGCACATGTTGGTAGCTTGTAGAACAAGCTAGCCATGTGTCACACATTTTGGTAGCTTGTGGAACAAGCCAAGTACGTGGCGCACATGTGAAAAACTTGTCGTGCAAGTTTGACATGTGTCTTGCAAATTAGACACATGTATGAAGTCCTATAGAATACCGCCATGTAGCTCTTAGTTAGATAGTATTTATAGAGGCAAGAGTGAAGCCCTCTTCACTCTTGTCAACTCCTTTCCTAATCCTAGTCTAGTTTCAAGAGTCTTCATGTTTCTAGTCTTTGGCAATAGCCATTCCAATTTTCTTTTGAATATACATACTTTCTTATTCTTATTATGTGACTTTTCTTTGATACAACTTTTCTTAGATTATACATCTTTTTCTAGTTCATGTCCTTGACAGATTGACAAGAATACATTTATAATATCATAGTTTGTCTTGTCTTGATTTTAAGAGTGGATTATCCATTTTTTTCTTGATAAGACACAAGCATTTTAGAAGTTGCGGATTACCCTCTTCTAAACTGATATTATTCCTAGTGTTTTCTTTGTTCTCCCTGTTACTTATCTCGAGTAGTGTTATATATTTTTTGAAGTGTTATCATGGCCGAGCTTGCCGAAATGAAGAGTGCAATGGCACAAATGCAAGAGCAAATGAGAGAATTGATGCTTGCAATGCATCAACTCACTGTACCTCCACAAGGAGCAACAAGGTTACCAAATAATAAAGATATAGATATGGTTGGAGCTGCTTCAACATCTACACCAAGCCATATAATTCCTCCTACATTGGAACATCGTCCAAGCATCAGAGAACCAAAAATTGGTCTATCTGAGAAGTTTGATGGCACAAGATCCAAGTTTCGAGGATTCATCAACCAAGTCCAACTGGTGATTGAATTGCAACCGCAAAGTTTTCCAACTCCATGATCACAAGTCAGATTTATTGGTACACTATTTTCAGATTCTGCCTTATCTTGGTTTTCATCTTTTCTGGAATGACGTGATTCAATATTAGATAATTTAGAAGCTTTCTTAGCAAAATTTTGATCTATCTATGGAAAACATGATGCAACTCGTGTTGCAACCAACAAGCTTCGTATCCTACGACAAGGCAATTGATCAGTGACATTATATGCTTCACAATTTTGACAACTAGCAATCGATATCAAGTGGGACGATATTGCACTCATTAGTCAGTTTCTCTACGGATTACAATATGAAGTGAAGAAATTGATGTTGAACTTATCCGATCCTCAAACATTGAGTCAAGCAATAGACTTTGCGGTGAAGTGTGATAATCGGCTTTTCGAATTTAGATACGAAAGTCGTACAAGAGAACCTCAGCGACATTATAATTCAGTGGCAGCACCAATGACTCCTCAATATATACCTTCAGAAGTCGAGGACATGCAAATTAATGCTATACGTTTCAAGCCGCTTACTGAATAAGAAAAGACTCGACATCGTCAAAAAGGATTATGCTTGTATTGTGGAGAACCTAAACACACTGCTCAAAATTGTCCAAAGAAACAATGCAACCACAAGATGAGGAGTACGACTGTCAAAGAAGACAATATGTCAGAAAATGAGTTTGTACAGCCATAATAAGGACCGTGCGGCTGGGATCTTGTACAATTTCTAATGAAGGTCCTATCCTCTCCTCACAACCATCTCCTTGTTTTATAATAGATGTATATTTAGGACCTAATAATTACAAAGCCTCTGCTTTAATAGATTCGGGAGCCTCGGCTTATTTTTTAAATGAAGAATTTGCTAAAAGCCATAGAATACAGATAGTACAAAAATCTAAACCCGTACACTTAGAAGTCATAGATGGTCGTCCTTTATCTTCTGGAGATGTTACTCATGAAAGACTTCCTCTAGATGTAGTAGTAAATGGGTATAATGGTTGCGTAATTTTTAGCATAATTAGATCTCCCTCTATTCCAATTATTCTAGGTCTATCATGGTTAGAAAAACACAACCCTTGAATAGATTGGATTTCTCGTACTCTGAACTTTTCTAAAAGTATAGCTAACAATATAGTTAATCAAGTAGGAAATCACAAGTCTAGTATAATTAAACCTGCGTTTGTAGGTGCAAGAGCTTTCTTATACGGTGCAGAAGAAAGATCACCTTTTGTCATTTATGCTACACCTATTTCCAACAATAGAAAAACTTCAAGTAGCATTCCAAGTCAGTATCAAGATTATCAAGACATTTTTGAGAAAAAAAATAGAGATATTCTTCCAGAGCATCATCCATATGATTGTTCAATTGACCTTAAAGAAGAAACTCAGCCACCATTTGGACCAATCTACAGTTTATCACAAGATGAATTGGCTAAACTCAAGGCGTATATTGACGAGAATTTGGCCAAGAATTTCATACGTCATTCTAAATCTCCAGCAAGAGTTCCAATTCTATTTGTGAAGAAAAACGATGGATCATTGTGGATGTGTGTTAACTATCGAGGACTCAACAAGATCACAATCAAGAACAGATATCCATTACCTCTAATATCAGGACTCCTCGACTAGTTGAATCAAGCTAGGATCTATACAAAAATAGATCTAAGAGGAGCATACAATCTAGTACGCATTAAAGAAGGAGATGAATGGAAAACTGCTTTTTGAACCAAGTACGGACATTTTGAATATAATGTCATGCCTTTTGGACTTACGAATGCACCAGCTGCTTTTCAACATCTCATGAATGATGTTTTTCGCGAGTTCTTAGACAATTTTGTCGTCTGCTATCTAGATGACATTTTGATCTATCTATTAGAAGAACATGAAATAAGTCAAGTATCAAAAACTTAGAGATGCGGGATTGTACGCCAAGATGGAAAAGTGTGTATTTCACACTACTCAAGTTGATTTCTTAGGATACATCATTTCAAATGATGGTCTCATGATGGATCCTAAGAAAGTCGAAACAATCATGAATTGGAAGATTCCAAAGACGGTAAGAGATGTCCAATGCTTTTTGGGATTTGTCAATTATTATCGGATCTTCATTAAAGACTTCTCTCGTATTGCGGCTCCACGTACACGTTTGACTTGTAAAGACAAACTCCAATGGAATCAAGAAGCGGAAGCAGCATTTGAAGCTTTGAAGACATTGTTTGTTTCTACACCAATCTTGTATCGTGTAGATTTTTCCAAAGTATTTTTTATGGAAACAGACGCATCAGACTTTGCCTTGGGTGCGATTTTGTCACAAATGGGAACAAATGACAAACTTCATCCAGTAGCTTTTCATTCAAGAAAATTCTCAACAGTCGAGATCAATTATGAGATCCACGACAAAGAACTTTTTGCAATCGTGGATTCTTTTCAAGAATAGCGTCATTATCTAGAAGGCGCTTTGAGTCCAGTCATTGTATATACGGATCACAAGAACCTCGAGTATTTCATGTCGGCACGCATGTTGAATCGTCGTCAAGCTTATTGGAGCATGTCTTTGTCAAGATTCGAATTCATTATCACTTATCGGTCAGCAAAACAACAAGGTTTGTCCAATGTCCTTTCTATACATTCTTATTTTGCACCAAAAGAAGGAGATGCAGCTTTTGAGCAACAAGGAACAAATCTCTTGAAACCAGAGCAGTTTTATCTTTGAGCAATAAAATCAACATTGACTGTTGATTCAATTTTTCTCAAGCAAATTCAGTCAAGTATGTCCTCAGACCCTCTTGTTCATGATATCAAAAATAATTCTTCCAAGTCTCATGATTCTTCTAAATTCGAGTTCAAGAACAATCTACTATATTTCAAAGGATATCTATATGTTCCAGAAGGAGAAGCACGTTTACGTGTTCTTCAAGCACGTCATGATTTTCAAGCGGCAGGACATTTTGGATACAACAAGACTTTGGAACTTATATCAAGAGATTTTTGGTGGCCTCAAATGTGGAAGGCAGTCAAAGTTTTTGTACAATCATGTGATATCTGCTCAAGATCAAAGACTCCTGGTCATCGATCTTTTGGGCTTCTTCACCGATTACCTATTCCAGAACAACCATGGTCTTCTGTTTCTATAGATTTCATCATAGATCTTCCAAGCTCAAGATCTTATGATTCTATATTTGTGATAGTAGATCGGTTCATCAAGATGGCACATTTTGTGCCATGCACAAAATCTATCACAGGTGAAGAAACAACTAAGCTTTTCATTGATAATATCTATCGCTATCATGGGTTACCTAAGGATATTATATCGGATAGGGGAACTCAATTTGTGTCAAGATTTTGGAGAACCCTTTTCAAGATCTTAAAAGTAGACATAAAGTTATCTTCAGCTTTTCATCCTCAAACTGATGGACAAACAAAGCGCGTGAACCAAGTCTTGGAGCAATATTTAAGGTGTACCATCAACTACCAACAAGATGATTGGATAGCTCTTCTGCCATTGGTAGAATTTGCTTATAATAATACGATACATTCTTCTATACAACAAACACCTTTCTTTGCCAATTATGGTTATCACCCATGACTTGATGCTTTTGACTTTTCAAAAGTTGATAATCCAACAGCAGAAGATTTGGCAAATCGTTTGTCAAAGCTACATGCAATAATGAAGGTGCAATTAAAAGAAGCTCAAGAACGACAAAAAACAAATGCAGATGCGTGTTGCAAGGAACAACTACAATTCAACGTGGGAAACAAGGTATGGTTACTTTGTCATAATATCAAGACTACTCGTCCTTGTGATAAGTTGGACTATTGTAGGCTTGGATCTTTTTCTATTTCTGAATAAATCAATCTAGTTGCATATTGATTACACCTACCGAAGTCTATAAAGATCCATCTTGTATTCCATGTGTCACTACTTGAGCCATACAAGATAGTGGACATACAAGGAAGAAGACAAATACCACCGCCTCCTGTAGAAGTGGACAACACTGAAGAATTCGAGGTTGAAGAGATTTTAGATTCAAGGCGGCGCCGAAATCGATTGGAATATCTTGTGCATTGGCGCGGATACGATATTAGTGAACGCACATGGGAGCCATCAAAGAATCTAACAAATGCATCAATAAAAGTTAATGCATTTCATCGACGACATCCATCAAAACCAAGATAAATATTCAAAAAAATCTTCGCTATAAAGCAAGGCAGGTTCTATAGAGGTTTCATCCTACCTTGTATCATTGTTTGTCATTAGATTTTGTTTGTGCTAAAGAGATGGAGGATCAACAACTAGCAAATTCAGCTCAAGAGCCATCATTTGTTGATTTACCGGATGAGATATTACGACTATCACAACCTTCAAGACGATGGAATAGAGATGAAGACCCTCAAGAACGACATGTCCTTCCTTGGATTGATGGCAAAATACAACGTGTTTGGTATCATGACCTTGGAAGAGACTCTCGATGTTTGGTGATACTTTTATAGGTAGGAACTACTCCTGATGGCGTTCCTAATGTTTTCTTTGAAGGAAGTTATGAAGGCCTTAACAATGATCAAATAACAGGGTGGTCCTCTCGCCCTCGTATGGAACATTATCGATGGCTGAAAGGACCTATCAGCTACCTTCCAAAGGAACAAAGATCTGAGTATGTGGTAAGCACAATTCGAAGTATTTTGGACTTTTTCAACACGTTGTCATGTTGTAAATTAAAACATAGTGTGAAAGATATAAAGGAATGTGTTAAAATAAAAAGATTAAGATTAGAAGAAGAGAGGATGAAAAAGAGAAAGGGTTGTGGTTATAACCACATTATCTTGAAGGTTATAATATTTATCACAAGCTCAGGGATGATAGGTAGGCCAAACTACTAATTTCCTGCTGAAATTTCCACTAGCAGTACCAAGTCATGAAGCCAAGGAATTCTACAGTGAAGTCAAGTGGATTCAAAGCCACGTCAACTCCAAAGTAGCTAAGAACTTAACCACACAAGCTTCTTTGACTTGGCAAATGAAGGATGTAGTTCTTTCTCTTTTATCTCTAATCTAATCTTAATTGTTTTTTTCTACTTATTAGATTTTTTTTTCTATTTTATCTTAGATCTACTTTACCTTTATTCTCTTCTATTTTAGATCTAAACTTAAATGTTGTGGGCTGAAATTAGAAGAGAAGTGGGTAGAAAAAAAATGATAGTAAGAAGGTAGAATAGAAATTTACCTCAAAAAGTGAGATTCCTTCAAATTAATCCAAAAGAAAGGATTGAAGAGGTGGAAAGATATGGCTGAGGTGTCTCTTTGACCAAGGGAAGAAGGAAGACCAGGCCGGGAGGACAAGAAGGGGGTCGTGAAGAAGAAGAGGGAGGTTCTTTTTGGAGAGATAGGATTTCCTTTTGATAGGTAGTAGACGTTTTTGTGTGTAGAAGAAGCTTAGAGAGGATTTTAAGTGAAATTTTTTGTGGGTTTGTAGTAGACAAGATAAAGAACATATAGAAAGAATTTTCATGTCTTTTGGTTAAGTATCAAGGGAGATATGAGTCGTCAAAGTTGCAGGTGTTTAAGACTAGGGCAGTGAGGTTTACTAAATTTCGGGCCTCGGCTCTTGAGAACCATTTGGACTTTAGAGGCAAAATTTGTTGGGGTTGTGTTCCTTATAGAGTTTACTACTTTGAATCAAAATCTTAAGTCAATATGATCTTTGAGCAAAGAGTTATGAGTGAAATTGTAACTGGATGTAGGTGAATAGAGAAATAGAGTGAAAGCAGAATTGGGGTTTGTATGGGCAGAGTGTGTGTGTGGGTTTTTTTAGTATGAATGGAGTTAGGGGATGAATTTGAGTGTGAAAATTGATAGATGTGATCTAAGCAAGTTAAGAAAGAGATGAGAGTAAGTTTGATACTCATTTATCTTATGAAAAAAATGTTATGCTCTTTCAAAGTGATAGGGGTCTATCTCTAAGTCAGTGAAGATTGGGGGAGCATATCTTTGTGATCAAAGTAGCATTTTGAGTAAAATTTATTGGGGTTTGTAGATATATGAGTCTATTAAGTTGTGTAAAAAACTGATTGCTATTGGAGTTATATTTAAAGAATTATGAGGAAATTTGTAGTCGGATCCAGAGTTGGTAGAAGACAGAATTAAAGGAGAAGGGTAGAATCTATAACTCTATTTTCAAGAGGAGTTTTGGAGCAAAAATTGGAGGGTGTTTACAACATAAAGCAAGCAACAAGCCTACCAAATTTCAATACTTGGGGTTTTGATAATGAGGAGCAATGAAGGTGTGAAGCAAAGGGGGTCCAGAATCAAAGGCAGCATGGAGGGGTTTCTTTGACAACATGGTTCTCTCCAACCACATGAGCTATAATCAAAAGGATTATGGGGTTTGCTTCCTTACTTCCTTAAGTACTTTGTGTTCAAATTTTGCTTCAATTGATATGATATCCTAGGATTTATGGGCAAATTTGAAGGCAGGTTTTTAAAGGCAGAATATGGCAAGATTAATAAAGTATGTTTTTATGTAAAATCTTCAGTTTTATGAACTTTATGAATCTCTTCTTGCACTTAAGAAACGAGAGGCACAAAAGACCCAGTGTTTCTTAGGGCTAAGACTCTCACCACGACATTTGGTGCTTCCACTGAGAGAGCTCTAAGGCTTCAAGATTTTTAAGGCAAGATGGGGGATAATAGAACCAGTGGTAGTCAAGCTCAAGGAGGTAGTCAAAACTTTGCAGAGGAGTTCTTTAGGGCCATGCAAATGTTTATGGGACAACAAGTTGCCAATGCAGCTGGACAAGGAGCTACAAAAGCTTTGAAAGCTGTTATTTCTAAGAATGAAAGATTCAATGGAAAGAACATTTCAAAGTTTTTAAGGAATTATACTTGTGAGATGGAAATCTATCAAATTTCAGAGGAGAAGATGATAGAGACATTTGACTTGGCAGTTGTACCAGAGATCAGAGATAAGGTGAAACATCTTCATCAAAATAATTTTGAGATTACTTGGGCTAAATTTGAAGAGAGGCTTCAAGATGAGTTTTTTGATGAAGATGAAGAAAGGATGTCAAAAAGGAATTTCTTTGATTGGGTGGAACAACAACCAGGTAACAATATGGGACCAAGTGAATTGTTAAGAAAATTTGAAAAGAAATTTGGACAACTCTCATTAACAGAGAAGAAGATTCTTGAAGTGAGAAAATCAGAGTTATTTCTACAAGCTGCAAATGAAGCTTTGGAGGATAGACTATTACTTCTTCTTCAAGATGGAGCAGCTGAAGGAGGTTTTAGTACCAATTGGAGACAATTGGAGGATGCAGTAAGTCTTATTGCAAAGCAACAGCGGGTAAAGGCTAGGGGATATGGAATAAAGATGGAAGCTTCAACACCACTAACTACAAGGACATCTTCAATGATACCATCAAACTCTTCAAAGGGTAAGGCTCTGGATGAGGACACTCTAGAGGAATTGGTGAAGGGATTGAAGGAGCTGAAAGTGGAGATGAGTGCTTTAAAAAGAAGTACAAAGCCAAGTATCTCTCAAACTTTTGGAGGACAAAGGGGATATGTCATGAGGTGCATTTGATGTGATGATTCTGATCATAAATGTAGTGATTGTGAATCATATGCTGATGCCATGAAGAAAGGCATCATTACCTTCAAAGATGGAAGGATTAGAGATGCATCTACACATTTTCCTTTGGATACTAACTTTGCCAAAGGTGGAATGAAAAAATTAATGGAAGATCGAATGATAAAGCCTAAGCCAAGAGATTTAGGTAATGCAGATTCTTATCAAATTGTGGCCTGGAAAAATAATATTGAAGCTCTATATCCTGAGAATCATGAGACTATGATTAGAGGAGCTCAGGCCATTAGAGAAAAAACAGGATGGAATGATCTAGTTGATGCAGTTAGCATCAGAGCTTTTTTAGACAAGGAAAGGGAGAATGAAGACTTTCAAAATGTCTATGTGGAAGTAAAGAGAGGAAGGAATGTAGAAGATGAAGATGAAGAACCAATAAATAAGAAGCAAACACGAAAAGGTGGTGGTACAGGAGAAAGGACAAAAGAAGGCCCAACAATAAATCAACCACCACAAAATACCCTTTCATCTTCACAATCAAAGGAGGCATCAACTCCAAAGCAAAGGGTGGAAGATAACATGGAAAGGGGTAAGGACAAGAAGAAGGACATAGAAAAAGGTAAAACCATAGGCCTTACTTATAAGCTTCAATCTGATATTGAAACTTCTATTGATTTGAAAGGAGTATTGGAAGGACAGATTTTGGATGCAAAAATTGAATTTACCTTACGGGAGGTCTTAGGAATTGCAAAGAAAGACTTCCATGAGTTGATTATTGATATTATCAAAAGAAAACGCCAAATGACAGTAGAGACAGTGATGACAAGTGCCATTGACACTTGTTTAACTAAAGAAGAGGAGGAAGAGATTGGCCAAGTGTTTTCTATTGAATGTAAGTCAAGCCTTGAAAGAATTATGATTGTGGAGGATGATAAGGTGAGTCATAGGATTGAAGAAAAAGATGTAAATGATAGTATGCCTATTGATTTAGAAGAGGAGGTTTTAGACATGTTTTCTCTTCAACTTCAAAAAAAGAAGGAGGATACCAACCACAACATGGAGGAAAAAGAAGCAAAGGTATATGCTTATGCCACTTTTGATGATGGTGATGGAAAAAAGGGTGCAAAGGTTTTTGGATTTTCTCATCCTTATTG